>CM031376.1:81300135-81620135 GCA_018208015.1 Medicago ruthenica
ACACAGAAAAAATACCACTCCTTCTCACCCATATTGGCCCTCCCTACACCATTAACAAAAAAGAGAAAAAAAAAATTAGATACATAAAATCAAAATGCTAACAAAAGAAATTCAATTCGCACTCGCATTCTTTATATTATAAAAAATCGCAGTCAAATACAATTGATACAATCGCAGTTTATGTTGTTAAGTGATTAAGGAAGCATAAAATACCTTGATGTCGCGATTGCATACCGATTTTAAAACGTCGATGCTAATTTTTTTGAAGAAAAAGAAATGGAATCAAAGGTAACGAGAAGAGAAACTTACAAGGCAAATCCCAAGGTTCACACTTGTTCAAATCAGCTTCACCAATGGCTATAGCACAGAAAGAATTATTAAGAACTTTTTGAGAGAGGTAATGAGTTATGAGTTCTTCATCTGTTGGATGAAACCTAAATCCGGGTGGCAATTCAAATTTCTCATCACTCTCAACATCTCTTGAATTTTTCTCCATTGCATCCATCATAATTAATCACAAAATAAACTAACTCCTGTTTCATTAAACAAACAAGTTAAAACATAAAAATCCCATAAATTTCCACTTGTGATTCTAAAAACTAGACAATTAATTTCTAAAAATCAAACATTGGAATCAATCAACACACTCAAAAAGATTTAGAATATATAAATATTACTAATACATATATGATTTTTTTAACTAAATAAAAAAAATATATAGATACAAACCTTCCAAGATTAGATAAGGATAAAGAAGAATATTTTTTGTTGGTGTTACAATAATTTTACTAAGAATGTGTGTAAATGATTAGAAGATAAGTGAAAAGAAAGAATGAAGAGAGAAAGATTTTTGAGGAATTTGAGGTTGTTAAGAAAAGACAGTGCTGTATGTGAGGAACATAACTCCTTAAATACTAGATTTCTTTTTTGGATTCAAAGAACCGTGTCTTGTTTCAAAACTTGTCGTTTTACACTTTTTTGTGAGGTTAATTTTAATTTTGTTGTTGAAACTTGACCAGGAACACTTCACCAATATTGAGTCTTCACGTAACTGTTTTTATATCACAGTGCTTTTTTCATGATAATGTCACAGCTGTAGTAACTGGCGTATATCCATAGATAAAAAAAATTAATTGATTAGTATTATCTTTAACCTTTGTGAAATTACATTGTATGTAGCTCATTTTATGTCATTGATATTAGTTTCACGTTTTTCAACCGTTTGCTATTTCTATCAAGAAAAATGAAATAATTAATACTATATGTCTATCCTTATTATTATTAAAAGTAGAAATAAAAATGAAATCATAAAGCTCAAGAAGATCAAGATCAAGGAAGGGTATATTCAAAGGAGTTGATGTTAATCTTTTGCCCAAAAATGTGTACTCATTAAATGCATTCAATTTTACATGAGAAATTATATGTTTCTAAGTTAAAATAAGGGTTAATAGTGTTTTACCCCCTGTAATATTGGTCATTTCCGGTTTTCCCCCCGTAAATTTTTTTTTTAGATTCCGTCCTTGTAATTTGAAATTTTTTTGGTTTTGGACCTTCATGGAAAATTTTGCCCCCTGTAATTTGAGCAAATTTCGGTTTACCCCCTGTAATTTGAGCAAATTTTGGTTTATCCCCTTGTTAATTTGAGCAAATTTCGGTTTACCCCCTGTCATATCATCGATTTTGTACAGTCAAAAATCATCAAGGTCCAAAACCAAAAATCTTTACAAGGACGGAATCTAAAAAAAAAATTTACAGGGGGAAAAACCGGAAATGGCCAATATTACAGGGGGTAAAGCACTGTTAACCCTTAAAATAAATAAGGGTGAAAAAAATATTAAAACATTAGGAGTCATAGATAAAATTGCTATTGGCCTAGTAACCAACACATACACAAACAAATTGATTTAAAATTCCTTAAGCAACAACAATTATATCAATTCCTTAAAATGTTTTGAAATATTTTTAGGTTTGGACTCTTTTAAACAATACTTTATGAATCGGACTGAACTGATCAGTTCAAAATGTTCAACTGAGAACCTTCCAATTTACCATCAATTGATTTGATTCCAGTTATGATTAATATAGTTGAATTGGATTGATCTAAAAGTCAAACCGGATTGGACCTGGGTTGATTCAACCTGTACCTTTTTTTTCACTTTATTTTTAAACATTCAATGGTTTATCATCCAATTTATACATGGTTGGACTCGTTGAACCATAATTTGAAGTCTCGTCGGCTTGAACTCCAATTAAATTTTTAAACAACAATGATATGTGTACAACTTTAATTTTCACACCAGTATTCAACATCTCATTTTATGTCTATCTCTTTCTTTCCATCATACCACTAACATATCACATTTATCACATAACTCCTTCTATTTCTTTCTCTCTCAAGATTTAGAATAGATGTTTGATGTGCAAAAAATTAATTTCCATTTGTAAAATAGTGTCTTGAAAGCTTTCACTTTATTAGAGAGAAAATTAAAGTATTTCAATTGAGGATGACAATTCATCAGTTATGAGAGAGAGAGAGAGAATTAAGAATGCAATAAATTATTCATAATTAAATTATTTTTATCAAATTGAAATAGTTTACTTTTTCTTCTAATTGATTTCTCATATTTGTACTCTTTAAATATAATCGGTTCTCCCTTAAAAAAAAAAATAGTCGGTTCTAAGTTATAAGAGGTAAGTCGTTTTCCTTAGAGTTCGCTTAGTTGAAAGATTAATATTCAACTCAAATTAACAATGCTTTAGCCTATTTTATATACTTATAGTTATGGTAAATGTTGATATTTATTCCAAAAAGTACAGCTTTTTTCAAAGAAATAAGGAGAACAAACGTTGAGCAATATAACTCTATATGATAAAAAATATCCACCTCATCCGTAGATGTTATCCACTCAAAAGTACATAGATTGTGTGAAAGCTAAAAAACAAAAGAAGAGCTGTTAGTTTAGAAGTTCTAGTTACTTTTGAGAAGAAAGTGACAAAAGACAAATATGAGAAATCATAAAGTCTACTACACAACAAAAATATAATTGTTATTTGTCAACAAAAAAAAAAGTAGTAATAAGAAATTACAAGTAAAACTGTATTTGGCAATGGATTTTTTAAAAAATAAAATAAAAAAATTAATGTTCACTTTACAACTTAGAAGATTTGACTCTATTTTTTTATTTGATCAAGTTTAACCACTAAACTAACATCTCATGGATGCAAAGGAATTTTTTAAGATGCTGCCTACACTAAATTTTGTAAAATGGATACATCTACCACTTAGCAAACATTTATTTTTAATTAATAGTTTCTAATTAAATTATTAAATATGATGTACAATTGCTCATAAAGTTGGTTTAATTTTTAATTAAGAAGGGGAAAAGGACATTGTAGCTTAAAAGAATTGAACCTTCTTTACACAAAGGCTTTGGGTGTCATCTTTAATTTTTATTATGCAATGAAGGTTTAAATGATGCAAACTTTTTGGTAGGGATATAAGAGTGATGTTACAAAGCAAATGAACCCAGAAATTGATAATGAAGGAAAAATCTCAGCAAAAACAAGTAACAACTCGGGTCAAAGTTCAAAATAAAGGTCCAAGAGGGAAATCAAGAAACCTAGCCATTTTAGGGATTGACTAGTGTCTCTAGAATCATCCAGGATATGGACAAAAAGCATGTGTTGTCCCCTGCTAGCCTGCATGACCGTTAGGGTCTTGATAAAGACAGGAATAAATTTATTTAGTATTTTTTTTGTTATTTATCTGTTTTAGCTTGGATTAGGACAAGTGTCTTAAGATCCTTCAATCCTAGGAATAATTGTATGACCTCAAGGCATATATGTTGAGAGAAAATGAATGAAAAGACAGAAAATTATTATCTCATAAACTTTCTCTTCCCCCAAGACTTTCCCTGACAAAATGGGGAATTTAATTTCTTGCTTTTCCTTAACGTTGGTGCTCTCGTTTTCTTGAAATCATGCCTCCTAGACAACAACCTGAACCACCTACCCTTCAACAACTACATGACTCTATAAACAACCGGGCCCTAGCTTTCTCCACCTTTCGAAACACTCAAGACCAAAGACATGAGCAATATCTCACTTCTATAGAGACCCTGCAATCACAAATACCAAACAACTCCCAACCTTCACCTAGTGTCACACACTCAACCCAAGATTCCACCCTTAAACCACCTAAGCTACGCCTCCTTCCTTTTGACGGTTTCAACCCATTAGACTGGATTTTCCAGGCTCGCCAGTTCTTTACACACTACTCCATATCCCCAAATCAGCGTTTAGCTCATGTTGTCGGATACATGACCGGAGATGCTCTTGGGTGGTACCAATGGATGTTCAACAACAACCTCCTTTCAATCTGGGATGCTTTCACCAGTGCTCTTGAGGTTCGATTCGGCCCTTCAGCTTACGACAACCACCAACCAGCGCTCTTTAAACTGAAACAAACATCTTCAGTTCCGGACTATCAACGTGACTTTGAAAGACTATGCAACCGGGTAACATGCCTTTCCTCACTTGCTATTGTTGACTGTTTCGTCTCTGGCCTTAAGTTCCATATTCAAAACGATTTAGCAATCCACCAACCCACCTCAGTTTCTCAAGCCATCAGCCTAGCTAAGCTGATTGAATCCAAACACACAGCACACGACCCTTTCAACACACCACATCCAAAAACCCACCTCCTAAACCACCACTACTTCCCACCCTCTCACCTCATTTACTTCCAAAAAACAACACCACCGCAACTTCACTACCAATCAAACGCTTAAACCCTACAAAAATGCAACAACGTCGCGCCCAAGGGCTATGCTTTAATTGCGATGAACGTTTCCACCCGGGCCACCGTTGCAAACCCAAGGTTTTCTTATTACTCCTTGATGATGGTGAACCTGTAATATTCTGCTTCAGACTCAAATATTTATCAGTGTCGAGACGACGTATTAGAGATATTTTGAGGAAGGGCAATTTGGTAATTGTCGCGTCAATATTTTTATAAAAGGGGCTAAAGCCCCATTTCTCCTTCATTTTCCTTTTCCTTTCTCTCTCTAGAAAGAAAATCAGATTCTCCCCTCCTCTCTCTACTTCCTTCCACGCCAATCTCCCTCTCCCTACTTCAATCATCACTTAAACATCATTCTTTTGATCAGCCCACTTGCAAGCAAAACTTTGGGAACCTTGGATCTTTTGGGAGCTATAGAAAACAAGAAAGAAGAGGAATTAAAGCTAGGGTTTTGAAGCATAAGCTTGGCAAGATCAGGAGCATTTGCTAGGTGAGTTCCCTAGGGTTTTTAGAACCCACCTAGAGTGAGTTTTAAGAGTAATTCAATTTCATGTTATGTTATAGTTTTTACCCTAATCCCCATGCTTGCTAATTCCTTGCTTGTACATGCTTTAAACTATCAATTTGTATTAGAAAATCATTCCTAACATCATTGGGATGCTTGGGTAAGTTGGATTGAGCTAAAATGGTGGAAAAACACGTTTTTGAGCAATTTCTGCACTGTCATGGTCGCTACAGCGACCAGTCCGTCGCTACAGCGACCAGACCCTTTTCAGGTTCTGGTCCTGGTCGCTATAGCCATGGATCCGTCGCTACAGCGAGCTCACCAGGACAGCATTTTTCAACTTAGCTGTTTTGGGTGTTTCGGCGCGTGTAAGCGACGTTTTTCGCAACCGTTTTCTCCAGAAACTTTAAGGAAACAAAGGACACCATTTTAACTCATTCTAAGGGCCTTTAATGGGCAAAAATCATAAGAAGCAAGGAATATGCAATGTATGGGAAATGCAAGAACAAAGGGTAGAATGCAGGAAATTATTACGATGGGATAGCAAGCCCTTAAGCATGACATATGAGAACGATATGTCCAGAACCTATAATAGGTTAACAGGAATAAAGATGTATTCAGTTAAGAATATGAGGATAATAGGAATGTGCTATTACATTCAAGGTTCGATTAAGAATAGTAGGTACTTTTAAGCGTACAAGTGCTAGGAATATTTTAAATATTCAAGGCCTCAGATAGGCATAAGGGGTTCAGATACCCAATAATTATTAGATGGCTTATGAAAACGATAAGCTTAAAACCTTATGTATCATATATTATAGGTTCCAGACAATGCATCAGATATGCATAGTTTTCTGATGATGCATCAGATATGCATATGATTCAGAATGGTGTATCAGAAATACACATACCAGTTAAGTTATGTATCAGATATACATAATGATAAGAGGAGTCCGATGATTAGCCTCAGATAGGAATTTTCATCGGTTATCAGGGGAATGTGCTTCGGGGTTACTCCACCCGGGGGCATTCCGTAAAATGAACCAAGATAATGATTGTTTGTTCAACGCTGACTTACTAACTTTATGATTAAGAAGGATGTGTATTAATACTTATGAAATTATTATGAGAATATGATGAGTAATTAGCAGAGAAAGAAAGTGATCATAGGATGTCCCCAGATCACTAAGTATGAGTTTAAGTTTAAGATGAGATTATGATAAGAATAAAACATGATTGAGACAAGTAGCGATCCTAGGTTTCCCCTTGATCGCGAAATATGTAGAGAATGAAGGCGATCGTAGGAATCCCCAAGATTGCTAAGAGTAGGCACGGCGACCCTAGGTTTCCCCCGTGGTTGCCAACAGTAGGTTCGGCTGGAGCTCACTGAGACGTTATGTCTCATCCCAATCCTTCTGGTGCAGGTTTTCAGGTAAGCAAGAGGATCGTGATAAAGTTCTCCAAGGAGATGCTGAATGGAGTGAAGATGCTCGTCTTGTACCAGCTCAGGAGGTTGTCAGACAATATATGTATATAAAAGTGTATTTTATGGTATTTGGTTGGTTGTATATACGAGCATGTTCGTATTCATTCAGTTGCTTTGTATTATTATTATTATTGAAAATTTTTAATGTATCCAGTATCAGATTAATACACATGCTAAATATTCTAGACAATTTAGTATGGGTGTTACAGAACCAGACCCTCTCACATACAACATGTGTGCACTTCTCACTCCACCAGAACCTCCAAACCTCATAGATCTTAACCCTCCATCAAACAACCCACCAACTAAACAAAATGACAACACAACATATCTCAGTGCTGCTAATCCTGAACTTTTTCAGCTATCTCTCCAAGCCGCTACCCCTCACCTCGCACCTTACGCTCTACCGCTACCATATATGGCCACAAGGTCACCGTATTGGTGGATTCCGGCAGTTCCCACAACATAATCCAACCCCGTATTGCATCTTTCCTCCACCTACCAATCCAGCCATTATCTTCTTTTTCAGTTATGGTGGGAAACGGCGACCATTTACACTGTACCGGTCTTTGCAAAGATACACCTTTAACGGTAGACCAACACTTTTCACAATTTCCCTTTATATCCTACCCATTCATGGTGCTGATGTGGTCTTAGGAGTTCAATGGTTACAGACTTTAGGACCCTTTGTGTCGGACTTCACTGTTCCATCTATGCAGTTTTACCATAATAACTCCCTCTTAACCATTCAAGGCTCTAAACCAAACAACATCACACAAGCTACTGCACACCAGCTTAACCATATGTTACAAACCAATGCTATTGCCACTTTTCACTCCATTTCCATGGTCCCATCCCAACCAACACCTACCACTTACAGTGCAACCGACCCTTTCAATGATGAACAATTTTTACTCACTTTACATCCAGATATACAAACCCTCCTCAAACAATATTTCCATATCTTTGCCAAACCAAAAAACCTTCCCCCACCACGAGCTCATGATCATCATATTCACCTCACCCCCACGGCTACACCCATTAACATCAAGCCTTACCAAACTCATCACCGAAATGCTACATTGTGGTATAATTCAACCTAGCACTAGCCCATACTCATCACCCGTCCTCCTAGTCAAGAAAAAAGATGGTACGTGGCGCTTTTGTGTTGATTATAAGGCTCTCAATAACATTACCATCAAAGACCGTTTTCCCATCCCCACCATTGATGAACTTCTCGATGAACTTCACGGTGCCAATTATTTTTCCAAAATTGACTTAAGTTCCGGCTACCACCAAATCCGCCTTGTACCCGAAGATGTCCATAAAACGGGATTTCGTACGTTTGATGGTCACTATGAATTTCTTGTGATGCCTTTTGCCCTCTCTAATGCCCCCTCCACTTTTCAAGCGGCAATGAATGACATTTTACGTCCCTGCCTACGCAAATTCACCTTGGTATTCTTTGATGATATTTTAATTTATAGCCCCACGTGGGAGTCCCACTTGAACCACATTGACCAAATTCTATCTTTGTTATCTACTAACCAATTTTTTGCCAAGCTCTCAAAGTGTCAGTTTGGTGTGGAATCGGTTGATTACCTTGGTCACCTCATCTCCGCCAAAGGTGTACAAGCTGATCCTAGAAAAATACAAGCCATGGTTTCTTGGCCTCCACCCAAAAACCTCACTGTCATGCGCGCCTTCTTAGGCTTAATTGGGATTTTACCGCCGTTTTGTGCTCAATTACGCTTCAATTGCTAGCCCTTTAACTGATCTATTCAAAGCCAACGCCTTCAAATGGTCTGATGCAGCAACAACAACATTTGAAGCACTCAAAAACGCCATGATCAACCTCCCTACACTCACCTTACCTGATTTTACCCAGCCTTTTGCGGTCACAACTAACGCCTCCACCACTGCCATAGGTGATGTCATTTCCCAAAACTCTCGGCCCTTAGCCTTTTTCAGCAAAAAGTTGAACTTTCGACTAGCCGCATCTTCCACCTATGTTCGTGAGTTATATAGTCTCACCGAAGCTATAAAAAAAATAGAGACAGTATTTGCTTGGGTGCACCTTTAAAATCTTCACTGACCAAAAAAGCCTCAAATGCCTCATGAACCAAACCATTCAAACTCCCGAACAACAAAAATGGTTAACCAAATTGGTTTGATACAACTATGAAATCCATTACAAACCGGGCAAAGATAATGTTGTTACGGATGCGTTATCTCGAGTAACTGAGGCACCAATTGATGGGATTTATGCAATTATTAGTTCCCCCTCTTCCTCTTTGATTTCTAAATTGCAGAATTTTTTTGCCACTAACCCTGCAGGTCAGAAGCTAGTTACCAAGGCGCAGAAGGACGTTAAGATGCGGTAGAATTTCACACACAAGTCAGGGCTGTTGTATTTCAAAGGAAAATTGTTCATTCCGAAAGAAACATGCCTCACTTCCAAAATCCTACAGGAATTCCACGCATAACCACTAGGCGGTCACTCCGGTATCAAGCAACACTTTCTCGTGTCTCTGATTCCTTCTACTGGCCCGATATGCACAAGGAGATCAAGCGCTTTGTTAACACTTGCACCACATGCCAACACAACAAATATAACACTCATGCACCTTATGGCCTCATTCAACCTCTTCCTCTCCCTCAACAAGTATGGGACGATATATCCATGGACTTTATTACACACCTCCCACCCTCCCAAAACAAAACCGCAATTTGGGTCGTTGTTGTCTGCCTTACCAAGTTTGCCCACTTCATTCCACTACCTACCAATTACACTGTTGCTACCTTAGCCCCAATCTTTGTTGCTGAAATTTATAAACTTCATGGCGCCCCCAAAACAATTATCAGTGATCGTGATCGTATCTTCATCAGTCAGTTTTGGCGCTCCCTGTTGAAAACTCTTGGCACCACTCTCTGTTTTAGCAGCTCTTACCATCCACAAACTGATGGCCAAACCGAGGTCTTAAATCGTTGTCTGCAAACTTACCTTCGCTGCTTTGTTAGTGATGAACCGCGACGATGGGTTTGTTTCCTCTCCCGCGCCGAATTTTGGTACAACACCTCACACCATTCTGCCATTGAAATAACCACATTTGAGGCTCTCTACGGTCTTAAACCTCCTGTTTTAGTCCCTTATACCACCGGCAAATACAAGATTCAAACACTTGATGAGTTACTCAATAACAAGGCTCAAATCATTAAAATCCTGAAGAACCTCTCACGCGCAAGGAATCGCATGACTCAGCAGGCCAACCTCCATCGTAAAGACAAAGAATTTGAGGTCGATCAATGGGTTTACTTGAAGCTACAACCATATCGTCAAAGCTTTGTTCAGAACCGCACCTCCCAAAAACTGGCAAAACGATACTACAGACCTTTTTGCATTACTAAACGCATTGGTCTGGTAGCTTATGAGCTAAAATTACCCCCTTCCTCCAGGATCCACCCAATCTTTCATGTATCTCTACTCAAATTGTGCCATGGACAACCCACCAATCAGGTTTCCCCCTACCGGACCCAACTGTTTTTCCTCCTTCCGTTCAGCTCCCATCGCTGTCCTGGATCACCGCCACTTGCATACTGACACTGCTGAAGTATTAATAAACTAGGAGGGATTTCCCTCTTCTGAAGCAACTTGGGAGAAGATATCACTGATCCAATCCAAGTATCCAGACTTTAATCTTGAGGACAAGATTTGTCTCAATGGGTTTGGTAATGTTACAAAGCAAATGAACTCAGGAATTGATAATGAAGGAAAAAGCCCAGCAAAAACAAGCAACAACTCAGGTCAAAGCCCAAAAGAAAGGTCCAAGAGGGAAATCAAGAAACCTAGCCGTTTTAGGGATTGACTAGTGTCTCTAGAGTCATCGTAGATATGGACAAAAAGCATGTGCTATCCCCTGCTAGCCTCCATGGCCGTTAGGGTCCTGATAAAGACAGGAATAAATTTATTTAGTATTTTTTTTTGTTATTTATCTGTTTTAGCTTGGATTGGGACAAGTGTCTTAAGATCCTTCAATCCTAGGAATAATTGTATGACCTCAAGGCATATATGTTGAGAGGAGATGAATGAAAATACAGAAAATTATTATCTCATATACTTTCTCTTCCCCCAAGACTTTCCTTAACAAAAAGGGGAATTTAATTTCTTGCTTTTCCTTAACAAGTGATGTTTTTAATTTTTTATTTTTGTGTTTGTTGTTCTATCAAGAATTATTTAGGTACTATAAATATATAATATTTTGTTGCTAATGCACATAATTAGTTATTAATTGTATTGTTCAATGTCTAATTTAAATCCCTTATACTGCTAAAAATTGTGAAACCTACTATCGAATGTTTATTTAATATGCATAAATAAGTTAGTTGAGTTTTTCTAGATTATATGTTGATGGAGGATCTATTTACACTCCTTCATTGTGGAGGATTTATTTCTTAAAATTATTTAGAGGATGAAGATTTTTGTTTAGGAATATTATTAGTTGATGGAGGATCTATTTACACTCCTTCATTGTGAGCACAAGAAATATGCCATTTAGCAACGGCGCATATCCGTTGGTAAAGGTCCAAAAACCGTTGGTATAGGTCATAAAACCTATACCAACGGACGTCTGCTGCCGTCTACGATACATTGCTTATACCAACGGCAAAAAGTCGTCCCAATAACTAATACCAACGGATAGTTAGCCTGTTGCTAAAGATTTTGGAGCTATAGCAGCGGCATTTTACACCTATTTAATAGCTTTAGCCAACCCGTATATCCGTTGGTATAGGACTAGAGTGTTCGTTGCTATAGGTTTCTTTTTTTTTTCAAATAATTCACTCTAATATAAATATTTTTTTAATAATACAATTTTTACAATAATTCCAGACCAAAAAAATAATATATCTAGCAATACTTTTTTATTGCACCACACAAAATTTAAGGCAACATCAAAGAAAATTTCAATTATATTATCAAAGTATAGTCTTACAAACATAACAAAGTAATGTCAATTATATATAATAACAAACACCAAAATAGATACTACGTCGACAAAAAAACACTAGATAAGCACAAACATATCCAAGATAAAAACATTTCTAATCTTCCTCTCTTCCATCTTGATCACTGCATCGACTGGAACAATTTGCCTGGTTTGGAGCACTAGCAACATCTGTGGCCTATTAAAAATAAAAGAAAATATGTTACAAACTTAACTTAATACATGTTATCATAATATTCGAAATATGAACTCGAATAGTAAAATATCAATTATATAATATACCTGTTTTGCAACTTGTAAAATAACATTCAAATCTTCTTGAGATAATCGATTTTGTATCACTGACATTATATTTGCCATAAATATATTTGTCCTCTCTTGACTTTCTCGCATTTTCTTAAGTTCATCCCTCAATTCTTGATTTTCAGACAAAGAAGCTTTTGATTTCTTACGTTTGGGAATATTGCCTATACAACGCACATGCCCCCTCTTTTCAGCTCCTTTTACTTGGGAATAAATGTCATTCTTCCAAGGCATATAACTTTGTGTCTTTTGGACCGATTGAGAAGTTTCAGCCTCATTATTATGTTTGTTTAGTTCTTCCTGAAAAATTATAATAAATATATAGATTAAAAGAATACATTTTAAAATATAATTCATTAATATGACAATCAAAACAATTGAACAGGGTCACTTTTATGTCACAATCAAAACAGAATTCATAACAGAATTCAATCAATTGAATTCAAAACAGAATAAGATAATTCAGAACAGAATTCAGAACAGAATTCAATCAATTGAATTCAAAACCGATGAGACATAATTGCACATAATTCAGAACAGAATTCAAAACATAATTCATTAATTTAAAACAAAATTCAGAACAGAATTCAATCAAAACAATTGAACCAGAACAATTAAAACAAAATAAGCACAAACACTTTTATGTCACAATCAGACAATTGAACCATAGAATTATACAACAGCCGAGAATTAAAACAACCTGGAATTAAAACAATAGAATTATACTTCAACCGGGAATCCAATTTCATTGATTTAACATATTGTTTCAGTATAAGTTATAGAATCAAAAAAAGTATGAACGAAAGAAAGTCTTACAATAAATATTGCAGCATGTTCATTTACAATTGAATCATCTTTACGAGTACGTGTATCAATGTAAATCTCCTTGCGACTGGGCGACACTCCTTTGGCTTTTTCTTTCTAATACCAAACAAATGAAATTATAAGTAATTTGTTTTATAAATACAATTAATTCAATTATAAGTTCAAATATTAACTAACCTTCTCATTGATCAATTTTGGGAGACTTTTTGTACCCATACAATGAATATATTCATATCTTTTACGATTCAGACTATTAATTTTACTTACTTTCTACAATTGATACAACATAATGTTAGTCGAAAGAAGGAACCAAGTTCGAATATTTTATAATATGACAATATCTGTTTTAAAACCCTAAAGCAAAAATTGAAAACAATTTCAGAACCATGTGTAAGATATCAGCCGTAAAACCCTAAACCAAAAGAAGCTAAAGAAGATATGAGTCTGGAGTGAGAGTTGGGTGCGTATTTATAATCGAAATGCAGGGCTGAGCCTAGGAAACCAAAACTATAGGCAGAAATTGTGCTTCTATAGGCAGTTTTCTGATCCATGTGTACGACAATTTTCTGTGACAATACATGTGTACGATAGTTTGCTTCTATAGGAAACCAAAACTATAGGCAGAACCGTTCAGCTTTTGATGTACACTATACACACGCAGTTCTTTCTCTTTATATACACTTTCTTTGCAGCATGGGACTCACACCTCTTAAAGCTTCCAACATTTTTATTTTATGCTAACCCCGCGTACACTAAGTATTATATAACGTTTTAAACATTATACTATTAGAATTCTCAGATTAGAAAAAGATAAAACAAATAAAGTCTTTAATTTCACATTATTATTATTATTTCATCATAGACGTGTTTCTATAGGAAACCAAAAATATAGGCAGAAATTGTGCTTCTATAGGCAGGGCTGAGCCTAGTATTTATAATCGAATTTCTGATCCATGTGTACGACAGTTTTCTGTGACAATACATCATAAAAATCAAACAGAACTACTATATCATAAAAATCACAACACAACAGAACTACTATAATAATAAAAAAAAAAACAACAATTTGGTATCTCCATTCAAAATCTACTATATTATTTTGGCATTTACATGTCACAAATTACAATCACAACAGAACTAGAATTTGAACATTGGATTAAACTAGAATAAAAGTGACACACAACAACACAAACACAGTGATGATGAAGAAGAAGTACCAAGTATGAGGAAGCTGCACAAGCTTTGAGAGAAGAGAAAGAGGAAATCGATTTGGGGGTTTTAAGCAGCAATCAATTATGAAAACACTAATTGAAGAAGATTCTATGCGATTTGGGGGTTTTGAGCGATTCTGTTCAACAACAGATTTGGGGGTTTTGAACAGTAATCAATTTGGGGGTTTTGATAAAGAAAGTGATTTGGGGGTTTGTGATTGGATCGATTGAGAGAGGATTCTGTGCAGTTTGGGTTGAATTTGGGTTTTCCCTTACCTCCACTCCATTGAACGATTTGAGGAAGAAGGAGATTCTGTTTTGCTACTGTTCTGTGATTTGAAGAAGAAGAAGAAGAAGGAGAGTTACGTTTTTTTGTTTTGTGGAGGTTTTGTTTTGCTGTGTTTTTTTTGTTACAGAGGTTTTGTTGTGTGAAAAAAGCAAATGCTGGAAAAAAATAAATAAAAAAAGATGGTGAAAAATTGGCGCGCTAGTTGGAGCCAAGTGAATATTTCGTGGAAATTTTGGGCACTTTTTCTCTTTTAACCTATAGCAACGGCAGTTTAGAATTTCAGTTGCTATATTTTATCTATAGCAACGCTTTTTTCTGTGGTTGCTAAATGTGTCCGTTGTTATATGGCAAATTTCTTGTAGTGTTGTGTTTTGGTGGTGGATATTTGGTCACGTTGCATGATTCTATGGTGCTTATTTAATTCATTCAACATATCTTCTAGCTCTCCTAGGAATGAGCAACTCAAAGGTAAGGAGTTTTGAGTTCTAGCTAAAGTTTGGAAGAGGTTAGTCATATCTAAGACCAATGATTTGTTGTGGCAAATGTTGTTTGATTGGGCACGTTTGTGTAATACAATGTACAAGTATACATAGTCGTAACAAGTAATATAGATTAATTATGAGATTGTTTGCACGGTAATTGATTGTGATTAATTCTAAATATTTTCAATTGTATAAGATTAATTAGTTAAGATCTTGAGTAACAAGTAACAAGCATACTATGATGATTAAAATAGTAAAAGGATAAAGGTAAATGACAGTAAAACAAACATAAAATTTAACGGAGAAAATACTTAGGGACATTATTCTTGTACAATTCATTTATAGCTACATACATGCTACAACAATTGAGTCCAAACAATAACTGTTAAGCTTTTCAGCACTTAAACACTTCTTAGGCAAATATGCTACACATTATGCTACAGAAATCTAAGTCATGCATAAATTATTATGTTTTTCAAAATGTTCATCATGGATTTTATTAAAGTAACCATATTTATTGGTTATTATAATTACAAACATGCTTCATTGAAATCAATATACTAATTCTTTGGACTTACATAATTATTCATAATCATTTAATATTAACTAGTAGTTCTATTAATTAGCATTATCCATATTAACCAATCATTGCCACTCATTAACTCTTTTAATGTTAATGACCTTATATTCAAGCTAAAATGTCCAAACTTAACTTTAAAATATATAAACAGAAAAAATCAACTTGATTAAAGATGCTAAAACATAACCATAACATGTTTTTCACGATAAAATTGTAAAATCATAATACCCTAACTTAAAGGTGTTTAGCTCATGATGAGCTTCAACAAAAACAAGATAAAAACTATAAATGGAGTGCAAAGGCTCATGTTACATACGAAAGGGAAAAATAAATACAAACCTGGAATTACAAAAGTTGTGGCACTCATATTGCAACAATCCAACTTCCTTCTTCTCCAAATAATGGTCTTCCATGGAAAGAAATTAGATAGAGAGTGATAATATAATGAAGGAGGAGGCTAGGGCACTCATACTAAGGCTTTGTTTGCGAGTTTGGAGGGGAATGAAGTGGAGGGTTTGAAAAAAAGGAAGAAGCAAGTGAAAAAAATAGAGGATATTGGGAGAAGGAGCTTTGGGGGCTTATTTTTCTTCAAAATATAAAACCCTCCTCATTTAGGGAACTAAAAAATTGTAATAGAGGAGTGTTTTGGGAGGGTTTATATGAATTCTTCAAATTTAATATATGTTGTAATAATATTCTTAAAATTAAAAATATATTAATCATAAGCATTAATTTATCACTCTCTAAAAAAAATTTATGATCAATTTTTCCCTATATTTCTATTCCAATCTTTACTAAAGGAATTATTCATTCAAGCTTAGTTGCGCTAAATAACGCATTATTTTAAGTGTTCTCATGCATGATCATAAAGTGGTATACCGGTAGGTGATATATCCTTCTTTGTATAGTCATCCATGATTGATCATAAAGATAAAAAAATATAAAATATGTCAATGGGAGGTGTCTGATGAAAGTTAAAACCATGTGTTATTTAAGAGACTACATTGAACTACTAAATTAAGTTAAAAGTCCATAATATTTCACTAAATAAATAATTGTAATAAATAATATATCATAGTCGCATAACAATGAAATATGTTAGATCGACCTATTTATCCACATAGCCTATAGTGATCGAACAAGACTTGAAAATATGCAACCAATAACAAGCCCATCTGATCTTAGCTATTTATTTAATCGAATATGGTCAAGCTAACCCGACTTGTTAATTGTAGCGTTTGAGCTAGGCTGACAAAGACGGGGAGTGATTGTTGGTGCATAAGGTATAGCAATGGGCGGCTCCTGGCAGAATTTAAGCAAAAGAAAGAATCGAATTCACATTGAAATGAGAGGGTCCTAAGTATGTGTAGGTATGAGACTGCATAGTTGAAGGAATGCTTAAAAGAGTTGTTAGGTACTACTTATACTAACCAAATACATCTTTCTTGCAGCTTATTTCATAAGAACTCCACAGTTGAACGTACTTGACTTGAAGCAATTTTGGGACAGGTGACATTCTTGGAAATTTCCTAGAAAGCATGTGAGTGAGGACAAAACATGATGAAAATATTTTTGTTGGTTTGTAGGGTCAGTCGACATCTTAAATTCGTATGAAATGTTACAAATGCTCTCAGAGCAGACCTCTTCCAATATGATGTGGTTCAAGGACTAACCAAGTGGAATTTTTTTTTTTTTTAGGAAACGAACCAAATGGAAGTTGGTGGACATGTAACGCCTGAGACTGACGAGGGCCGAAGAGTGATTGTCAGTGCACAAGACATGACATCGAGCGGCTTTTGACAGCTTCTAAGCAAAAGAAAGACTCGAATTCACATCAGAATAAGAGAGATCCTACGATTGTGTAGATATGAGTCTGCATGTTTGAAGGAATGCATATAAGAATTGTTTGATACTACCTATACAAACAATATGTATCTCTTTTTTGGTAGTCTATTCCATAAGAACTTCACAATTAAGTGTGTCTGGTTTGAAGCAATTTTGGATTGATGACATTTTGTAAAGTTTTCTAAAACACGTAAGAGTGAGAGTAAAACACGTTGAAAAGATTTGTGCTGGTTTATAGGGTCGGTCAACAATACTTAAAATCGTTTTAGATATTAAATTAATGGCTATAACCATGATCATGGATTGATGGTATACACCACCATACTTATAAAGAAAAGGGATGACGTAATTGCTTCCATGACACAATGATTAGTGCTCGGTGATACCGAGAATTAGTTTAGAAAAGGTTACAATTATCACATCAACTCTAACTAAACCCCTTCCATTCATGGAAAGTAATAATTGATTTAGCAAAAAGATGCATGCCCACAGGCCACAACTGACATCCACACACGTTCACTAGAATTAGAAATTTCAGTAAGACTAGACAACTTCATTGATCAAACGGTGGACATTGAATCATATTAAATTAAGGTCAACACCTACGGTTGTAATGTAAATATCTTTGAATCTTTGATTGATTAGACAACAATGGTGACATTGATTGAAACCTAATATTTCCACGTGGAGAGTTCTTATTGGTTATAAGAAGAGCAAGAACATTATAGAACAACCTTGTCCTTACTTTGATTCAGTGTGAACCTGCTTCTTCTGTTCAGACAAAGCCTACGGCTGGGAACCGGACACGTGATTGGTACTAATTTTATAAGATTTGTTTGATTTGAAGAAACAAATATAGGTTATCTGAATATTTAATTTTTTTGTAAATTAATTAGTCAATCCCTCGTTGGTGTTATAGTTTATGTAAAATATCACTCCCTCTGGAAAATGAATGTTTTGTTGATTGTTTCAAATCATGCACAATTTAGATTTGAAAATATCGTTAAAGAATCAAATATAGTAAAATCATCTTGAAATTTATGTAATTAACCATTTAAAAGTGTGAAAAATATTCTTTTCAATACAAACTTTACTTTTTTTTTTGTTTTTTTAACAAATTTTCTAGGGACACTAGTTAGCATGATCTATATTTAATTATCTATTAGTAAAAATTATAAAAAGTTGATATTTTAAAAATACTCATCGAAATAAATTCGACAACATTTTATATGTTATAATTTGCCTTTATATATGAGTAGAAAATTATGGTCAAAATATATTATGTAAATAGTGCACATAATCAAACCAAATCACTCATTATGGTATGTGGGGATAATTCAAAAATATCAATACACAAAAATACACAATTTTTTAGACATACAAAAATACACAATTCGATAAGTATCTAACTGCTTTAATATATGTAAAAGCGACTTAATATATGCAGGGTATGGTCCTTAAGACATTTGTTAAGGATTAAAGGTAATTATAAGTTCCATGTAAACAAAGTTAATATTTTAAAGTTTTAAGTTGTTGAATAAATCATTCCCAAGATATAATTTCTTCTTCGGGCTTCCTAATGTGTGTCCTTAAGGACAATTCTTAACATTTCAAATTTAAATATAATCATAAAAAAGTCAAATAAAGTCTTTGTATTTTGTTCAAAATTTGAATAATATATGTCACATTTGTTTGACTATTTATGCTTATATTTAACATAGAAGAAAGTGTGATTTGGCTAGGTAAAAAATATATATAAGATTTGGAGTACTCCAAAACAAGGATATGGGGAATGTAATAACTTCTGTTATGATACGCCCAAAGGTTAGGCTATACCTAACTATGTTAGGGGTTTGTTTCAAATTGTGCATGCATCTTCTCCTGATAAAAGTATAAAATATTACTCAATTTTGACTAAGTATCATATTCCCAGGTTAAATAAAAATTCATGTGCTACAAAAAGTAATGGCTGCTAAAGGGGTTCATTAGTTAGGAAGGAATAACCTCATGTGTAATTTTCTTATGTGAGTGTGAATAATGTTTTTTCTAGTGAAAGAAGTAAAAGTGAACATCATTTGTCTTCCCTCTGTTGAGAATTAATCCATAACTGCTCATTAGCAAGTTAGTTAGTGACACCAGAGTCTGAGGTTTCAAAGTCTGAAGTTTCAGAGTCTGAGGTTTCAGAGTCTGAAGTTTCAGAGTCTGAGGTTGTTAGAGTTTGTTACTTAGCTTGTGCTACAAGCAAGTGACATACATTCAAAATAATTTTTCAATGAGATTCACATTACAATCACAAACTCTCTCCATTCTTCTCTCTTTTAGTTTTCTGTTTTGTTCATTACTTTTCATCTAGCTTAAAACAGCTTATTTCAATAAGCACTTATGCTGCGCAAATTGATCCAACAATTGGTATAGAGAGCCTGGGTTAAATCTTAGGGAAACATGAGTGAAGTGTGAGGGGAATCACCATAGGGAAACACTGAGTGAGGTGTGAGTGTTGATTTCTTGATCAAAGCAAGATGAATAACAATGGTTTTGGATCAAACATTCTAGTTCTTCATGGCAAGAACTGGGAACGATGGAGTGCATTGATGAAATCGCTTTTTGGAGCACAAGATGTAATAGATCTGGTGCAGAATGGCTATGAGGATTTGGGGGCAAATCCAACTGAAGCACAGAGGTTGGCATTCAAAGAAGCGAAGAAGAAAGATTGTAAAGCTCTGTTTTACATTCAACAAAATGTTGATAATCAGCACTTTGAGAAGATATCAAAGGCTACAAGATCCAAAGAAGCTTGAGACATTCTGGAAAACTATATCACAATGGGGGAGAAAAAGTGAAACAAGTCAAGTTGCAGTCTGATGACCTTGAGTCATGTCTTAGTTTTAGCCATGTTTTTTATGTTGTTTTGTACATTTTAGAGAGTCTTTATTGGTTTCTCATGCTGAAAGTAAACATAGTTAGAAGGAATGGTCAAAGGCCAAGCAATTCTGGAACATGAAGATTTTGCAAGATTTTAAGAAGTTTCAGAGTCAGAGTCTGAGTCTGAAGCCAGAGTCCGAAGCCAGCGTCTGAAGTTCATCGTGCCACGATGGACCTGTGTCGTGGCACGATGAGAAGATGGCAGAAGCTGAAGTCCTTCAGAAGCTGAAGTATTGTGCCACGATGGACCTGTGTCGTGGCACGATGAGAAGATGTTAGAAGTTGAAGTTCTTCACTGGAATTTTCGTGCCACCATGGGAGCATACCTCGTGCCACGATGGAGCTTTAAAAGCGTTGACCTGTGTTTTAATGAGGCCATCGTGCCACGATGGACCTGTGTCATGGCACGATGGGTCAGTTTCAGAAACAAGGATTATAAAAGCCAGATGCGTTTTCAGATCAAGGGTTGGATTTTTGGACGAAGAAACTGAGTACAGAACTGGAGATTGATTTTGGAAAGGAGATGTTCACTTCTAGGACACTGGAGTTGAAGCTTTCCACCCTCATTCTTATTGTGTAATGTCTCTTATTTCTTGCTATATTTGTAATATAAACATGAGTAGCTAAATCCTCTATTGTTAGGGATGAGATTAGCTAGATGATGACTTTTGTCTTGTGACCTTAATCTGATCATTGAATAAGTTTATTGAATCATATTTCTTATCTTTGCGCTTAATGCTTTTATTGACTGATCACCTTTAAATTGATGTATGATTCATATTGTGAAACGGAAGTTGAATGTATGAATGCCTTAAGATAAGAAATTCTCGCCTTTGTAATCTAGGAATATATGCAAACCCTTGAAACCGTTTAGTAATTCTAGTTCGTTCATGCTTAATTCTAATTTGTAAAACTTACTAAGGAATTAGAGTTTACTTTAGAATTAAAGATCATGTCGCTAAGAAATTAGGACAAGAGTAATTCAGAGAATTAGGTTATGATTCGTTAAACAAGTTCACTGATCATAATTAAGTATGTAGCTCAAGTTTGTCGTCTAGTGAAGCTCATCCCTGACAAGCTTTCTATCCTTAAATTTCAAACAAGTTTTATTTTCCGCAATTTTCAATTATTTTTATTAAACAAACATCGTACCCTTTTGTTCAATTAAGTTTTAAAAATTACATTCTGATAGTTTAACGCAGTCCTCGAGTTCGACACTCGGTTCACCGTTTTAACTTTACTACTTGAACAATTTCGTACACTTGCGAAAATCGCCATTAAGTTTTTGGCGCCGTTGCCGGGGACTGCCAATTAACTGTTGAATTGTAATTTCTTTTACTTAATTAGAATTTTTTGCTCTGCAATAAAATTTTTGTTTTATTCTATTTTTGTTGATTTTCTAATGTCGTGTGCTAGTTGTATTTTTCTTCTTGGTTGAGATAATGTATCCACAGTAGAGTATGGAAGATGTCAATGATTATCTTCTTCTACAACTCTCGGAAGAAACTGAAACTTGTCTTCTATATGCACAATGTCGTATATTTGAGGGGCAGATCATGAGAGATACTTTTGAAAAAGACCTCCTTCAATTTTTACCTCATAGATTTGATTTTTGTAGAGAAGAACATAAGAGTGGGACTTTTGATTGTTATGTTCCACCACCAGAAGGTGAAGATCTATTACTCTTGCAAGTAGAAGATGAGTTTCTCATGAAAAAGATTAATTGGGAGCGAATGCTACCTATTCAAATTCCTCCCAACGATTCATATGACAAGAAATTTCATATCAAGGATGTCTTGATTGAATTCATGAATAATAATCAAGGTTCAATTGAAATATTTGAGAGTCAATGTGAAAGGTTATTTGAGCAAGTGGTTGAGTTTGAGAAGTTGAAGATTGGAGATAGATTTAGTGTTCTGGAAAAGAAAGATGATGAGGGGAAATCAATAAATATTAAGGATGGTTTAGTTGGTAAGGAAACTCAAAAGTCTCAACTCTGGAGAGATCTAGATGTCCAACCAGAAATTCCTCAACAAAACATTCCTCCAAAAATTTTTAGCAACAAGGCATGGAAAAAGGAAGAGATTGATGAAGTCCTAGAGGCCATTTCTGCCTTGTTCATTAATGTCCACTTGAAAAGAGTATGGAAGCAAAATCGTCAATTTCTCAAGTTCATGGAGTTCTTACCAAACAAAAGGAAGAAAAAGGAGGATGCGTTCTTTGTATCATATATGCCACCTTAACAGTGGTTGACGCGTCAAGCTAATGACGTTAAAAAAGCGCTTCGTGGGAGGAAACCCACGTCAGTAAGCGGTTTTTGTGATCGGCGTTTTTTTTCGCAATAGTTTCTTTATTTCAGCATTGTGATTTCTATTTTTGTTTCTTTTTCTGGGTTATATGGTAAGACAATTTGTGACTCCAATGTTTTTCTTGTAATTCCCCTATCTTTGTACTACTCGTCTTTGTTTGTTATTAATGAATTTGCTTGTTTGTGTGGAAAAGTATCAGTTTTGTACCCGCTTTCAATCCAATGATATGTCAAAATGTTCAGAGGAGGATGATGTTGTTGGAACAAAATGTATGAACAACTCTCTTTTGGATAGGGGGAGATTGTTGGAACAAAATGTATGAACAACTCTCTTTTAGGTTTTGATGATAACAAAGTGTTAAAAAGAAAATTGGTATTGCTAATGCCTTGTTCTAAGTGTGCAGAACCATGTTCTTAATGTTTGGTAATTTATACTGGTTATGGAAGAACAAGCTAAGAGCAAGAAGGAAAGCATAGAAGCTATGTTGCAAGTTTGAAGAAAAACTAGGTCTGAAGGAAGGTTCTGAAGACTGAGTCTGAAGGTGCTTCTGAAGGCAGAGTCTGAAGACTGCGTCTGAAGGGTGCTTCTGAAGGTCAACAGAAGTCAACGTCTGAAGAGTGCTTCTGAAGGTCAACGAAAGTCAACGTCTAAAGTCTGCTTCTAAAGGTCAACGAAAGTCAACGTCTGAAGAAGTGTGTCTGATGAACAGTGCTTCTGAAGTGTGAGTCTGAGACCTGAGTCTGAAGTGTGCTTCTGATGAACAGTAACCTGAAGAAGCTTCTGAAGTCTGACTCTGAAGGAAAAGCAACTGTCATTGTCTGCATTTAATGCCTGCACTGTCAGAACAACTCCAATGGAACAGTTGTCTCCTTGGCCAAAACATTCCCCAGCTTTTAAGGAAAGTATTTGAAAAATGCGTGCTCTGTTCTGCAGTTCAGCACACCATTTTTAGTTGGACCTAGCTTACAATTTGCAACGGCTCTTTGCTTAATTTCTGGGCAATCCTCAACAGCTCTTTTATCCTCTATATAAGGGTAAAGATTTGAAGAAGGAAATTGCTAAGACTCTGAAAAACATAAGCCTGAAACCGTGCTCTGTTTTGCTGTTAAAGTTCAAAAAAGTCACCAAAACTCTTAGAAATTCTTACAATCTTAGTATCTTAGAATTTCTTAAGTTTAGAGTCTTAAACCTGAGTTGTATTAAGTGAACACCTCTGATATTTGATCAAGTGTTCAACTCAAACTGTTTTTGTAAAATCTGTTTGAAACCTCAAGTCTCAGTCTGTGTGCTGAGCAACCAGAAGTCTCTTTACTTTGTGTATTGAGCAATTAGAAGTCTCTTAGCTTTGTGCTTTGAGCAGAGAAGCCTCTTTACTTTGTGTATTGAGCACTAGAAGTCTCTTAACTTTGTGTTTTGAGCATAGAAGTCTCTTGCTAAGTGCTTGAGCATTGGAAGTCTCTTAGCTTTGTGCTTTAAGCAATTGTAATCTCTGATTATAGTTAAAATCTCCTGTAAGTGACAGGGGGACTAGACTACTTCCGGATTGTGGAAGGAACTAGTATAAAAAGTTTTGTGTCTCTCTTTCCCTTTCTCTTTTATACTTATAACCGCTGCACTTAACTCTGAAATAGTTTCAGAACATGATTCTGAAATTAATCATAAGTTTTTGAGAAGGAAAAAGTGCTCACACAATTCAACCCCCCCCCCCTCTTGTGTGTTTTTCTCACCTTCAGTTGGTATCAGAGCACCCGTTCTGATATTCAATCACTTAACAGTGAGTCAGTGAGATCCTGAGAAAAACATGGCTTCCAGTAGTTCCCCTCCACCCTCTCCCAGAAATCAAAGAAGTGTATCATATGACTATGATACAGAGAAAAGAAAATCTCGTTCACACAATAAACCTCCAATGTTTACTGGTGATCCAGAGAAATTCTCCTGGTGGAAAAGCAAGATGTACAACCACATCATTGGAATTGATGATTCATTATGGGATATTATAGAAGATGGAATCTCTATTCCAGTTGATGAAGAAGGTGTACCTGTTAACAGAAGAGGCTTGAGTGATGTTGAAAGGAAGATATACAGAAAGCATCACAATGTTAGAGGCATCATTGTGGATTCTCTACCTCACACTGAGTATCAGAAGCTGAGTGATAAATCAACAGCCAAAGCCATCTTCAAATCCCTATGCTCTAACTATGAAGGTAACAAAAAGGTTAGAGAAGCAAAGGCTAATATTCTTGTTCAGCAATATGAGTTGTTCAGAATGAAGGAGGATGAAAATATTGAGACAATGTTCTCAAGATTTCAGACTCTGGTCTCTGGACTTCAGATTCTGAAGAAGAGTTATACCACTACTGATCATGTGAATAAAATCCTCAGAAGTCTGCCATCTAAATGGAGACCCAAAGTGACTGCTATTGAGGAAGCTAAAGATCTAAATACTCTAAGTATTGAAGATCTTATAAGCTCCCTCAAAGTGCATGAACTGGGACTTAATGAAGATGATTCTGTTAGAGAGCCTAAGTCAATAGCACTGAAATCCAAAAGAAAGTCTGTAAAAGCTCTGAAAGCTATTGAATCTGAAGAAGAATTTCTTGAGGGAAATTCTGAAGAAGATTCAGATGCTGAAGAGCTTGCAATGTTTTCCAAAAGATTTTAGTACTTAATGAAAAGGCAAAAGAAATTCCCTAACAGAAGCAGCAACTTCAAAGGATCTGGTTCAAAGAGGGAAGATCAGAAAGGCTGCTACAACTGCAAGAAGCCTGGTCACTTCATTGCTGATTGTCCTGAACTTCAGAAGGACAAGTCAAAGGAAAAATCAATGAAGTCCAGCTCTAAGTCTAGCAACTTCAGAAACAAACTCAAGAAGAGTCTTATGGCAACATGGGATGATCTTGACAATGATTCTGAGTCTAATGAAGAGGAAGCAAATCTGGCTTTAATGGCAACAGAATTCTCTGATGCAGAATC
The DNA here is from genome assembly GCA_018208015.1 of Medicago ruthenica. Classification (NCBI taxonomy): domain Eukaryota; kingdom Viridiplantae; phylum Streptophyta; class Magnoliopsida; order Fabales; family Fabaceae; genus Medicago; species Medicago ruthenica. The sequence goes on from CM031376.1 coordinate 81,325,670, forward strand.
ATGTTCAGACTCAGATGATGAAGATGAGGTATACTCTGAACTTACTAGATCTGAACTGATTGAAACAGTTAAAGATCTTATGAACCACCTCAAAAGCAAGTTAGGTGAATTAAAATCTTTGAAAAACAAACATAACTTGCTGACTGAGGATAATCTCAAACTTCAGAATCAATTCAATGAGATTGATGAAGAAGTTAGAGAACTCAGAGAAGTGGTTCATAAGAAACCTGAAGAAATTCCAAGTGAACATGAAATTGCTCTTCAGGATTTTATTTTAACTAGAATCAATAGAAGTAAAATTTCTTCTATGATTTATAACATTTGCATAAACAAAGGTGAAGGTATTGGTTTTGATTCATTCAATCATTCAAATGAGTCAAAAATACCCTCCTGTTCTGAAAATATTTTGAAAGGCACTGATGTGTGCTTTGTGCCTGCTTCTGACAGTTCTGAGAAACGGAATTTAACAAGAACTGAGACTGCAGAGTCTGAAGTTCTGAACTACTCAGACTCTAAAGCTTCTGAACCTAAAGGGAAGATGAAGGCAAAACTTAAAACTTTGCTAAAGTCTAAACCAAAAGGTCCTAAGCCTAAGACTATGAGGAAATCAGACTCTAAACCTGAAAATGTTCAGAGTCTGATGAGTTCAGAACCTGAATCAAGTAAGTCTCAAAGTCTGAAAAATTCAAACTCAAATTTTGCTAAGACTGGGTTTATGAAACCTTCAAAAATTACTAAACCAGTCTATTCAAAACCTTTTCAAAACCAGAATGTCAGGCAAAGCAAACAAAAGAAAGCCAATTTGTCATCTGTTTCTGATAATATTAAGAAAGGTCAAACTGAAGTTTGCCTTGTGTCAGGAGCTAAGAGAACTCAGGTTCTGAAGAACTCAGGTTCTAAAACTAAGACTTATTCAAGATTAAAGGATTCATATCCAAATTATCTGAACAAGTCTGAGTGTTATAACTCCAGACACAAGGTGCAACAAAAGACCAAACCTTTCAAGACTAACCATAAAGGACCCATGAAAATATGGGTACCTAAGTCTGAGATAATTTTTGTTGCATATATGCTTGTCATCCAAAGAAAAGGAAAGGTCTTGGTACCTGGACAGTGGATGCTCGCGTCATATGACAGGAGACAAGTCTATGTTCCAAACCCTGAACATGAAAGAGGGAGGAACTGTGGGGTTTGGAGGAAATCACAAAGGAAGGATCATTGGTACTGGTAAGATAGGTAATTCTTCTCTGTCCATTGATGATGTTTGGCTGGTAGATGGACTTAGACATAATTTACTTAGCATAAGTCAATTATGTGACAGTAATTATGAAGTCCTGTTTAATAAGAACACTTGCACTGTAATCAACAAATAAAGATAAATTTGTTATGTTCAAAGGAAACAGGAAAAACAATGTTTATAAAATCAATTTTTCAGAATTGGTTGAACAGAAGGTAGTTTGCCTTCTGTCTGTGAGTGATGAGAAATGGGTATGGCACAAAAGGCTGGGACATGCTAACTGGAGACTCATCTCTAAGCTTAGCAAGTTGCAGCTGGTCAAAGGCCTACCAAACATTGACTATCACTCAGATGCTCTTTGTGGAGCATGCCAAATAGGAAAATTTTCTAAAAACATCTTTCAAATCTAAAAACATTGTTTCCACCTCAAGACCTTTAGAACTGCTTCACATTGATTTGTTTGGTCCTGTTGGAACAGCTTCAATCAATGGGAAGAAGTACGAAATTGTAATTGTTGATGATTACAGTAGGTGGACTTGGGTTAAATCCTTAGAACTAAAAATGAAACATATGATGTGTTTAACAAATTCTGCAAAAAAGTACAAAATGAAACTGACTTGAAAGTTTTAAAAGTCAGAAGTGATCAAGGTGGTGAATTTGAAAATGAACCATTTGAAAATTTTTGTGAAGATCATGGAATTCTCCATGAGTTCTTTTCTCCTTGAACTCCACAACAAAATGGAGTTGTAGAGAGAAAGAACAGATCTTTGCAAGAAATGGCCAGAACCATGATCCATGAATCCAAAATTGCTAAGTACTTTTGGACAGAAGCTGTTAACACAGCATGTTATATTCAGAATAGAATCTATATCCGACCTATTCTGAATAAAACAGCATATGAACTTTTTAAAGGAAGAAAACCAAGCATTTCTTATTTTCATCAGTTTGGTTGTACTTGTTACATACTGAACAATAAGATCTACCTAAAGAAATTTGATGCTAAGGCTCAAAAGGGTATCTTTTTAGGATACTCAGAGAGATATAAAGCATACAGGGCGTATAATTCTGAAACACATGTTGTTGAAGAATCAATACACATAAGATTTGATGATAAGAAGCCTGGTAATAAAATACCAGAGCTGGTTGAGAGTTTTGCAGATTTTAGGCTATCAGAAGAATCTTCAGAACCTGAACAGAGTTCAGAGTCTGAAGAAAATTCAGAAGCAGAAAATACTGAAGAAGCTGAAAAACTCTCTGATACTGACACTCCTCCTGAAGTCAATCAAGATCAGCATGGTTCTGAAAAAGCCCCTGATGATTCTTCAGAAGCTAATCCACCCAGAACCTCATTTAAATACAAGTCTTCACATCCTGAGGAGCTGATCATTAGGAATAAGGACAGTCCAAGAAAGACCAGATCAGCATTCTGTCAGAATGAATCTTTGGTTGAACTTCTATCAATGATTGAACCCACAACAGCTGATGAAGCACTTGCAGATGATGGTTGGATTGTAGCTATGCAGGAAGAACTGAACCAGTTTCAAAGAAATGATGTCTGGGATTTAGTTGAAAGACCAAATCACAAGAACATTATTGGGACAAAATGGGTGTTCAGAAACAAGCTTAATGAACAAGGAGAAGTGATCAGAAACAAAGCAAGACTGGTTGCTCAAGGCTACAATCAGCAGGAAGGAATAGACTACACTGAGACATTTGCTCCAGTTGCAAGACTGGAAGCAATCAGGTTACTTCTTTCCTATGCAGTTACTCATGATATCATCTTATACCAAATGGATGTTAAGAGTACTTTCTTAAATGGTGTTATTTCTTAAGAAGTTTATGTTAAACAACCTCCTGGTTTTGAAGATGTAAAACATCCAGATTTTGTTTTTAAACTTAAGAAATCTTTGTATGGTCTGAAACAAGCTCCCAGAGCTTGGTATGAAAGGCTAAGTAATTTCTTACTTAAAAATGATTTTATAAGAGGTCAAGTTGACAATACACTCTTTAGAAAAACTCTTAAGAAAGACATCTTAATTGTGTAAATATATGTTGATGATATCATATTTGGTTCTACTAATGCCTCTCTTTGCAAAGAATTTTCCAAGTTAATGTAGGATGAATTTGAAATGAGCATGATGGGAGAGTTGAAATTCTTTCTTGGAATTCAAATCAACCAGTGCAAAGATGGAGTGTATGTTCATCAGTCCAAATACACAAAGGAACTTCTGAAGAAGTTCCAACTTGATGACTGTAAGCTGATGACAACACCTATGCATCCAACCTGCACCTTAAGCAAAGAGGACAATGGCTCAAAAGTAGATCAGAAACTCTACAGAGGTATGATAGGTTCTCTGTTATACTTAACTGCTTCTAGGCCAGATATTTTATTTAGTGTATGTCTGTGTGCTAGATTCCAGTCAGATCCTAGAGAATCTCATATGACTGCTGTCAAGAGAATCTTTAGGTATCTGAAAGGAACAACTAATCTGGGACTTCTGTATAAGAAATCCTTAGATTATAAGCTAGTTGGATTCTGTGATGCTGACTATGCTGGGGACAGGATTGAAAGAAAATCCACCAGTGGAAATTGTCAATTTCTTGGTGAGAATCTGATATCCTAGGCCGGCAAAAGACAAGCAACCATTGCTTTGTCAACAGCATAAGCATAATACATCTTAGCTGCAAGTTGTAGCACACAACTGCTCTGGATGAAACATCAATTGGAAGACTATCAGATTCTTGAAAACAACATTCCTATTTATTGTGATAATACTGCTGCAATCTGTTTGTCTAAAAATTCAATTCTGCATTCTAGAGCCAAGCATATAGAAATTAAACATCATTTTATAACAGATTATGTTCAGAAGGGTGTTTTGGATATTCAGTTCATTGATACTGATCATCAATGGGCTGACATATTTACAAAACCCCTCACAGAAGACAGATTTAACTTTATTAAAAATAATTTGAACATGCATTTCACATCTCTTGAAAAATATGCTTGAATCTGAATAGAAACTGAGATTCTAGGGTTCATCAGAAACTAAGGCTTATCAGTCACTCACTTGAGAGTCTGAAGAAAGTTAAGTTTCTGAAAAACTTCAGAGTCTGAGTTTCAGAATTTGATTTTCTGACTTCTGAATCTGTATAGTTATCTATCTTTTGGTCAGAATCTGTTAAGTTATAACTTTGGGCAATGATGATTAAGCTTTGAAAGTTACATTTTGTCCCTCCCAAAGTCATCAATATACAACTGTGCTTTTCTGTTTTCAATTTTGAAATGTTCTAACAAAACACAGACACACTTTCATATTTTCATCTTAAATGCTCAAATTGGATCAGACATGTTCAATCTTTCAGAACTTATTTAAAAATTGGTATCAGTTTTATCTGAAAGAATTCAGCAGCACTGAACCAAATGCTATACTTTTTCAGTTTTCTGAAAAGAGTTCAGAGGTGCTAAAACCTTCAGTTGGTATATGATCTGAACAATTTTGTCTAAAATAGTTCAGTGATACTGAACAGAATATACTGAACAATTGTGTCTGAACAAGAATGCTCTGATCAGAATGCTCTGAACTATTTTTTTTATGCTTCTGAACATCATTCTATATTTTTCAAATGCAATGTCATATACTTCATGTATGATCAAGTCTGCTCTGATGTTTATCTTTGTTGCTTGATTACCTATATGATTGCATGATTATCTCACATGTTTTCAAACTCTCTTAAAATTCTGGAAATTTTCTTTTTGTTGATGACAAAAGGGGGAGTAAAAGTAAACAAATATTAAGGCTCCTGAGCTCAGAACTTAAGTTAATTACTGATTAAAATTAACTTATGAGAACTGTTTTGAATCTCTTAGCCTTTGAATAAATTGTTGTGAGATATACATTACTCTTAGTGAGTTAAAATGAATTTAAATAACTTGGATAAGACTCAGGGAGCATACAAAACTCATCATGTGGATTATCAGACTTAGGGGGAGAGCTTACAAACCTCATAACCTGAAGTCAGCTTGTTATTTATAATTCTATTTCACTTTATTGTTTTAAGTTGAATTTAATTAACTTGGATAAGAATCAAGGGGAGCTTGCAAACCTCACCTTGTGGATTATCAGACTAAGGGGGAGCTTGCAAACCTCATCCTGAAGTCAACTTGTTAATCAAACTTAACAAACAATTCTGAAATTTTCACCTGTTTGATCTTAAACTGAATTTAATTAACCTGGATCAGACTCAGGGGGAGCTTACAAACCTCATACCCTGCAGTCAACCTGTTAATTAAATTAACAACAATTTTCTATTAATACTTATGTTTGTCATCATCAAAAAGGGGGAGATTACTGGAACAAAATGTATGAACAACTCTCTTTTGGATAGGGGGAGATTGTTGGAACAAAATGTATGAATAACTCTCTTTTAGGTTTTGATGATAACAAAGTGTTAAAAAGAAAATTGGTATTGCTAATGCCTTGTTCTAAGTGTGCAGAACCATGTTCTTAGTGTTTGGTAATTTATACTGGTTATGGAAGAACAAGCTAAGAGCAAGAAGGAAAGCATAGAAGCTATGTTGCAAGTTTGAAGAAAAACTGGGTCTGAAGGAAGGTTCTGAAGACTGAGTCTGAAGGTGCTTCTGAAGGCAGAGTCTGAAGGCTGCGTCTGAAGGGTGCTTCTGAAGGCTGAGTCTGAAGGTCAACAGAAGTCAACGTCTGAAGAGTGCTTCTGAAGGTCAAGAAAAGTCAACGTCTGAAGTCTGCTTCTGAAGGTCAACGAAAGTCAACGTCTGAAGAAGTGGGTCTGATGAACAGTGTGTCTGATGAACAGTGCTTCTGAAGTGTGAGTCTGAGACCTGAGTCTGAAGTGTGCTTCTGATGAACAGTAACCTGAAGAAGCTTCTGAAGTCTGACTCTGAAGGAAAAGCATCTGTCACTGTCTGCATTTAACGCATGCACTGTCAGAACAACTCCAATGGAACAGTTGTCTCCTTGGCCAAAACATTCCCCAGCTTTTAAGGAAAGTATTTGAAAAATGCGTTCTCTGTTCTGCAGTTCAGCACACCATTTTCAACTGGAACTAGCTTACAATTTGCAACGGCTCTTTGCTTAATTTCTGGGTAATCCTCAACAGCTCTTTTATCCTCTATATAAGGGTAAAGATTTGAAGAAGGAAATTGCTACGACTCTGAAAAACATAAGACTGAAACCGTGCTCTGTTTTGCTGTTAAAGTTCAAAAAAGTCACCAAAACTCTTAGAAATTCTTACAATCTTAGTATCTTAGAATTTCTTAAGTTTAGAGTCTTAAACCTGAGTTGTATTAAGTGAACACCTCTGATATTTGATCAAGTGTTCAACTCAAACTGTTTTTGTAAAATCTGTTTGAAACCTCAATTATCAGTCTGTGTGCTGAGCAACCAGAAGTCTCTTTACTTTGTGTATTGAGCAATTAGAAGTCTCTTAGCTTTGTGCTTTGAGCAGAGAAGCCTCTTTACTTTGTGTATTGAGCACTAGAAGTCTCTTAACTTTGTGTTTTGAGCATAGAAGTCTCTTGCTAAGTGCTTGAGCATTGGAAGTCTCTTAGCTTTGTGCTTTGAGCAATTGTAATCTCTGATTATAGTTAAAATCTCCTGTAAGTGACAGGGGGACTAGACTACTTCCGGATTGTGGAAGGAACTAGTATAAAAATTCTTGTGTCTCTCTTTCACTTTCTCTTTTATACTTATAACTGCTGCACTTAACTCTGAAATAGTTTCAGAACTTGATTCTGAAATTAATCATAAGTTTTTGAGAAGGAAAAAGTGCCCACACAATTCAATCCCCCTTCTTGTGTGTTTTTCTCACCTTCAGATAACTATGGTTTCAATAAGAAGTGCACGACAAGTGGATAGTGTAGAACCACAACTCCCAGAAATCTCAACTTGTAAGGCCACATCCATATTTTAATTTTTCAATTTTACATATTTGAGTGATTCCATACTGCTGTCATTTCTAGAACTTGCAGTATTTCTTTATTTATCAATTGGTCTTATTATGTACACACTAAGGCAAAGTGCTTGTTACCTAGGGCCTTTTTCAGCTTACCTTGAACTTTATTTCAATTATCCTTTGTAAAGCCAATTTGAGCCCTTAGGATTAGACCCCTTTTGTTCTGAGACGAGACACAATACCTAGCAAACCTTTAGGTTGTATGACCCTTGAGTTTGGAGTTAAATGGTAGGTGTTATCAAGTTTAAGTTTGGGGTTGCTGTTGGAATTAGCAACATCTTCAGTTTGGGGTGAGGGTACTAGAGAACCAAAGAAAGAAAAAATGTGATGTCTCTTAAAAAGCACTCGTAATGGTGCCAAAAAAAATTGATGATTGTTTAATCTGTATACCAAGTAGTTTGAACTTAACTCCATGTTTGTTTTAACACTACTTTCCAAAAACTATCCACCCTTCACCCTAGCCCCGTTATAACCAAAAGACCTTAAAAGTGCGTACTTGACTATGACTTTGATTGACAGTTTAGAAGTGCTCCAAGCCTATGGTAATATGACAGTTTGTATGTCGATTATGAGTACCTTAATCAAACTTATGCGAGGAGTTGCGGAATTGGTGGTTGAGGAAAGGCATCCGGTGTATCAATACACCGACAAGGAGTGAAGATTTTGACAATATCATTGGTTGGTAAGCTGTCACATTACTGCTATTTTATCATGCACAAGTAGGTTCTTTGAGGACAAAGAACGATGTAAGTTTGGGGTTGTGATGACCTTGAGTCATGTCTTAGTTTTAGCCATGTTTTTTATGTTGTTTTGTACATTTTAGAGAGTCTTTATTGGTTTCTCATGCTGAAAGTAAACATAGTTAGAAGGAATGGTCAAAGGCCAAGCAATTCTGGAACATGAAGATTTTGCAAGATTTTAAGAAGTTTCAGAGTCAGAGTCTGAAGCCAGAGTCCGAAGCCAGCGTCTGAAGTTCATCGTGCCACGATGGACCTGTGTCGTGGCACGATGAGAAGATGGCAGAAGCTTAAGTCCTTCAGAAGCTGAAGTATCGTGCCACGATGGACCTGTGTCGTGTCACGATGAGAAGATGTTAGAGGTTAAAGTTCTTCACTGGAATGTTTGTGCCACGATGGGAGCATCCCTCGTGCCACGATGGAGCTTTAAAAGTGTTGACCTGTGTTTTAATGAGGCCATCGTGCCACGATGGACCTGTGTCATGGCACGATGGGTCAGTTTCAGAAACAAGGATTATAAAAGCCAGATGCGTTTTCAGATCAAGGGTTGGATTTTTGGACGAAGAAACTAAGTACAGAACTGGAGATTGATTTTGGAAAGGAGCTGTTCACTTCTAGGACATTGGAGTTGAAGCTTTCCACCCTCATTCTTATTGTGTAATGTCTCTTATTTCTTTCTATATTTGTAATATATACATGAGTAGCTAAATCCTCTATTGTTAGGGATGAGATTAGCGAGATGATGACTTTTGCCTTGTGACCTTAATCTGATCATTGAATAAGTTTATTGAATCATATTTCTTATCTTTGCGCTTAATGCTTTTATTGACTGATCACCTTTAAATTGATGTATGATTCATATTGTGAAACGGAAGTTGAATGTATGAATGCCTTAAGATAAGAAATTTTCGCTTTTGTAATCTAGGAATAGATGCAAACCCTTGAAACCGTTTAGTAATTCTAGTTCGTTCATGCTTAATTCTAATTTGTAAAACTTACTAAGGAATTAGAGTTTACTTTAGAATTAAAGATCATGTCGCTAAGGAATTAGGACAAGAGTAATTCAGAGAATTAGGTTATGATTCGTTAAACAAGTTCACTGATCATAATTAAGTATGTAGCTCAAGTTCGTCGTCTAGTGAAGCTCATCCCTGACAAGCTTTCTATCCTTAAATTTCAAACAAGTTTTATTTTCCGCAATTTTCAATTATTGTTATTAAACAAACATTGTACCCTTTTGTTCAATTAAGTTTTAAAAATTACATTCTGATACGCAGTCCTCGAGTTCGACACTCGGTTTACCGTTTTAACTTTACTACTTGAACGATTTCGTACACTTGCGAAAATCGCCATCACAGTCATATAGAAGGAAGTATGAGATGATGCAAATGGAGGAAGATCAAAAAGTAAGTGATTACTTCTCAAAAATGATTGAGATTGTGAATCTGATGAAAAATTGTGGTGAAAACATCTCAGATCAGATGGTAGTAGAGAAGGTATTGAGATCCTTGAATCCAAAGTTTGATTTCATAGTAGTAGCAATCCAAGAAGCAAAGGATGTTAAAACTATGAAGATTGAAGAATTGCTAAGTTCAATGGAAGCACATGAACTGTTAGTGATTGATAGAGGTTCTGAAAGATCTGTACAACAAGCTCTTCAAGCACAAACAGTCAAGAAAGAGGGAAATCACAAGAATTTCAAGAAAAAGGGAAAAGGAAGAACAAACTGGTCCAACAATGGAAAGTCTAAAACTGATGACAAAACTGAATCTTCAAGAAGAGGAGTTTTTGACAAAGGTCAGAATAAGAAGAAGAATTTTGATAAAAGTAAAGTTCAATTCTACAATTGTGAAAAGTATGGACATTTTGCTGATGAATGTTGGTTCAAGAAAGATCAAAAGACTGATGAGGAAGCAAATATAGCTCATGGAGATGATCCCAATACAATCTTGATGATGGCTACTACATGTGAAGATAAGATCAAGAATGAAGAGTGGTATCTTGACTCTGGATGCTCTAATCATATGACTGCTCATAGAGAATGGTTAACTAATTTTGATTCTGGCAAGAAAACTAGTATCAAATTAGCTGACAGTTGAAAGCTTGCATCAGAAGAAAGTGTAAATATGGTGATCAAGAGCAATGATGGTGGGAAAATCATTATTGAAGATGTTTTCTATGTTCCAGATATGAAGTGCAATCTGATGAGCATAGGTCAATTAGTGGAGAAGGGGTTCTCAGTAACAATGGATGGCAATTCATTGAAACTGTTTGATGCAAGGAAGAACTTAGTGTTAAAGTCTACCCTATCAAAGAATAGAACCTACAGATGTTGCATCTCAAGTGATAAGATGATGTGCTTGTCTGCAACAATTAGTGAAGATGCTGAAGCTCTATGGCATCTGAGGTACGGTCACTTGAATTTTAGAAGTCTTAGTGAATTGAAATCTAAAGAATTGGTGCATGGTTTACCTAAACTGAATATCAGAAAAACTATATGTGAAGTGTGTGTGAAGAGCAAGCAAAGTAGGTTGCCTTTTGTGTCTGAAGCACCTAAAAGAGCAAGTGTGGCATTACAAGTAATTCACTCTGATATTTGTGGACCTTTTGAGGTAGCTTCTTTGGGTGGTAGTAAGTATTTCATTACCTTTGTTGATGAATTTACAAGAATGATATGGTTGTATACTATTAAGCTTAAGAGTGAAGCTTTGGAGGTATTCAGAAAATTCAAAGTCTTAGTAGAGAAAGAGAGTGATAAATATATTAAGATTTTGAGGACAGATGGTGGAGGTGAGTATACATCCAAGGAATTCGAAGTTTTCTGCATGAATCAAGTAATTGCTCATGAAGTAACAACTCCATATACACCACAACACAATGGACTTGCAGAAAGAACGAATAGAACTTTGCTTGACATGGCTAGAAGCATGATTAAGCAGAAGAATCTACCACACAAGTTTTGGGGTGAAGCAGTCACCACAACTGCTTATATTCTAAACAGATGTCCTACAAAGAAGCTAAATTTGAAAGTACCAGAAGAAGCTTGGTGTGGAAGGAAACCTAGTGTGAAGAATTTCAAGGTGTTTGGCTCTTTGTGCTACAAACATGTGCCAGATACTAGATGAAGTAAGCTTGAAGATAAAAGTGAGAATATGATAGTTATAGGTTATCATCCAACTGGTGCATACAAGCTTTACAACCCTGTAACTCAAAAGGTTCATATCAGTAGAGATGTGATAGTAAATGAAGCTGAGAAGTGGAAATGGGAAAGTGAACCTGTATATAACAGTGAGGTTCAACAAAGCTATATATATCCTGATTCAAGTGATGAATCAGAAAATGAAGAGGGTCAGGATGATGTTGAAAATGATCCAGAAGGAAATGTAACACCAGTGAGGCCTCAAAGAGCCAGACAAGCACCTAGCAGGCTGAATGACAGTGAAATCATCCCTGATAATGCAGTGAATGATGAAGGTGATCTTATTCATTTTGCATTACTAGCAGATTCTGAACCAATCAATTATAAAGAAGCACTGAAAATTGATGTGTGGAAAAGATCTATGATAGAAGAACCGCAATTAATTGAAAAGAATCAAACTTGGGAACTTGTTAACTTACCAGACAAGAAAAAGAAAATTGATGTGAAATGGGTGTTCAAAGTGAAGTTGAATCCAGATGGCAAGGTTTCAAAGTATAAAGCAAGATTGGTGGCTAGAGGCTTCTTGCAAAAACATGGTATTGATTACAATGAGGTGTTTGCTCCAGTAGCAAGAATTGAAACTGTGAGATTAGTAATGGCTTTTGCTTGCAAAAATGAGTGGACACTCTATCATTTAGATGTCAAGTCAGCTTTTCTAAATGGTCCACTTGAAAAGTTAGTGTTTGTGTCACAACCTCCAGGTTTTGAGATTGCAGACAAGGAAAATATGGTGTACAAACTCCATAAGGCCTTATATGGATTAAAGCAAGCCCCTAGAGCATGGAACAAAAGGATTGATCAATTCCTAATCTATATAGGCTTCAGAAAGTGTTCAGTTGAGTTTGGTGTATATGTTCAAGATTCAGTGATGAAAAAGCTCAAGTGTGAAGTTGTGAAACCTCTAACACTGAAAATTGACAACAAATCTGCCATAAGTCTTGCTAAGAATCCAATCTCATGGTAGAAGCAAGCACATTGAGACTAGATTTCATTTCATTAGGGAGCAGGTGACTAATGGAATGATTGAGGTGCAGTACTATCCTACAAAAATGCAGCTTGCAGATGGCTTTACTAAGGCTTTGAAGCTTGACAAATTTGAGTTTTTTAGAAAGAAACTTGGTGTCCTCAATATTCAACAGTTATGAATTAAGGGGGAGTGTTGAGAATTAATCTATAACTGCTCCTTAGCAAGTTAGTTAGTGACACCAGAGTCTGAGGTTTCAGAGTCTGAAGTTTCAGAGCCTGAAGTTTCAGAGTCTGAAGTTTCAGAGTCTGAGGTTGTTAGAGTTTGTTACTTAACTTGTGCTACAAGCAAGTGACATATGTGTATATAAAAGACTTTGTAATGTGTACATTCAAAATAATTTTTTAATGAGATTCACATTACAATCACAAACTCTCTCAATTCTTCTCTCTTTTAGTTTTCTGTTTTGTTCATTACTTTTCATCTAGCTTAAAACAACTTATTTCAATAAACACTTATGCTGCGCAGATTGATCCAACACCCTCGCTGTTTTGGAAAACATACAACGTATTTTTCTATATATAATTAGCAAGTACACTACTGGTTTGGTTGACAATTGTCTATGCATGCATTGCATGCGATATCGCAAATGTCTCGAAGCCAAAATTAAAGTTGAAAAGACTTGTAACCATGAGGTGCTGCCCTAGCCTAGATGAACCTATAAAGGTATATGCATATTAATATTAAGATTGGTGGAATATATAATTCTTGCACGACACAGATTTGAACACTTTGTTTTGTCATGTATACAAAAATATGTATATATGTAATTATTTTAAAATATATTATTTAATTATTATTTTTCAACTTTTTTTTTAACGTGTGTGATTAAATGAAGTGTTCAATTCTTTATGTTCACACGATAAAGATTGAAATGAATTCAGTGGTCACATAATTAAACACTTAAAAAAAATCCATTAAACACTTAAAAAAAATCCATGACATTGTGTTTTAACTTCACCATTCATGATTTAATTTGATTATCATGATTCAATCAATTCGCCCCCTTTTGCCCATAAAAAAATGATTTAGCCAATTTATTTTTTATGAAACCACTAATATGTGTGTTTTAAGTCCAAGTAAGACAATCTTTTAATGTGAGTGATTGTTCTGACCTTGGTGCGAAAAAGGGACCTTTAAAATCAGTTACTTTGGTGTAATAAAATGTCTTGTCATGGTATGTGGGGGGGTGTCCCAACTTAAAACCTTATACTAATTCAATAGAGAAAAACGGGGAGAAAAAGACGCACATTTAAGATATGTTAATATGTTATAGGGAAAACCGACTTACACCATAAACACTGACATTTTGTAATAAAGATGAAAAATCAAATTTGCACGCACCTATTTTTGTTTGGTTCAATGATAAATTACTTATAGTACCAGCAACACAGTGACAATTTGGCAAATATATATATATATATATATATATATATATATATATATATATATATATATATATAAGATTTGCGAGGATACACCCACTTATTTTTTAGAGGAGTATTTTAACAACGATATAATTAAAAAGTGGTTAAATACACCTTGAGGTGTATGTTGCTAAAACACTCTAAAAAATAAATGAGTGTAAATTAACAACTTCCACAAACATTTGCTAGAATACACCCACTTATTTTTAAGAAGGAGTATTTTAGAATTTGATAACTAAAAAAATGTTGAATACACCCTAAAGTGTATGTTGCTAAAATACACCTTCATAAAAAATTAATGGGTATATCCTAACAAATATAGTGTGTGTAATTGGAATGAAATGACAACTTTTAGGATGATTTTTTGTATAAAAGGCTTTACACATTTAAATTGTAGGCAAGTATTGTGAAATAAACAAAACAAATATAGTGTGTGTAATTGGAATGAAATGATAACTTTTAGGATGATTTTTTGTATAAAAGGCTTTACACATTTAAATTGTAGGCAAGTATTGTGAAATAAACAAAACAAATATAGTGTGTGTAATTGGAATGAAATGATAAAACTTTTAGGATGATTTTTTGTATAAAAGGCTTTACACATTTAAATTGTAGGCAAGTATTGTGAAATAAACAAAATTTTTCTCTCACGCATGCTAACTTCGTATGCTATATGTTCCCTCCTTCTAACCTCCTTACGCAGGGCGGACGTGTGTGTGGCTATTGTCACACCAACCCATCCCATACCTTTTTTTTTTATATACAAAGTCTGTATTATATGATATATAGAAAATTGTTTTTCTCCTATACAGTTTTGCTAATTCCCACGTGATTTGATCAAAATACCTTCAGCGACTTAAGTCACGTTCGGTATATATTATATGTCACGCTCGGTATATACCAACGTGAGTTAAATCACGTTGCATACAACGTCAACGTGACTTAAGTCACGCTTGTTTTAGGTAAGTTATGTTTTCATCAATTTTGCACAAATATAATATTTTTTGAAGACCCGAAACATACAACATGTTATGTTCATTTTTTAAAAGCATGTCATGTCTTAGAAACATCAATAACAACAATTCATTCATGATTCAAAATAAATCATAACTAAAAATACACAAATACGCGTAATAAATTTCAGAATTAATAGAATACGACAAATTTATTTAGTTATAATTTCATCTCCGTTCAAATAAACGAAGTGTTACGTTACATTACATTACATTATCCCTAAGGATGTTTTATCATCATGATGTTGGATTAAAATTAAATTCATAAAAGTTTGTCGAAAATGTTGGCATTGAAGTGTCTTATACTTAGTGTAAAAATTTGCAAGTCTCTATCAAAACTCAAAAGAATGAAGAGAACACAACACACGTATTCTACCGAATCAACTATATAGGTTCTCACATCGAATTCCCTCATATAAGATGAGTCATGACAAAAAGGAATGCATTTCAATATATTCTTTTGAACTTAATCATACTGCCCTGCCAACTGACAAGTTTCAATTGACAGAGGAGCATGATCAAACTCAAAACAACATCTTAGAAATGCATTCTCGTTTGTCACACTCATCTTATACGAAAGAATTCGATGTGAGAAACTATATAGCTGATTCGGCATTCATTTTTGCGAGTTTTCAAAGAGACTACCAAACCTTTACGCCAAGTAAAATACACTTCAATGCCAACATCTTCAGCAAACTGACAAAAATTAAACTAAAATCCAACAAAATAGTGACACAACATAATAATATTACCTAAACATCTTCATCCAGCCGAATCAAACTCTTGAGAATATCTTCAGGCGACCTCAACAACGTAGCATCCATCTTGATCCTCGGGAACATGTTGTGCTGACCAAATATCGAGAACATGATCCTCACGTCGTCGTCGTTCGTTAACTCCGACCGACGGAACGTCAATCTCCGCTCTGAGTCGAACGATGGACCTTTATACCAAACGTATTCCACCCTCCTTGTGTTTCCGTGGTTGAGTCGTTGGTTGATTTCATCAAGTTGATCCTTCAGTTTCTTTAACGTGACATCGTCCCGAACCATGAAAAAATTAGGGTTTCCATCGTTGAAGCATACTTAAGCGTTGAATAAATTGTCCATTGTTTTCTAGACCATAAGAAATTAAAAAAATCAATGAAAAACTCATTCAAACATTTCATCAAACATTTGGAGTGCAAATTATACATAAACCCTAAAACTAAAAACTACAACATAAACATGCAAACATATAAACATTTAAGCAACATAAGTCATTTACATGTAAACATTGTATCATTTCATGCCAAAAAAAATCAAAATTTAAACAAACCCTAATACTAAAAAATTTCTAATTTAAGAGGAAAAATGTAACATATAAACATAAAATGACAATGGTACTTGATTATGAAAACTTACTTGTTATTGGAGTGGTGGGTAATCTGAAGTTGAAGAAATTTGTGGTTGGATGATTTGAGAGATTTTTTAGAGAATTGAGAAGTGAAATGGAGAAATAAGGTATTGTCTGAGTTATAAAAGAATGCAATGTGACTTAAGTCACGCTGACATCTACCGAGCGTGACTTAAGTCACACATGTTATATCTGTGGGTGACTTAAGTCACGTTCTGTTTGTGCCAGCAACCATAACAGGCATAATGCACCATTTCTCCCCGTTTTCATTCATCCATTCCTTCATTCTCCATTCATTATTTCATTTTCATCCATTTTTCATCCATTCAATCAATAATTCAATCATTCATTCATTCAAAGTTAAAATACGCAACTTCAATCAAAGTTATAATACACAAAAATAAAACCAAAAAATTACCAAAATGTCATAAAAATGCGCAAAGGCCATGTCCACCAAAATGTCATAAAAAATAACTAAAAATATACAAAAGTACAAACGTCACAAGACCATACTCTGCTGGACTATAGCTCCTAGTCCTCCTCCGGGGAACCCCCTCCTCATACAAAATGAGATACTCCAACTGAATGCCCTGCATAATACCGACAACAACTGGATTCCCAAACACATCAGGACAACCCATTGCATTATTCACTCTGGCTCTGATGTTCACAATAATCTGCAGTGGGTCGAGAACTTGTCTGGCCCACTGCTGCTGAACAATAACCTCCTCGTAAGGAGGGACATGAGCCGTGTACTCAACAACGGCCTCAGGGTCGCTCATGATGAGATGAGATACACTGTAGTACCATCTAATGTACCCCTCTTGACACTTTCACTGCATAGTCGCTGCTGTCGGCTGACCCCGAAGCGTCTGAGGAAGGACATGGAGTAGAAAATCCTGAAAGGCCACAACTATCACATCAGCCTGAGGAGCCTGAATATCAGTAGAAGATCTGGGGACGGTCTGCACATGTCTGTACTTCCTGAGAACCCGCTCCTACAAGTGAAGGCACATAGTCGTCCTGCTGGCCATGATACAGCCGGAATGCCAGCAAATTTCGTGGAAAGGCGTGATGTCCCTCCGATCCTCGTACGGCCTCCAGATCACATCAGCATTGACCATCAGATCAATGAAGCCACGGAAGTGTTCCGTATCAGCATGGCCCCTGGGCGGTATCCATCTAGCAGCAAGCGAGGAAGCACGATGGGAGTGCGAATTCAGCCTCCTTGAAAAGATCTTCTAGAAGTGCTCCAATATCCATCCCTACAAACAAATATTTCAGCATCACAAACACATAAACAGACACAATAATATCGTAAGTCATTTATAATATGTTATAGAAAAGAAATAAAATACTACCTCAAGTAGAGTCATGTAACCACCACAAGCACTAATGTCCGGGTTCGTAGTAAGAGAAAGTTGGAGGTAGAGCCAAGCAAGTGTCATCCCGCCACAGGACCACTCGTGCACTGTGTCCAAATCCTCAAGCATAGTCAGCCACAACAGTTGAACGCTTCTGCTGTTCTTGTTGGCGAAAATGGTGATGACAACCAAGTACAATAAAAACGTCCTAATGCACTGCGTCCTAACCGTCACCTACTCCTCCTCCTCATCATCATCAGCAGGATGCTCCAACTCATTGCCCCTATGCAAGAGTGTATTATACTGTCTCCTCAGGGTAGTTATACTAATATACCCACCCCACAGCTTTTTTGTCTCATCCTCAACCTCATCCTCCGTTATACCCAGACCCTCTGTCAGCAGCTCCATACCTCTCTCATATCCTACATCATCGTCACCCAGGAGCCTCCCAACGATGGGTATGTGTAGAAGACACGCCACATAATCTAGTGTGACGGTCATCTCCCCAACAGACATATGGAAGCTGCTAGTCTCCTCATGTCATCTCTCTGAGAAGGCGGTGATGAGGGCAGAGTTGATGTTCTCGTACCCAGTATGAAGGAGGGGTGCAAGACATATGCCTCCACCCGCAGCCAGAACCAGACTTGTGCCTTTGTCGGGAGTGTCAGGTTCCCAATCTTCTTCACGTGCGAGACAGCGGTCACCTTATGCGTCCTTTGAAACTAAAATACAAAAAATTAAACGAACAACAAACCGTTAAAAATATAAACATTTGAATGACTAAAAAAGACATAACAATTTAATCGTAATAAAAACAATAATTAAAATAAACATTAAACATTTTAACATAACAATTAAATAATAAAATTAAAATAAATAAACAATTAAATTGACACGTAAATAGAATTAAACAATTATACTTACTTCGGCGTCGCTCCAAAGCTGGCATGTCACGTGTTTACCGAAATTCGGTAGGAGTGTTAAGTTTGTAGGGCCCCCAGGAAAACTTTGTGGCATCTCCTATTGTTGAGCCGCCTGGTCGTACTGAAGCTGATACTCCTCATGCTGCTACTGATGTTGCGTGGGTCCATTGTCTGGGACGCACCCGCCTGGGATGACGCCCCTACATCCGAGTAGCAGGGTGCGTAGCCGCCTTTTCGGCTCGTGCACTCTGTGTCATGTTCTCCGTCCCTGCTCTCAGTTTGTCTGGTCTCAGACATATCTACACAACATTTATAAAAGCAAAAATCAATGATTTTCATAGGGACATTTCAATCAATCATTTATAAAGAATCCAGTTCAATTCTGACAGTGTCATTTCAATCTCTAACCTACCACATTGCACTCAAACTCACTATAATCAACATTAACAATCCAATTTCTAACTAATTTCATCATTAACAATGCAAAAATCAAACAAATTTTCATTGAGACATTGTATCAAACACCTAGAGTTCAACATAAAATCTAACAATTTCTAACTCTAACCTACCACATTTGAGTCAAACCTACTCTAATTAACATCTAAACAACAATTTCTAACTTAATTCATCAGTAACAATCCATAAATCAAACATGCAAAAATACCCTAAAAACCTAAAGTTGTGAAATTTTATCAAAAAAACCTAAGATTTAAACAAAAAAAAGTCAATGCCAAATGATTTTAATCACTTACTTAATGTTGGAGTAGAAGTTGAACTTGATTTGCTTGAACTGGTTGGAATGCAAATGTGGGAGAATTGGGAGAATTTTGGTTGATTTTGAAACTGAAGGGATGTTGTGTTTTGTTCGTGTTTGTATACCAGAACTCCACGTGACTTAAGTCACGCTGGTATGTACCGAGCGTGACTTAAATCACGCTGGCTCAAGTCACGCTGATGCTACCGAGCATGACTTAAGTCACACAGGGGCATTTTTGATACTTCGTATGGAAGGAAGCATTTCTCTTTGTGAGAAGAGCAATTTTCTAATATATATGTTCTGTTGCGAAATAATATCAAATATGATGATCTGGTATAGTGGCGTGGCTTTTGTGTTCATACCTGGTTGTTTCAGCTTCATATAAACAACATAAATTGTAAAAACAAACACATTGGAATCAAAACTTGTGAGTGAAACCCATTGAATTGAATATCTCCCACTAAGCTACAATGAGATCCATTTTTGGATTGAGATTTCTTAACCTGAATTTAACATTCATTTAAACTATTTATCAATTTTATGACATTATTTGAATTATAAGTAGAAAGTTAAATTTCACTAAAATATGAACATCACTACACAAGAAAAAAAAAGTGATTGACGATTTAGTACGATTAATATATATGTTGTAATTTGTGTAATTTATTTTGCCAAAATTTTTTGTCTTACTTCCTTCAAAATAAAAAATCTTGCCCCACTAATAATTCAATCCTAAATCCGCCCAGCGTACGCCATCTCTCCGTTCATTAAACCTTCGTTGTGACACCAACCCACCTTTCATCTGTTTATCTTTGTTTTAGATGTGGCATGGTCGTCTCTTTTTTGCTATTTTTATCTTTTTTTTTTGTTATCTTTGTTTCTTTACCTCACACATTCATTAAACCCCTTATGCTTGTTTTATATTTCTTATTTGTTGCTTATATTTTGTTACATTATTTCCTTCTTCGTCCAATATCAGGTTGTTAATATATACTTCTTCAATTTCTTTCGTTATTTTCTCATATTTCTGTTTCATATATATGATGTATATTTCATATATAAAATATATTTTTCAATTACACTATCTATAAAAACAATTACACATGAGTGGAAGGCAAGTTGGCAACAAGTTGCGTCGCTAAGACTTTTAGATGGTAAAACCAATCCTCGTAAAATAACATTTATGGACCTACGAGACATAATCGTAAGCACAATATTCATGAACCTAGGAGACATAATATTATTATTATGCATGACTCTTTGAACTATGTAGAATGTTAACAACATTTGATGCTACGAAGCCAAAACTGCCAAACGCAAATTGTATAAAAGTATGTTGATTGTCGGAACATGTTTTCACATGTTTGACCATTTTGTTTGACGCATTTTTTAGGGTTGCATGTCCCACCTTAAAAGCTTCGGTTCCCACGAATATTATGTTGTACTGGTTAGGCACTTAGCATTATTAGAGCAAAATGCTATTGTAATGTTATTTTGATAGTGAAATGATGTTTTTGCAATGTATGTGTGTGTGTCTATATATATATATATATATATAATTCTTTTTTATTTGAATGTGGATATTAACAACACGGATCACTCACCGCCTTCCTAAATATCATAAAAAAAATTCACTAGGTTGGAATACTCAAGTGCTACTTGCAATTCATGCAAAAAATACTCTATTCAATTCAAGAACATTGGTTTACCCATTGGTGAGAATACCTACACGTTCAAAGGTTATATTGATGAATGCACAGAATTATGATATGGCATAATGTAAACGGTATTTGTCTGAATTGCACCCTATCTACAATATACCGACACATTTACTATAGAAAATGGACACTTAATTCATGTCAAATTTCACATGATAATATACAAGTTGATATGGTTTAAAGTGATTGAACCGATCTTGAAAAGTGTCAGTGTAAGTTAACTTATGCTAAAAAATATCGAGCGAAAATTAACTCATACTGAGTTAACAGAATGAGTAATTTTAAAAGGAAGAAGAGCAATTTCCTATCTTTATAGGCATAGTTAGTCCTAGTAATTTGAGAATGATTGCATAAGTCATCATAGAAAGATTCTAGACGCATTTTCTATTATGAGTGACACCCATTTATAGCAGGATCTAGATAGTTCCATCAAGATGCGTCTTTGTTAGTTTGTTAAAAGATATCAATTTATGTTATGATTAACTTGTATAAGTAGGAAACTAGTGAATGTAATAATTACAAAGAAGAATGAATTAAAAAAGTAGTTTTAGAATAGATTAGTACTAGTTGTAGACTAGAATTTTTCTAGTACATTTTATATTCGGTTTTTAGAGACCGTTTAGATAGAGGAATGTTTTGAGCTAACGTAATTTTTTGAGTGAATTCAAATCTTTTTAGCTAAATTTTATTGTTTAGATGATAATTTGGAGAATTTTCAAAATGATGGAAATTTATAAGGTATTTGGTACAAATTAAATTTAGAGAATTTCAAATGACACCTAAAAGTTAGGAATTTTAAAAAATTTCATTCTTATGATTTTTGCAAATTTTCCAATTGACCTCAATAAATTTTTTAAAAAATTTCACATTCACCCCTGTTTTTTTAAAATTAAAAATCAACCACTCAAATTTTTTAAAAAATCAAAATTAGCCCCTCATAATTTCTGAAATTTGCAAATTGACCCATATTTTCCAATTTTCAAAGTTGGCCCAAAAAATTAAAAATTTATAAAACTAGCCCAATAATAATAATAATATAATAACGAAATTATATATTATTCTATCCAAACTAAAACATTTAAAAATGAAGGCAATTCAATTGAATTATTTGAATTACTTAAAATTTTAATTTCTTTAAAATATACTATCACCTCATCCAAATACACTTTGTGTATTAAGTTTGAAGAGCAAAAAATCAATACATTGTCGCCTTTTGGCTACCAAATGGTTATAGTGCAACTAGACTAAATGATTGGTATTGGTAGAGAGAACTTATATACCAAATATAAGCTCTTCTTTTTCCCCCTTCAGTGGACCTTGAGTTGAGACATTTCATATTTGGACTACTAGATATAATTGGCTTTTCTCTTGATTTATATTTTCAATTGCAGCATCATATCGTGAGCTATAGCCACATTATCCACCTTAAGGATAATGTTATGAGTTAAATATACTCCATAAATATCAAGCCCCACACTTTACTAACCACATCATCTTCTTCAATGTTGGAATGCCTTGGGTCTACCAAAAAAGAAAAGGAAAAATAGGGATCAGAATAAAAGTGGACTCGTTTCATGTATGTTGAAAACTCTCACATCGAACAAAAGATGACTTGAACATATTTTTATAAGTGCAGACAACTCTCACCTCGCAAGCTGATTTTGTAAGGATGAGTTATGCTCCAATTTCAACGTGGTCATGTAGATTTGGTTATTAATATGATCCGTTGAAATTGGATCATTTAAGCACTATTATTTTTTGGGTTTTGAATTTAAATTTTCACCTTGAGGGTAAAGTATTTCTGCAAAATTGGTGAGATGTTATGACCCAAACATATCAAATACCAAGTCCACGAGCCCCTTAATATAGTTGCATGAGCCACCATATGAAAATTCTAGACGTTGCTTCTATTATTATGAGTCACACTCATTTCTAGAAGAATTTAAATTGTTCCATTAGAATGAGTTGATGCTAGTTTGTTAGAATATGTTAATAAATGTTATGTTTAGAAAGTAGTTGGTAGCACTATTTGAATGAGCTATCCAACTCCAATTCATGCATGCACTATATTTACTACTAATCATGTGAAATTTAACGCAGCTAGATATAGTTACTTTAAATTGATTTGACGATATTAATCGTATATATGAATCAATGAATTTTTCTTTTTATTACTTTGAGAAACATTATTTCATGCAATACAAGTGTTAGCTATAAGATTCATGGAATGTGTTCAATCAAAGTGATAATTTTCCAAAACAAGGTTTGAGGTAACTTTATGATCCCATTCTCATGTTTGATCAAAAATAGAAAAAAGAGTTGAAGCGTGCCTTTTCTCTCATGAATCGGATGAACTAGGTGATTTCTCATGGTTACTTTTTGGCAAAGTTGAGCTATAATTATTGTTTTCATTTTTGTTTTTGTATTAATACCTAAAGCTTTAATTAACTTTTTGTCTTTTACATGTACTTTTAATTAATATTTTTGTCTAAAGTTTGTTTTTCAAGAGAAAATGACTCTAACAATTCAGATTTTACGAGAAATAAGTAAACATTGACAAATAAATGCTTCAACCGCGTTCAAAGTCGGACATATTTCCAATTGATTTAAGGGAAATGATAAAAAAACACAAAAAAGTCAAATAGAAGAAATACACGAAGGTTATTTTGTCATGTCCACCTACCCGTGAATTCTGCAAATTGCCGAGATTAAAGTTTCTTCCTTAATAAAAAAAATGACACGTTAGTATTCTTGCATTTCTTGCGTTGACTTTTTCGTTAAACTTCACTAAAACTTATAATCAACTTAAGCCAACCATTTGATTTCTTTTTAATCATTTTGCTGTGTTTATATAAAATTAATTGATTTTTTAGGAGGAAATAAATCGATATTTGTCAATATAGTTGTTAGTTTCTTTTATGAAATATATATGTTTGTCGATATATTATGTATTAATCTTTTTTAACTCCAAGTTATCCTTAAAAAAATATTCATCCTTTCTTACGTCAAATTTATAGGCTTTCGGTTATTTTAAGAAAATGTTTTATCAATACTTTAATATTTCTTATAAATGAGTTCTTTTTTCTTTTTGTGTAAATTCAAAATTTATAATTACCAGTTAAGACGGGGCATTAACATTTTATTTTGAAAGAGACGGGGCAATAACATGTGCCTATCTTTCCCTTTTTTTCTATTACGTTTAATCGTTGGTTTATTTTATTGTATTTGGTTATAAATTTTTCTTTTTTTTTAATATATCACAATCAAATAAATATTTTCAACAAAAACAATCAAGCCTTATCCCACTAAATGAAGTCAGTTATCAAATAAATATTTAACTTATAGTATTCGTATTGTAGTGGAATTTTCATTTTATAATTGAATTTAACTCATTTTTTTAATTAAAGATATAAATAATAGTATACAATAGATAAAATTGTAATATAATAATTTAAATTAATGGTATAATTGAAAGATAAAAAATTTGCTCAAAATTAATCATGTACCCTCTTTATGTATAAGTATAGAATAGGTAAATTATGATCGAGTTTATAATAAGTTCTTGTATTTTGATGATGAAACTTTTCCAATCAAATTGTGTTTTTGTGACTTAACTGAATTGTCGATATTATATCTGTATAACTATAGATTATTTTTTTGCTCAAAAATAAATTTACAAATTATTTTTATTTAAGCCTCCTTTTTTTGTCTAGTATTTAAGCCTTCTTTAAAAATCATAAGAGATACAATGTGATAATGTTAAAGGTGCATCTTGTGAACTGGTTTTTTAAAGTAATTTTATTTACAAATGAAAATTAGTAACTAGTCGTTTAATCTGGCTTCTTTAACACTTTAGCTGAGCTGCATAACCCTGTCATCTCTATAAGTTTTTCTAGATCAATAATCAACAAGCTTTATGCAATTGAAGATGAAATGGAGCAAGAAATCATCAAAGGATCAGACTTTTGTATTGGAGCCAAACATGATATGTTAGAATAGTTAATTCAATGTTTGAAGTTAGTTAATACTCGTTATAGAGTTTGTTGGTTAGTATACTTGCAAACTAAGCAACTTGGAGATAACAATTCATTGTGTATAAATTGTGTTCTTGTATATGTGTTTACATAGAATCAATAATTGAAATTCAATATTTCTCCAAACTCTTTCTTGTTCTCTCTTCTATCAAAATCACAAAAAAAAAATTGTTCCAACAATTGGTATCGTGAGCATTGGTTTGTTTTGAAAGCTTGCAAACATTGGCAAATGGAATGAACAATTTCCCTAGAATGTGTGTTCTTAATGACAAGAACTAATTAAGATAGATTCCACAAGCATATGAAGGTTCTGTTTGGCTTCCAAGATGTATTGGAAGTGGTGAACTCTGGTGTAAAGGATTTTGCAGCCAACACAACAGATTCACAAAGAGCATCTTACAAAGAATTGAAGAAGAAGGATTACATAGAGTTGGTTTTGATTCACCAGTGTGTGGATCCATCCATCTCTAACCGAGTTTCAGAAGCAAGAACATGAAAAAAAAAAAAAGGGGATAATCTCAAAAATGCTATTCAGGCACATAGAAACTCAATAAGGTGAGGTTGTAGACATTGTGCACGCAATATAAGAATCTCTAGATGGAGAAAGAAAACATTACAAAATTCTTCACAATGATAATCACATTGACGAATAATATGAAGAAATGCGGAGAAGTCTTGACATATCAAACAATTATGGAAAAGATTCTGAGAAGTCTAACTCAAAGATTTGAGCATATGGTTATCACCATAGAAGATTCAAAAGATCTTGGAAACATGAAGGTTGACGAATTGCAAGGAACCTTAGAAGCACATGAACAAAGGTTGAATGAGAGAAGTGCAAAAGCATAAAAGACAAGTGAAGTTGCATTGTTATCACAATCAAGAACAAAAGGTAGTAAGAATAAGAGAGGAAAGGGAAAATGGAAAGGTGACCATAGCAAGAAGCAACAATATAAAGATGGGGGAAAGTTTCATTACGATTAAATATCCTTCAATCAAAGAGGTGAACATAGTAGTTCAAGAGGTGGCTCAAATGGTGGTAAAGGAAGAGGGAAGAATGTCACTTTGCACTTGAATGTTACTTCAATGATAAGAAAGATTCCAAGAAATATGAAACAAAGATTGTTCAAGAGGATGAAAATCTCATGTTGCTTATGGTTACACAGAATGAAGATGATTCCAAGGAGAATTAGTGGTATTTAGATACATTATGCTCCACACACATGACATGCAAGAAATATTGCTTCATTGATCTTGATAAATCAAAGAAGTGTAATGATCAATAGAAAATATGGCAAGCAATCACTCATCACAAATGTGTTGTATGTACCAGGTATGAAAAGTAACTTGCTTAGCCTTGGTCAATTGCTTGAAAAAGGTTATAGAATGATAATGGAGGATAAAATGCTAAAGATATTGGATAGGAGTCAGAAGATGATTATCAAATCTCCATTAACCAATAATAGAACATTAAAGGTGGAAATTCAAGTCATGGAGTATAAATTTCTAGCAACTATAGTTAGCATAGATAAATGGATATGGCATTATAGGTTTGGACACTTCAATATAAGAGATTTGTATGAGCTGAAGAGACAAGGAATGGTATATGGTTTACCATAAATTTATATACCTACAAAGATGTGTGAAGACTATGTTGATTCAAAGCAACATGGGTGTTCTTTCACGCAGATAGTCGAAAACATGTCACATTGCAATCTAGAAATCATATTCTTTGATGTATGTGGTCCATTGCAATTTAAATCATGGGATGGAAATAGATATTTTGTATCTTTTATAGATGATTACACCATGAAGACATGAATTTATTTGATCAAAGTAAAATTTGAGGTGACTGAAATGTTCAGAAAATTCAAAGTTATGGATTCTACGTAAACTGATAAGCACATCAAAACTCTAAGGACATACGGTGGAGGTAAATATATGTCAGTTGGATTCAATTCACTATGTGAGGAAGAGGGAATAATACATGAAGTGAGACTTCCATACACTCTTCAACATAATGGTAGTGCAAAAAGACAGAACACAAGCATCATGAATATGGTGAGAAGTGTGCTGAAATGCAAGAAATTGCCTATGTATCTACAAGGAAAAGCTTGAAATGCATCAACTACAGTATACTCGTTGAACATACACCCTACTAAGAGATTGAAAGGCATAACATCTAAAGAAGCTTGGTCAATAGCCAAACAAAATGTAAGTCATCTTAAGGTTTTTGGCTCTATATGCTTCAAACATGTTCCCAACCAACTTAGAAGAAAACTTGATGATAAAGGGGAACATATGATACTTGTAAGCTATCATGTAATTGGTGGCTATAGGTTGTTTGATCCTATAGCAAAACAAGTAAGAATTAGTAGAGATGTAATAGTTGATGAGCTAATAAATTAGAGTAATGAATTAGATACACAGAAAAAAGGTTCTCAAGTGATATTCGAAATTGATGCAAACAGTAGTAATGATAATATTGAGAAAGAATCAGACGTAAGAAGATCAAATAGAACTATAGCTCCATTGAAGGTGAGAAAAACACACAAGAAGGGGGGTTGAATTGTGTGGTCTATTTCTTCTATCTCAAAAGCTTTGGTTAAGTTCAGAATCAGATGTTGATCCTGATTCTGAAACCTTTTTAGAGTTGTTTGCAGCGGGTAAAGTAAATGAGAGAGAGAGAGAGAGATAGACACAGCAGTTTATCCTGGTTCCTTCCACAACCCGAAAGTAGTCCAGTCCCCTTGTTACTTACAAGAGATTTTCCACTATAATCACAAAGATTACAATTGCTCAAGCACATAAAGTAAGAGACTTCTTTTGCTCAAACACTAAGTAAGAAACTTCCTATTGCTCAAACACTAAGTAAGAGACTTCTTTACTTAGACACACAGTCTAAGACTTTGAATCAAACAGATTTTACAAAGAAATGAGTTTGAGTTTGAACACTTGATATACAATCAGTGGTGTTCACAAAATACAACACATGTTTAAGACTCTAAACTTAAAAAATTCTAAGATAAGAAGTTTGTAAGAATTTCTAAGTTGTTTTTGGTGACTTTCGAATTTGACAGTTTTGTGTTCAGAAAAACAGAGCACAGAGTTTCAGTCTTTGAGTTTCTTGAGTCTTAGTTTTTCTTCTTCAAATCTTCAATCTTTTATAGAGAATTAAAGAGCTGTTGAGATTAACTAGTTTTTCACCAAAGAGCCGTTGCCATAGAAGCTATGTCCAGCATTAATTTCTTCACTGACATTGTGTGCGAAGACAGAGCAGCAGTTCAAAGGAATTTGAATTGTTTCCTTAAAACATGGAGAATGTTTCGTACAGGGTGACAACTGTTCCATTGAGCTGTTCTGACAGTACTTTACTGTTTACAGTTGCAAACGTTGACTGTTGATTCAGACTTCAGAAGCTTCTCTTCAGAAGCTGGCTTCAGACGCACTCTTCAGAAGCACTGTTCATCAGACGCACTCTTCAGAAGCACTGTTCATCAGACGCACTTCTTCAGAAGCTGCCTTCAGACGCTCCCTTCAGACGCACCCTTCAGAAGCTCGTCTTCAGACGCTGCCTTCAGACGCACCTTCAGAAGTTGCCTTCAGAAGCTGCTTCAGAGACTGATTTGCTTCACACTTGCAACACAAGCTTCTATGCTTTCCTTCTTGCTCTTAACTTGTTCTTTCATAACCAATGTTAGATACCAAACTTTAAGTACATGGTTCTGCACACTTAGAATCAAACATTAGCAATTCCAATTTTCTTTTTAACACTTTGTTATCATCAAAACCCAAAAGAGAGTTGTTCATACATTTTGTTCCAACATCCATCTATCATGTTACAAGGCCATACGTGTTTCAGAGATGAATGAGATAGATGACTTAGCATTATCTGTAGAAGTTGAGCCTGTCACACTTAACGAAGCACTGAAAAATGAGAAATGAATAAATGCAATAAAAGAAAAACTACAATTGTCGCGGTGATTTTCGGAGATCAAGCTATTGATTAGCGTTGACTCACTAATTTTATTTCACGACTGAACTTTTAATTTTTAAAATGAAAAGTGGAAAAAAGTTCTAAATTACCACATTTTAAAAGATTAGGGTTCGGGGGTTAGTTACGTTTAGGGAAGGTGTTAGCACCCTAAACGTTCGTAGTACTCTACGAGAACCTCTTGATTTTATTTATTTATTTTGGGCTATAACTTGCTTATTTTTTTTTAAAGGAAAGAAAAGAATGAATTAAAGTAGTGAAGAAAAAGAAAAATGTTTTTTTGTATTTTTTATGATTTGGAAGGACAGGGTCCTCTGCCTACGTACCCGTGAGGGATCAAAACCTCGTAGTTCGGGGTAAAAAATGACGTTTGATTTGTTTGATGTTTTTTATTAGTTTTTTAAAAAAAGTTTTAAAGATAAAATAAAAGCCAAGTGGCTAAATAAGATTGATTTGTGTTTTTTTAATTTTGAAAAGGATTAAAGTGTTATTAAAGTGGATTAATGATTATTTAAAGAAAATAAAAGAAAAAAAACGGACACTTGATTGAAAATCAAGGTTTATTAAGAAAAGATTTTTTTGTGATTTTTTGATATTTGCATTTTTTGTTGTTTTCGTTTATGGACTAAGACTAAAAATATAACTAAACGCGAGGAAATTCCGTGGTGACGTTGGATCACGACGAAACCCTTTTGAAATTAAACTAACCTAATATTTTTGTATTTTTTTTTATATAAAGCGAAATAAATAAAAAAAACGTAAAGCAAAAAAAAAAAAAGTGCGAGTGTCGGTGCATATTCTCATTTATATTTACATGGGTCCTAAATACATTCTAAAAGATAGCAAAATAAATAAAAATAAAAATTGCAAAATGCACTAAAATAAACATGCTAAAAAAGTAAAAAAAAAAATGAATAAAGATGCATGAGATGCAAAAAACAAATACTAAATATGCTACATAACGATTAATAAAATGAAATGCATGAGGTAATAAAAATAAAAGTGCAGAGGAAACATAAATAATAAAAAAAACTATGCAAGAAAATAAATAAATGCAAAGAAAAAAGAAATAGAGTAAAAGGAGGGGTTTCAGGAAGCGGGAGGGGGGTGCACTTAGCAGGCAGAATAAAAAACAGGAAAAGGGGACTGGGGCGTGTAAGCCCATTGGGCTAAAGGAGGGGAAAATAAACCAGACCGGTTTGGTTCAAAAGAACCAAACCGGTTCAGGGGCCATAAATACCCCAAAGGGCCGGTTTTTTCATTTTGTATTAGCCCTTTCTCTCTCTTCTGTTCTTATCTCCTCTCACTTCTCTCTTGTTTTTTTTTCACACGGCAAACCTGAAAAGGAACACAAACCCACCAAGGCCTTAAAAAGCAAGCTGGTTATGGAAGGTTGTGGGGATTTTCGGTTTTGGGTCTATGTGCGTGGGTGAGGGAGAGGCGCGATTTTGGGTTTGGTGGTGGCTTAGGAGGAGTGGCCGTACGGCTTTGTGTAGATTTAGGGAGGTTGTAGTGTGTTTGGGCGTGTGTTGTGTGTGAGAGAAGTGATGTGAGTGAGGGAGATGTGTGGTGGTTGCTGGGCCGTATATTGGGTGGTTGAGGTATGCTGGGCGTGTTTTTTGTTTGTGCTTGTGGCTGTTTTGTTGGCCGTGTGGGGAGGAGGTGATATGGTGGTGGCTGGGTTTTGGGAGAGGGGCGATTTTGGGTTTGGTGGTGGCTTAGGAGGAGTGGCCGTACGGCTTTCTGTAGGTTTAGTGAAGGATGCTGGCTGTGTTGTTGTGGTTATTATGAATGGTTTTTTGGTTTTTTGATGAATTACGTTTCTGATGAATTTGGCTCTGGTTGTTTGTGTGGTTTCTAACTGATTTTCTGTGCTTTTTCTGATGATTTTTTCTGTTGGTAATTGGCTCCCCCTTTGCTACTGATTCTGTGTTCTCTTTTATTAAGCAATGCCAATTAATGTGACTTAAAGGCCAATGATGGACAATAAACACCATTAATCAGTAAAAGACTAAAAAAAGCAACCATTAAAATGGTTATTAAAAATCATCAAAACAAAATCAGTCAACCCTTTAAAAATAAAATAATGAAATAAAAAAAATCCGAAAATAAAAAAAAAGAGTAAAAATAAAAAAGGTAAATAATAAAGATAATAATAAAAAGGAATAATAAGTAACAAATAAAAATAAAAATAAAAATAAAAAAGTGTCGCCTTTGGAACAAAAAATGAGGTATTTTGAAATACCTCCCTGTCGAAATTTCGTCTGAAACGACAACAAAAATTTCGAACCAAAAGACGAGTGAAAAAGAAATTTAGGTCAAAAATTGGGGTATGACAACAATCAATTGAAAAAAATAGAACAAACATGGGAGCTAGTATAATTACCACCTGGTAAAAAGGCTATAAATGTGAAGTTATTTTACAAAATAAAAGAAGGTCCAAATGGAGAAGTGCTCAAAAATAAAGCCAGATTAGTAGTGAAAAGTTTCCTGCAAAAGGTTGGTATTGCCTATGGAGAAGTATTTGCACATGTGGCAAGACTGGAAACAAACAAATTGGTTGTTGCAATTGCAATTTTGAGAAAAAGAAATATTTGTCAAGCAACCTCCAGGTTTTGAGATAAAGAAGTAGGAAATGAAAGTGCACAAGCTTATAAAAGCTTTGTATGGTTTGAAATAGGCACCAAGAGTCTGGAATAAGAAGATTGATGGATTTCTATGTTAGATAGGCTTTGACAAGTGCATATGTGAGCATGGAATGTATGTGAAATATTTAACAGACAGAGGAACTTTGCTAATGTGTTTATATGTAGATGACTTACTAGTGAGAGGTAGTAATGAGAATGTCATAGATAGTTTTAAGTCAAAGATGTTGAAAGTATTTTAGATGACCGATTTGGGAGAACTATCCTATTTTCTAGGGATAGAGTTCAAAAGAACTAGACATGGAATCATAATGCATCAAAGCAAATATGCTTATGATATATTAAGAAAGTTCAACATGCTACATTATAATTTAGCTAAAACTCTAAGTGAACCTAGTATGAATCTAGAAAAGGATGGAAATGAAAATGAAGTTAATGCTACAATGTATAGGAGGCTAGTAGGATGCTTGAGATACATGTGCATTGTATGGCCTGATTTGGCATTCTCTGTTGGATTGATGAGCAGATACATGGAGAAGCCTAGAATGCCTCCCATATTAGGTGTAAAAAGGATAATGAGGTATGTAAAAGAAACACTGAACTAGGGAGCTATGTTTGCAACACATAAGGATGATAAGAACACAAGGATGATTGGTTACTCAGATGCAAATTGGTGAGGAGACAAAGATGACAGAAAAAGCATTCTAGGATAATATTTCTTATTAGGCAAGGCACCAATCTCTTGGTGTTCTAATAAAGCATTTGTAGTTGCTTTATCTTCATGTGAATAAGAGTACATTTCTGCTGCAATGAGTGTATGTCAAGCTCCTTGGCTTGATTCACTAATCCTAGAACTAAGAATCAAAGAAGAAGATGGTGTAATATTAATGGTTGACAGCAAGTCTGCCACTAATCTAGCGAAACTTTCTTTTGCACGTGGTAAAAGCAAACACATAGAAACAAGGTTCCATTTTCTAAGAGAGAAAGTAACAAAAGGTAAGCTGGTCTTAGAGCATTGCAACAAAAAGTTCAAATTGCAGATGATATGACAAAGTTTTTGAAGATTGAAACATTTGGAAGATTGAGAAGCATGATGGGCATGGTGAATCCAGCAAACATGAATTAAGGAAGAGTGTTAGAATAGTTAATTCAATTTTTGAAGTTAGTTAGAGGTTGTTATAGAGTTTGTTAGTTAGTTGATTTGCAAACTAAGCAACATAGAGATAACAATTCATCGTGTATAAATAAGTCCTCATGTATATCTATTTGCATATAATCAATTATAGAAATTCAGTTCTTCTCCCAACTCTCTATTATTCTCTCTTCTCTCAAAATCGGAACAATTTTTTATTCCAACATGATAACTAGGATCAAACAAATTGGGAAGAACAAACAATTCTTCAAAAAAGCCGAATTTGTTCTTCATAATGAGAGCATGTTTCAACAATCTTGACTAGTGGTGATAATTGTGACATTAAAGAGGTGGTGAAACAAGAATCATGGTACAAGATTGGTTTAGGGAAGAATCCACCGGTGGATTGCGGCGGCGCAACATGATGTGGCATTGCAGAATATAATGAGCGAAGCTCTACACTGGAGCTCTGGTACCATATAAGTGGTAAACTTAATGAAAATAGTTGTAATGATCGGTGTAATGCATCATTAATGTTCAGTTGTTATGGTGGAGTGCTTGCCGGTGGAATTGTGGTTTAACTAGAATGACTGTGGTGTGGTGTGTGATGGTCTTGTAGGAGGGAGTGGCCATGTGAACATGGAAAATGACCATAATGCAGCTTTATTATGATTCACTAGTTTTCCAAAAAAAAAAAAATTGAAGTTGGCAAATATCAAAGCACTTTATAATTTCATAAGAAACATCCTCCCCCTGACCCAAATAGTTTGTCCAATACCTTGACATGGGCAGTTGTATTGATGGTATCCTTCTCCAATAAGAGTACATTTAAATATTTAAAAAAAGGAAAAAACTTAGGTGCTTTTCGTATAGTTCTTAACTAATTTCACCATGATTTCCTTAAATCCTTAATTTTTTCAAAGTTTGTTATATCCAAAAAATTTGTATTTTTAGTTAAGAACCATACGAAAAACACCTAAAAAATTGTACCAAAGTTTTGTCCTTTAAAAAATAATGCAAATCACACTTTTAGAAGCTATTTAGAATCTATATTTACAATAGTTTATTGTTGCTGCATTGAATGATACATGATGAGAATGGTACTCAAGATCTCCTTGAATAATACAAAAGTTGTTTTTGATATATCATTGAAAATTTTAGGCTTATTCGATCATTTGGTCCCCTAACTTATTTTTTGTTTTCAGTTTGGTCCCATACCTCTAAAAAATTTCTTTTCGGTCCCTCAAATATGCTTCCGTCAGTCAGTTTGATCATCTCCGTTAGTTTTTAACGCCTAATATTTCAGATATAATTTTAACCATTAAATTGCAGGTCCCTTGTATATAACGGTGAACCACCAACACCAATTTTTTTTGTTTTCTTCTTCATCTTCTCCCTCTTCTTCATCTTCAACGTAACCCAGAAATATCAACAACAACTTCAATTGTTTTTTATTTTTCCAGCTTCAATTAGTTTACAAAATGCAGGAAGAAGAAACAGACCAATTTAAGCAATGTCTTTCACGGGTTGCAAACAAAAATAAAGGACACATAAAATTCCAATTACTCAATTCCAAATACCAATTTAAGCAATGCCTCTATCTGAAAAGGACATCTTCTCGTTACTCATTGTCTTGCCCTCTCAATCAAAAGTCCAATTACAAACCCTAAATTATTTTTCTTAAAGATGCAAAATCATGGTATTGTACACACAAATTTAACATATTCGGCCAACTGAATCTCACTCACCATTTCTTTCTCTTCGAAATTAACCAATAACCATAACACAATGGATCTACTCAACCCATACTCAAAAGAAAAAAAAAACCCAGATAAAGGGGAAGAAGATGAAGAATTGGGAAGAATATGAATTGATGATATTCGAATTTCTGAGTTTTAAAATTGGGGTTTTGGGATTCAAAATTGAATTTCTTGATTTTCTTGGAGAAAGTTGAATTCTGAAACACCTATATCATGATGAACCTGCTTCAGAACTATCGCCATCAATCTCTTCAATCCTCACGTCCTTACCCTTCTTCTATTCTGATCCATTTTTGTTTTTGTTTTTTATTTTGAAGGATATTGATTGATTCAGATTCGTTAGAAGAAGAAGAAGAAAATGGATCTGGGTTTGTTTTCATATCCATATTTTGATTTAGATTTGTTTGATTGGCCACGATAGTGTTTTTAATGAAGAATTTGGGTTTTTTTTTATCTCTTTTTCTGTTGTTGTTGCTATTCCTAATGTTGATTAATAATTGTTTATGGATTTGAATGAAGAATTTGGGGTTTTTTTTATCTCTTTTTCTGGAAAAAATTTGAGTTTATTTGAACTTTTTGATAAATGTATGAAGATGATGATGAAGATGAAGATGAGGAGGAAGAAGATGAAGAAATGTTTAAAAAATTAGATGTTGGTGATGCACCGTTAGATACAATAGACCTCCATAATTTAGTCGTCTCCTTTATAAAAGAAAAAAATCAAAGGGCTGAAATTAAAAGATTAATAAGGTCTACGGTGGACCACCTACAATGTTGGTGCACCTAATACATTTGGGGTTAAAGTTAACTGACGGAAGCATATTTGAGGGACCGAAAATAATTTTTTTAGAGTTATGGGACCAAAATGAAAATAACAAATAAGTTAGGGGACCAAATGATCAATTAAGCCAAAATTTTATCATATAGAGATGCTTTCAAATGATCATACGATATATGAATCAACAAATATTACAATTCGATAGATGTTGTCCATTTATTTTGATTTATTTTAGGCTTAAACGCACTTTTGACCCCCTAAGTTTAAAAATGTAGCGATTTTGACCCCCTTTTAAAAAAAATGGCAAAAGTGACCCCATGTTTAGCCCCTTTGCAAAATCTCAATTTTGACTTAGTCAAGCCTATGTGTCATGCCAACTGTGTATTTGATGAATTAAAAAAAAAGGAAAAGCCATGTGTGTATTTGCATAATTAAAAAAATAAAAAATGAAAGGATTAAAGAGAGGAAGCACGTGAGAAAGGTGGTGAGTTGCTTGTTCTTCTTAATTTTCCCCTACCTCCTTTGAAATTCATGACTTCAACTTCAAATTTAACTCAATATTCAGTCATATGTAGCTTGAAAATCCAGAAATTATCTATTCTCTGTATTCCGAATTTAAACACCACGAAGTAGCCGGAATCTGGGTTCAAGTGCGGTGGAACAGTGGCGGTGTGTTGTTGCGCTCCATGTGCGTTGGCGAATATAGAACCTCTACCTGTTATTAACTATTGTTCATCAACCTTTACCAATCTAAAGCCCTTTCACAAAACCAGTTCCCGTTTCTTCTATCTTTTTATTCTTCTTCACCCTTTTACAAAAGCAGTTCCCATTTTCTCTCTCACCAAAAAGTATATAATTTCTCTAACCTCTCCCTCTGTCTGTTTCCTCTCCACTTCTCCCCTTCCTTCTCTCTGTTGAGCACAACTTCAACTTCTCTGAGAACCCAGAACCTAGAAAAACGCTAGAGGATGCTAATTTATTCATGATTCTGTGTTGTTCAAGTAAATTGAAAGAAAACTGGTTTTTGGAAAGCGTGAAGGTGGCGGTTGATGATATTTAGGATGAGGGATTTGAAAAATATGGGGGTGTGAAAAGTGAGGGTTTGGGGGTGCAATAAGAAGATATAAAGATGTTGTGGAATTAGAGAAGGAGATATGTGATACGATTTATGAAACTAGGTTTTGGAGAAGCTTCTCAGAGGAATAAAGATTCTTTATCTTGGTATAATGGGAGCTTATCTTAATGATGGGTTTGTTGTTGGCATGAATTTTGTTTGTGATCGAAGATGATTTTTTGTGGGTGTTTGAAGATGAGTTTGTGGGTGTTGAAGATGAGTTTGTGGGCTTAGTGTAGAAGATGAAGATTTATGAATTTTATGGGTTTTTTAATTTTTTTAATTTTATAAATGATTATGTGGCATTTAATTTTTTTAAAATTAGTAATTACACACGTGGCATGCCACACAGTCAAGTGAGCTGCCACGCAGGCATTGACTAAATCAAAATTGAGGTTTTGCAAAAGGTGCTAAACATGGGGGGTCACTTTTGACATTTTTTTTAAAAGGGGGCCAAAATCGCTACACTTTTAAACTTAGGGGGTCAAAAGTGTGTTTAAGCTTTTATTTTATAGTATTAGTTCTAAATGTATTCAAGGAATAGTGTTGTAGTCTATCTAAACTATTATATAAAGATTGCATTATTCATATTTTGACTTTGTATTTTGGATCTAATTTATCAAAATCAAAATATGAATCGTCTAATCTTAATCTAACAATTCAAATCATATCATAAATCAATTGTGCAAGAGATTTCTTGTCCCACGCTCTAATTTAAAATCATAATATAATAACTTATTCTACACTAATATTATGCTTAGCGAACACAACTAAGAATTTACCTAACATTATTGTTGTTTACTTTATACAATCAACTTTCGTTTGGGTGAATATTTTATTTCCAAGTGGATCAATAATCAATCTATTAACTATATTATATACTTTATTAAATACCATCATCTCATACAAAGCGTTGACTTGCAATACAAAGACTAATATAAAAGATGTTGTAAGATTGATGCAGAGCTAAACATTGCAAACCATCAAAACTTTGACACAAAGCTTAGCATCTTCAAGATCAAATCCTTCATGAAGTCAAAAAAGAAAGTTCAAATCCCTCATCCTAAAAAGAAGGAAGAGAAGAAGAAAATGAGTCAAAACACAAAGGCACTTCTGATTGGATTGATTGGTGCAGCTTTTACCTTACTTGCTTACTCACAAACCTTCATATCACCAAGTCAAAGCATCACAATTGGTCTCCTTGTTCTCATGTTGGGATTGCTTGTAGGAGAAGGTCTCATACCTTTGTAATTCATCCTTGTTTTCATTTTCTCCTTCAATTTCCCCTTCATCTATATCCATGAATTTTACAAGTTTATGTGTAATAAGTCTTTAATGGGATGTTTTAATTTATTGTAACTTTTTTTTTTCTTTCATGGTTTGAGTTTGAATTAAATATTGGTTTATGAAGGGTTGAAGGAAAACTTATTTATATTTTGAGTTCATGTATTATAAATAATTGTCTACTGATATTTCAAGTAGTTGGTTCATTTGTCTACTTGGTGGCAGATATTTATATTTTGAGGGTTGAGAATTAATATATTCATTAAAAAATGAATTAGTTTTCATAAAAAAAAAAGAAGATAATTAGGGTATATTAGCATTTATGAGTACTGCATCTGGTCAAACACTTCAAAAGCCATTGGGATTCCGAAAAGACAACATCTCTCTGGCTCTAATTAAATGCATAGTAGTGACAACTAACAAGGGTTAAGGCCCCACAATTTTTTTTTCCCTTCCTATTTTAGCTACACACTCCAAACCCTACAGATTAAGGTTAGGGATAGTCTTATGGTGACAACTTGGGTACCCATCAATAAAAGGTGGGTAACACAACCTATGATGAGTTGACACCAATTAAAATTATTTGTTTGTTTTCTATTATTTTTAATGTTATATAAATACATTGTTTTGATTGGGCCAACTCAACATGGGTTGTATTACCCACATTTTATTAATGGGTAAACAAAAATTTCCCTAGTTTTTATTCCAACATACAGTAAAATTTAAAAATATAACGATATGGTGCCTTATATTAAGAGAAAAATGAATGTATATGTTAATCATGTGAATGAATTCAAGTGATTAATGAGATTTAGTTAAAGTTGGATCAATCGAAGATACATAAGATCGAACTATGGTTGAAACAATATTTAGTCAGATTTTTTTTATTTTTTGGTCGAACTTCGCAGATTATCAATTTCTTTTCCTAAAAATCAGAGAGTTGAAACAAAAAATAAAATACAAGTCGATATAGTTGCTTACACCTTTGCAAGAGCATCTATCTCTTATGTTAGTTCTATATTATTATCTTTTTTTTATGTGGTCCTATAATTTTCAAAAAAAAAAAAAATTAAATAGCAAATGTTAGTATGTTAGTTTTTTTTTTCTTTGTCAGAACTTAAAGTCTGGAGTTCCAACTCCTTAACCCTTAACTCAAATCAATTGACCTACCCAACTCCAATGCTCAAGAATTTTCTAATGAATGATATGAATTTTCTAATGAATGCTCAAGAAAACACTACAGAAAGGAATAATTTTTTTAATCAAAAAATAAACAAATGAAATGCTTATAAAATACTCATAGGGTACCCTAGGCTGATATTTTAAATTGTAAGGAATCACTTGAAGCACTACTGACAAAATGATGAAATATACCTGCAAAATCCAGCAAGTTGATTAAATCAAAGAACCAACAAGTAAATTTATATATATCTAAGTTATATTATTAGTTTTCACCAAGAATTGGTGCATCACTCTCACCATTGGTCATTCCAAAATATGTGTGACTATATCAAATCATCAAAAATCTAGCATGAGAAAAGGAGGCCTTTACGTAGCCAGAGACGACTTGCCGGACAACTAATCAACTTGAAGCTACAACATTTGACTAGCCATTGCAAGGCGCCTAAACTAAGTTTGCACTACTAAAGCAAGAAGATATGTTTTTTTAGTGCAAACTGAGTTTAGAGCCTTAGCTATCCACATGATTAATTATGTCATAAAAGTATAGAAAAACTTGCCGGCAAGTCATCCTTGGCTGCATATATGACCTCATTCCCACATGCAAGACATTAGATGACATTTGTATTACCATGAGCTGAAAACAAGAGTATTTGAGTTCAAACCCTAACTAGAACTATCTTTGATCAGACTTTATTTATCTTCCGATCTAACTTTGAATTATCAAAACTTTTTCACTAGGAACCGGATGGTTAAAGAAGAAAAAATAAAATAAAATGGAGCTGAATATTATTCTTGCAGAAAACAATGATAAGTGTAACCAATCAAATAGTGTCAACACTGCCACAATAACAGAACTAGATAAATGTAGGAACTTTCCCCAAATGAGGAAGACAGCATTCCCTACTAGAATGAGATGAAAAGACCCTTTTTATATTTGAAAAAAACAAGAGAAGAAAAAAAACATGGATTCTCATAGGGTATCTGTGATAACTGGTAGAGAAGGAGAAGCCAATTGGACACCAAGAATTTTCTTGGCAGAAAATAGCCGAATGAGGTTTGAAGCACATTCTGATAAGATTTATATAAACAAATTGTTCATGTTACTTGACGTAGTAATAATGGCAAGTTGGCAACTGAAATTGCATTAATAAGTTCTTAGAATTCCTGCAGAGGGGGCAGTACTATAACTGTCCAATTTTTGTCCTTCATCTTAAGGGAAATTTAATAAAAATGAGTAATGTGGAGGATTCTTATAGCTAGATGTGACTTTGCATGGGTGAAGAATTCAAGAAATAATGAGAGCTTTATTAGATGCATCCCCACTTCTGAGTAGGTATCTAAGATCACATCTCTAATGTGTCAGGAAGAGAACTATAGACTTTGTCCAATAATCTGCATCACATTTAAACTTGCACAGTTAATAAAGTAGGGCAGTTTGGTGAACTAAAGTTCCCGCTTACGTAGAGTTGAGAAAGGAGTCTCATCATTTGGTGTATTATACGCGGTCTTACGGTATTTTATACACAAGAAACTGCTTTCAGGACTTGAACCCGCGACATTTTTAACACATGACAACAATTTTACCGGTTGTAGAGTCGATAGAGTAAAAGAAAAAATACATTGTTCATTGAATTGAGTTAGGTGGATATAATTTACTACATTTGACTATAAAGACAAACGATTGAATGTTATGGCAGATTTATGAATTTTGTTTCAGAAAAATCAGAGTACTTTTCTTTTGGTATGGCTGTATATATTATTATACAAGCATTCAATCATATTTTTTATTAGTTATATATCCCTTGAAATAACTTTGCCAAGTATGTTAATGTCTAGTTAAAGACTATCTCATCAAGTTGGCATATGATGGATATTAGTTAAATTTTTTAAATGTAAAATCATCATTTGCACACAATAACAAAGACTACTCCAAATATTAGTTTAAATTGTTGATCTCTTTTAACAAATATTTTTTCGTACACACCTTTCAAAAATCAAACCATAAACCAAATAGCCATGTCTACCACTTTTGCCACATTTGTATTGGTATTAAACTTGAGTTGTACTATTTTATAATGTTCATCTACTTGTATTTCATTAAATCCACAATTTGAAAATTGATGAGCTGTACAATTATATAATGGTCATCTACTTGCATTTGATTAAATCCAAAATTTGAAATTGAAAGAAAAATGTTACACAGCACAAAGTGGTAATTGCACAAAATTGCTGGGCAGTCTATGATTGGCTGTTATTTTCCTATAACAGCATTATAATAGAAATTTGACAACATCTTGTATTAAATAACGTATTGTGGAACAAGAGAAATTTCCTAAAACTCCACTGCACCATAGTGTTATAGCGTTGCCTTGAAGTCCACACAATGATCTCTTGTGTGCACAGAGAAAACAAAATGAGCCCCATTGCCAAGATGCAGAGAAAAGATCAAGAGCCAAAAGACAAGTTCATAGAATAAGGAAAACTTCAAACCTCCTACTTAGTGATCCAACTAAGATTGTAGAACACCAATACAAATATTTAGGATGATGAAACTCATAAAAAATGGATTTTCCTGCAAACTCTTGTAAAATAAATATCATTTTTAGACAAATTTAAAAAGGTTGTAAAACTTACCGGAAGAAACCATAAAAACACCGATGCAAATGAATAATAGCATCTTTTTATGTGTTTTTATACACAGAAAAATAAGTTGTTGTCTTTTATTTGGTATACGATATCTTATGAGTTTCATCATCCTAAATATTAGTTTTGGTGTTCTGCAATGTTAGTTGGATTAGTAAGTAGGCGGTTTTAAGTTTTCTTTAGTTTGTCAGCTTGTTCTTTTGCTCTTGATCTTTGGCAATGGGGCCCATTGTGTTCTGCTCTTGATCTTTTCCCTTTTTTGGTAGCTTGGTATATTGTATCGATAAACAGAGTCAGAAAAAAAAGATAATAAAACAAGATCGAGAACAAAAGGAAAAACCAAATTTTTTTATTAGTTCCCCCAACTACATATATTTATACCTCATAAGCCAACCCCAAATGAATTGCTGCACACAATAATTCAAGTATCGTACAATTCCAAATTACAAATAAGTAAAAACATTCAAAACAATATCGACAACCTACAACATTAGCAACTGAATTCCATGTTGTCCATAGTGGTATGTTAACATCATCTATAACTACTTGGAGAGGTGAAAGACACTGAAACTTGATTGATATCATCCTTGGACCATTTTTCCAAATAAATAATTGAGAAAAGTATTATAGAAGCAGCACTAGACACACACACACACACCCTTACATATGGACCATTGGATCATTGACAGTGTACCAATTACCAAAAGACTTGGATCTATGTGACCCACTTGCCTATAGCAGATGTCTTTGTTTGTAAGCAACATTTCGAATAGCCGTACTCCAATAAATTGATATCAAACAATCAGAAAATGGAAATTGAAAAGTTATCCAATGCAGTTTTTTTTAAGCCAAACTATCCCACCAATATTGGCACCGGGGAGAATCGAACATGAGACCTTGAGAAACACACTCAAAGATCCCAAGCCAATACCTTCAAGCCAACCCAAGTGGGTTATTATCCAATGCAGTTCAATGTCTAATGCTAATTAAGCTCAGACAAAAACCATGCATATATTACATAGCATTGTTTTTCTTAAACTATCTATTGACTGTGAGCTTCAGTAGTGCAGTTAACAAGATAACTAAGGGTGTGTTTGTTTCAAGTTATTTTTGTAGATTCCCAGAAATAAAATGATAGAAATATGTATTACTGCGTTTGTTACAAGTTCATTAAATTTGATTGGCATAAAATGTTCAAGGGAATAGAAAAGTTTTCCCAAAGAAAAGGGTGAGAATAAAGTTCCCACGAAGATGGGAATAAATTCATAACTATCTTTTAACCTCCCTGTTATAAAGGTTCCTAGGAATATTATTATATTAACCAAACATTTTTAAAAAAAAAATACCATGAAATAAAACTCTCATCCTTATATTTCCAAGAAAGTTATTCTTAGGAATAAATCAACTAAACTTGAAACAAACACCCCCTAAGAACAATTTTCATACCTTAATCTGAAAGTAGTCATGTAAAGTACCCAAAACAACACCCATTATTAGTATGGATTATCAGAGTCAAATAATGCTTACACCTTTACCTGGCTACAACGATCTATTGTAAGCAAATACTGGCACCCTGAAATACAGATGACTCCCCCAAACTCCACCAAATTTGTCACATGAAATTCAAATAACAACAAAGATCGTACTTTATTGGATTGGATAGTGAAATAAGAGATAAATTAAACACAGCCAGCAATAAAAGTATACAACTGCGGGAAATCATAGCTACGTGGTGTTTTTTAGTTCCAAAATCAAAGGAACGAGAATAATAAAAAACAAACAAAGGCAAGCCAGCTTTATAGGTTCTTGGTAGCACAAGTTATCAAACTTGGGAATTAAGGTAAAATGGACATGGACAATTTTTATAGGCTCCACATAAGTTTGGTCCTCTAAGTAGATGATGCGTCAAGGTAGGCCATAAATTTGTCAAGTCCTGGTTCATCTGGTCTTCTGGTTTAGGCAGTAGGCAGGCTGGCGGGCTTCACACATCTCGGCTGTTTGGATGGTAAGGGAAAGGGAACAAAGGTAAAACAAGAGCATCAGAATTCTAAACGGGACACTGGTCAGGTTAAGATATCAGTCCCTTATATAATAATGTGACTGACCTATATAAATCATAGGAAGTTGCTAAATAAAGGATAAGTGGTTTATGAAAATTGTAATCTACCTGGGGTGACCGATCAAGTTCAGTAAGCATGGTTTCTCCTCCTAGAAACATTGTTCTGACTAGGCAACCTGGTAACAAATACGAATACCAAAAACAGGTGAACTTAAGAGCACCCATAATATAAAAGTAGTCTCTTTTCAAATAGACAGGGAAGAATAAAGAAACTTGGAATGTAACATAACTTGATTATGGAAATTAGGGTATGCTTAGAATAAGAAAATATTTTCCATTTTCATTGGTGGGCATGCTTAGCATAAGAAAACATTTTCTATTTTCATTTGTAATTACCAAAAATGTCATTTTATTCTCATTTATTTTCATATTTCAAATATAGCAGTGAAAAATTATTTTTCACTTTTCTATAAATAAAAGATTTAAAACAAAAGAAATAAAAATAAGGTGGATTTTTGTAATTATAGTAAGTTAAAAAAATTGTACAAACAGTCCCATAACTTTCCATGATGTATAACAACATAAAGATTTGCCGAGAGGAAGGCATTTCTACCTTCTTCTTTTTGATAAGTAGCCTAGTGGCTAGAAATTCATCACTTAAGGTGAAAAATTGAGGAATTCGGGGTTCGAAATGTCCTTACCAACTAAGCTATGCTCACGGGGACTTTGTGTTTGTTGTGAAATTTAATATTTAAGAAGATAATGAAATATTTAAGAA
The DNA here is from genome assembly GCA_018208015.1 of Medicago ruthenica. Classification (NCBI taxonomy): domain Eukaryota; kingdom Viridiplantae; phylum Streptophyta; class Magnoliopsida; order Fabales; family Fabaceae; genus Medicago; species Medicago ruthenica. The sequence goes on from CM031376.1 coordinate 81,369,855, forward strand.
GAGAAAGAATGTGGCATTTCCACCTTTTATGGGTGGCAAATAATAATAGATCACACAATATACGAAATCAAACACAAAAATAAAAAAATCTTGAATATGTGCACCCATGAATAGTACAAATCAAATCAACATGAAGTAACTTCTCACATGTTTATCAAAATAAAAACTTCTAACATGCTTCACATAGGGTTATGTTAGCGGTCCCAATAGACAAGGCCCAACATAGTTTTAATTAAATAGAATAAGGATGACAATAAAACTGCCATTTGGTAGTTTTAATGTTTGGTTGGTTGGGAGAGACTAGGCTCTCTAATTCCTAGAGGTTGTGTTAGTTTTCAGCAGTTATTTTCATTATTTCCAGCAGTTTGTACTTTCTCTGTATTTCCTTGTAACCAACTCTGCAGAAGTTTATTCTCAGAGATTGTTCAGTATAATACAAGTATTATTCACTAGATTCTGCCAATTATCTACCATATCTACCAGATTCTATCAGGTGAAAATAAAATATCAAAGCAGATATCTAAGATTTGTCTTGGAAGCGGTTATCTATTTGCTAGGTTCGCCTACAAAGCAGATATCTCATTCATCTACAACAAACAGTCATAAGAAGGAAGAAGTGAAGCAAAAAGTCAGACTTTAGGAAGATTAGTTACCAGACAGTACTATTCCGTCCCAAAGAATAACTTTCATAGTCTCCATAACCACTGCCTCCAGCAAGCTACAGATAAACAGAACAATGTTACAAGCATCGGATGAGAAATAATGGATTGAATTGGACTTTTAAAGAGCTCAGCTACATGCAAATGTTCTTCAAAAATCAAATTTGGTTAGATAGAAGTACCTGTGAACTTGCATAACTTCCATAAGTGTCGCCAGGTCCTAAATCACTTGAGCCTCCATAGCCACTTGAATAAGAATGTCCCCGTCCATGTCTTTTGCCATCCCTACTGTCATAGTTAAGAACATCTGGACCATCTACTGGAGCAGGAATATATGGTAGAACTGGAAGGAATCCAGGGACAGCACCCTCTCTATCAAAAAGGTTTGCTCTCAATCGTGTAAGAACTTGCACAAGAGCATCTTTGGCAACATCAAGGTCTCCTGAAATCTAATCAAGAAAACAGATACGAGCAAAGCCAGCATTATGGGACAAAATGTTAGTACTTTTTATTACACAAAGGCAACGTTCCAAACAAAGTGAGAAAAAAAAATACCCTTACCTGCACCATTTCATCATCATCAGAAGCAATTTTAGGAAGATTTTCCTTTGACAGTATGCGAATATTGGATTTTGTAAGCCTTCTCATCTCAGTTATAATAGATCCTCCTTTACCAATAAGGCAGCCAATTCGTGATGATGATACCAACAGACGGGTAGTGAAAGAGATGATTCCAGAATCTCTTTCACTTTTTTCACTGCATCGGGGTTGCAAAAGCACAGCTGCTTCTACTGTTGGAGAGAAAGTTTCTTCAAAGAACTGCATTAGCACAACTCAGAAAATATTAATACACAGATAAAATTTTAAAGACAAAAACAAAAACTGCAAGCCAGGAAAAAACATTTCCCTTTCATTCGAATGGCAATTAATTAGCATATTTTATCAAACCTCACAAACCCAGTACAACTACTACCATAACTTTTATAGAATGAAAAAGAAAAATGGCCCACTGGTGATTAATAGCTCACCTCTTTTGTTGAAATGGTTATTAAGCACTCATCCCCTTTTGCAGAACTGTCAACTTTGATGGTTGCCCCAGAATCCTGCCTAATTTGATTTATTATGCCACCACCTTTCCCTATCACGCCGCCAAGGTTTCCAGTTGGACAAACCAATCGAACTGAAAATTCTTTTGAAGAGGATATTTCATCCCTCGGAGCCGAGTACATAGACCGTGGTGGCCAGTCACCAGTGTCACCTTTATATCCCCCATAAGGACCAACAAGAGGAGCCATCCCCACAATCGGAGGTCCTGCAGTTGGACCCATGAGGGAACCACCACTGGGATATACAGCAGGAACAGCAGAAGCAAGCAAATGCTGAGTTCGAGAAGGGTTATGATGAAGTCGAGATGCAATTTGATGCAAAGCCTTTTTCACAACTGCAGCATCCCCAGAAATCTGGAATTTCAAAACCAATAAGGAAAACTCATTATAAGCAAAATTATATGATAATTTTTCCACTCGGATCTAACAGTATTCTAAAATTCATATAAGCAAACTCTGGCACAAAACTTTTCATGACAACTACTGCACCTACAATTGTTGGACAAAATCAAATCATCCAGATAGCAATTACTACCTTTGTCCCTTCGTCCCTTATTATAAGCCTCTTTAGCAATTTTCACATATATTAAGAAAAATAGGTAGAGTATTACTAGTTAGTGTGTCCATTTTGTGTAGAAATGCTCCTAAAATATCCTTCTGTATATGAATGTGCTTAAATTCATCTTCCAAGACCCTTATGGATATTTGAAAAAATAATAATAAATGAATCTAGTAACTTGAAATCGAACTTTTATATTTAGGGATAAATTACTTTTCAAAAGGGGCTATATTTAGGGATAGAGGTGGTAAGTAAACCGCTAACCTTATAAAACGTTACTACCTCCGTCCCTAATTACAAGACCCTTTTGAGTTTTTTTTTTTGTCCCTTTTTATAAGACCCTTTTCAAATTTCAAAGTACATTAATTATTTCTTCACCAATATACCCCTATTTATGTTACATATTTTTCTTCAATATGTAATAAATACTCTTGGAAACATTAACAAACCCTCTCTCCTAAAGGGTAAATTTGTAAAAAAAATAACAATTGTCAACAAAATTAATACAATAATCAACTTTCTTAATTTCCGTGTTTTTCACAAAATGGTCCTATATTTCGGGACGGAGGTGGTATTTAACAAGGGAAACAAAATTAATAAATGTAAAGAATCATAAGTATAACGTGATTCTAAGAAAATGCCATGCAGTTTACCTGCACAAGCTCATCAGATCTCAAGGCACACGCAGGCACGTGATCATCCTTAAGAATGCGAATCTGAGCCCCAGTTTCACTACGTAAATTCTGAACTATCTGGCCACCTTTTCCAAGAACACAACCTATCTGATCAGACGGCACCAACAGCTTAGCATTCACTTGAGGACCACCTTCTTCTTCCTGATCACTATGTAAATCTTCAGCAACCACCCTATCATGAATCTTAAACAATGCATCCTCAGCAGGTGACACACGCTTATCACCGTCATCAACAGTATTAGTCTCATCACTTGAACTGTATACAGTAACAACACGCTCGTCACATCCCGGCACAGTCTCACCGATCCTAATCTTAGCCTTAGTTTCTACCCTTAATTGCTTAACTATCTCACCTCCCCTACCAATGATACTACCAATCTTTCTCCCCGGACACAAATAGCGAAAAACAGTATCTTCCTTATTAATCACAAACTGCTCCCTATCCCTATCATGATCACCTCCATTCCTCCTTTTATTTCCTCCACCATCATAGTCAGATTGGGATCGAGGACGCTTACCATAATTACTTCTTTCTCTTTGACCACCCATCACAGAAAACTCTTGGTATCAGCAAATTCAATGCTTCTTACAAAAAGCAAATTACTCTGCAAAGGTTTACAAGTAACAACACCAAAAGTCAAAAAGTTGAAAAACAGATTAAAATCATCAAAATTCACTCCAAATCTTACATAACATATTCGACAATATAAACACATTAGATAAACCAAATGAGCTCGTTTGTTACAGGTTTTTTCATGAAAAAAGGCACTTATTTATACAAAATAATTGATTTTTGAAGTTTGCATGTGTTTGTTACAGGCTTTCAAAAAATGAGAATCTGAAAAGAAAAAAAATCTAAAGGAAACAAAATTACTCTTCAAAGGTTCGCAAGTAACAACATAAAAAGTCAAAAAACTTGAAAAACAGATTAAAAACATCAACATTCACTCCAAATCTTACACAATATATTCATAATATCAAAATTTATAAACCAAATAATCTCTTTGACCACCAATCTCACTAAATTATTAATCTCAGCTCCTAAATCAAATTCAAAACTTTTCACAAAAAGCAAATTACTCTGCTGCATAGGTTATCCACTACAAATTTATAAACCTTAAAAATGAATGAATCAAAAAGATTAGTTCTTTTCACATCCCAAAATAAAATTTCAACAAAAATTCAAACTTTTCACTTTGAAACAAAAATTTAGATCTATCTCATGAAAAATACATCATTATTATTGAATTTATACAAAAAAATCCCAAATTACGAACAACCAATAAGAAATTAAGAAAAAATTTCGACATTTTGACGAATTACAATAACGAATGAACACCTAAATCAATGGAAAATCGAAAATTTAAAATTTAAAACATTAGGGTTTCGAAATTGAAAAATTAAAAAAAAATCGAAAATTTGAAACAAAATTTTATTGAAGAAATTGATGAATGAAGTGAAAAATTGGTGATGGAAAAAATTGAGATCTGAGAAGAAGCTTACAATAGAGAGAGGATTGAAACGCAGAAGTAAAAGTCGTCGGTAGAAGAGAAAGAAGAATCCTTTGTAATGTCACAGTTTAGGTTTTTTGTTGTTTATATCAAAGAATCAATGTGAAAATATATTAAAATGATAATGATGTCATAATTAAAAATTTAATTTAATTGATTTACACTTGGTATAATCATAATTTTGAGATCATGAAAATAATCGGATAACTTTGATTAAAAGAGCGATGATATTTGTATAATTAGATAACTTTTGAGATAACTTTGATTAAGAAATACATATCAATTATTTATAATTTTTTAATTAAAAAATATTAATTCTTTCGAATAAAGTATTTATTAATGACTCAATGACTACAATGGTAGTAAATTAAAAAAAAATAATTAAATAGATTCAATAATATGTACTTTAATAAGTGCATAAATAAATTTAAGATGGTATAACTAACATTTATCTACTTTCTTTCCTATTTAAATGATGGAACTTGTTAGTTGCCGAAGAGATAGTTCTTATACAATTGTCGGTAACTAATAGATGTCTAATTTTTTCTTCCTCAAATGGGGGTCATTAATAGGTTGAAGTCATTAATAAGTAAATGACTCCCCATTAGAGATGCACCTGAATATGAGAGAAAGAGTTGTCCAAAAGGATGTCACAAAATGATTTTACAAATATCATTTCTCTTAATTAAATCTAATCTGAGTGATACAAACTATGTTTTATGATTGGTTGGGAATGTAAAAAATATCACACAAAATATGTAAAGTTAAATGCGGGACCAAAATTTGAATTTTAGAAAAAGTAAAAATAAAGGGTCATAATTACATTAATCTTTGTAATATGAAGGAAACATGGTTTTTTTAATCGGATAAGATCGTATCTAAGTTACTTGCAAATAGAATTAAAATTGTTTTACCAAAGTGTATTTCCCAAGAATAGTCTGAAGTTGTGGAAAAAAGATCGACTATTGATAATGTCCTTATTGTGTTTGCTATAAGTAGGGCGTACAATAGAGTAAGCCGTATTTTTGTTCAAAGTATGATGAGAAAGATGGGTTTTCACGGGAAGTGGATTAACTAGACATGGCAACCAAACTCATTCTCGCGGGTACCAGCCCAAACCAAACCAAAATCGACGGGTTTTACCTGCTTTGACTGGGTTTAGGTATGAGTTTGAGTTTTCCCCGATTTCAAAACACGAGTACGGGACGGGTAACGGGGATATAAGTGTCCACCCCGAACCCATACCCAAACCTGCCCCGAATGTAGAAAATCAATTTATTACCCCGTTTATATAAATAGAAACCAAAACCCTAAATTATTTCACTCACGCAGTCAGAGTCTCAGTCTTTCAAATGACACTCACTTATCATAGTTCTCTCTTTTCTCCTTCCATATCACCATAGCCAACGATCGTCATCATCTCTTTGTTGGATAATGCATTACAACTTTGCGCTCGGGACTCAAAAATACTTTTATTTTTATTAAAAAAGTATCCACTTCGGGGATGGGGATGGGGCGGGGATACTCGAACCTATCAGGGATGAGGATGGGTTTCGATTTCTCATCCCCGCTGATATGGGTAGGGTAACGGGTAAGTATATGGGAGTAGGGTGGGGACGGGGAAGGTAAAATCCGTCCCCATCCCGCCCCATTGTCATGCCTAGGATTAACTTAAAGGGTATGTGTATAATTAATGTGAAGTATCAAGTGTTTGTTAATGACGATAATATTGGTTTACAGGACTCGGGTAGAGGATTGCAACATGTGTGACCTTCTATCTGTGTATCTTTTTATCATATGTGTTGGGTTTGTCTGTTCTCTTGAAGAGACTAAAGGCTTGTGGGGATATCCATGGGATCAAGGTGTGCTGGAGAATACCTTCTCTAACACATCTTTTATTTGTTGATGATTGTTTTCCATTTTGCAATGCAAAAGAAAGCGAGGAAATTTCTTCTGAAGTACTTTGAAGACTTACGAGGAAGGATTTGGTTAGACGATTACCTTGCAGAAGTTGGAGATATTTATTAAAAAGATTACAAATGAGGCAACCAAAGACACTATAAAGCATATTTTCATGTATCTTGCATCATCGGTTGAAACAAATATTTGGGGCTATCATCGATGGCTAGAGCAAAATATTTAGGGCTACCATCGTGGATTAAAAATGACAACAGAGGACACTAACTAACCATATTTTTTTCTTGATTTATAATATAAATTCCACAAAGAAGAACCAAATATTGTTTTTTCTCGTTGGAGTCCAAAGTCATGGATGTCTAGCTTTGATTAGGTTTCAATGCAGATAAAAGGTGGCAAAATACAACAAATGACAAAAACATGATCAATAAAATAATTTTAAATCTACTAGCTGTCAGAAGAAAAAAAAGAGAATGTTGATATGTGTCTGTCCAAATAATTTTATTTGTATTTGTGTTTATGTAAGACCATCTCTTAGATTAAAATTACAGTGGAAATTCAAAGACAAGAGGGGGAACTTTGTCCAGGTCCTCCAAAATAAAAGGTTGGTTCTTGTACATCTACATCATTAAAAGCACTGTAACAATTAGGTTCTTGAGAAGCTACATTTATAGATTCTGGATATTTAAGCATAAGTGAATTATCCTTAATCCTTATATTGCGTATAAAACATGCATGACCAAATTTACCATCTGCCAAATGTCCACTACCCATCTCAGTTTTTGTGTGGGGAGATTTTTTGACTTGTGAACTGAACACTTGTCCACCCCATTGAACCAATGTGGCACTATGTTTCAAAGAGGTAAATAATTCAACAGGCCAATAACCTATAGGGATGTCATGATTCTCTTTAAGCCACCAATGCCCTAACTCATCCTAAAATCACAACCAAGGAAGAAAAAAAATATTAAATTAATAAACATTTATTCAAGTGTTATGAGAAATTCTATTTGGGTCAATTGTAAGACAAACATTTGTGCACATACTATGTTTTTTCTACAAATTGACAATTAAAACCACCATTATTTACTAAAAGAACTGCCACTTTGTACAATTTTTTTGGTAGTGATATTTGTTACTTCCTCCGTCTCATATTATGTGACACAATTGACTATGTCACACATGTCAATGTATAATTTTGATCTTAAATATCTTTAATAAATCTATTAGAAAATTATGAAAATTTGATATTTTGAAAATCCAACATCTTATATGTTATAATTGTTTTTTATATTAATAAAAAAATATGATCAAAGTATGTTATGTGAATAGTATATATTTTTAAGTTAGGTTATTTAAAATGAAACAGAGAGAGTATTAAATAATCGGTCATTGTATGCATATGGGATGAAATGCAATGAATATAAGAAAATAATGTTGTTATTACCAAGAATATTCCAATATTTAAGTCATATTGTGGACCAGAGTCAGATGATATGGGGTTTATGCCCCCACCAAGAGCAATTGTGTTGGATGTTTGCACAAATCCAGAGCAAGTGAGATCAAAACATCCTGTTGATTTATATGAATCTTTCTGCATCATAGAGTAAATTTTTTTAAAAAAAAAAGATGTTTAATTAATCCCCCCTTCAAATTTGTGGTTATATAACATAACAACTTAGATTTGAAATTACCAACAAAAAAATATGACATGATTAATATTTCAATTAAAAAAAGCACTCACAGTCCAGTAGCTAAATAGTCGGGTGTCATGGTTGCCATATAACCCTGGATTCACCTAAAATCAACAGAGCATTTGTTATGTTCATGTGACTCATACTTAAACATTATTATTCATTACTAGACTCTAACCCGTGCGATACACGTGTTTTTTAGTGTGATTCACGAGTTTTGTAGAGCTTCATATATAACTATCAAGTTGGATATATTGTTACTTTTATAGTTACATTCAGTATTATGTTATCAAACTACCTCAAAAAGCAACAAAAATAAAAGATGAATTGCAATAAAAATGACAAATCAAAAGAAAAAATATATACAAAAGTCTGCACCAAGAAATTGGTCCTAACCGCAAAAGCTGTTAAATCTATAAAAATGAAAAGGAAAAGAAACTGTTATGTGGTGATCGAAAGAAAAAAAAATAATGAAAATGAATTGTTATGTGGTAACTGAAAGAAAGAAAGAAAAAAAGAATCGTTATGTAGTAATTGAAAGAAAAAATAATAACGAAAAAGAACCGCTAATAATGAAAAGGAACTGCTATCAAAAAAGAAATTGCAATGACGTTATTAGCTTTTAAAAAAAATGACATTTTCATGTGCTACCTGATTCAATTCCCTGCAGACTTTTTTTCATAATAATTAATTAGGTCAGTCAAAAAGGGCGGGGTTATGGTTATTAGGTTCAATTGCATGATGGTGAGAGAGATGAAAGTGAGGGAGAAATAAATTAGAGATTGTGAGATTGAATTGAATACACAACATTGAAGCAAATGCATGTTATAAAAAACATCAGTATCTTGGTGGTAAGAGTTGTGAATCGGAAACATGTGGTACCTGGTTCGATCCCCAGCAAGAGTAATTTACTGTTTAATTGAGAATTTATTCCCATAAGTCATTAATCTTGATATATTTCAATGAAATATCAAATAATTTTATATTTACATAAAAATTTATAAACATGATCAAAAATACATAAGCTTTCATTTTAATGGTGATTATGCACTCCTTTAGTCAAAATAGTCTATGAGGAGAACAAATGCTCCTATTTCCGATCAAGAAGCATTAACCCTCCACATTTTAACTCTTCAAGAGCTCCAAGACCATGGCGTTAAAGGAAATATTTTAACGTCACAAACTATTTTGACTATCAAATTGCACAATCATAGACTATTTTGTATTTTCGCTAATTGAAGGACTATTATGGTTATTCATTACTCATTCAAAGACGAAAATGACTATTTGCCTATTTGAAAAACAACAAAGAAAGCACTAACCATCCAGCCTGCTTCAATGCTTTCAAAATCATAACCATTTCCAGCCTTAAGCCAAATTTGAGCAGTGGTGGAATCATCTGGTAGGTCAACCTTTGGATTCCAAACATTAATATCTGCTTCTGCACCAATAAAATTTGATCCTGATGCTGCAAGATGTACTCCCTGCATGATCACATCACCATAACCCCATTTATATATTATCATAATCATCATCGATTCATCATGCCAAAAAGTGTCCATTTGATGTTCCTTGAAACTAAAGGTAACACTTATAATCATTCATTATATATAAAAAAGTTATTTATCATAAAAAAGTTAGCACTTAGAAACAAGGTTTTGAAAGTGTTGTCCGCAATCATTGATTAACAAATCAAAGTTAAATATTGTAATATGTGCATACATATTAGTATATCAATAAAATTAATCATGAAATATACATACCGAATGATTTTCTGAAACAACGGTGGAGGAGCCACTGAGTTTGGAGAAATTTGAGATTGTGGTGTTTGTTGAATTCACAAACAATGATGATTGTTTTAATCCAAAACGGTCTAGCGAAGCAGCTCTCAATAAGTCTTGCTTTAGAATTCTTCGAATGGGGACGGTTCCTTTTGGACACCTTCCTCTTTTATGCCATGTTTGGGACAACTTAAAGTTTTTTTGTGAAGTGTATTTTCTGCTTGAATGTTGTGATTCTTTAAAAAATGTGGGTATTTTCTGTACAAAAGAATGAGAGAAAATGTCATAACAACAATAGCAGCAACAGCATCAACAATTGTTTTAGTGTGTTTTAAACAATATCACAACTCTCTCAAAATGTAAATCTCAAAACTATTTAACTTTTCACAAAACCAATTACATAATTTGTTAGTGTCATTTTAGCGAAGAAAAAAAATCCTATAAAACAAGCAATGCTATAAATTTTTTTAGGTATAATATTTTGTAAAATTGTAAATAAATCAATTTTTTTCTACAAAAAGACAAGTAATAAGGAATGCAGGAGTAACAATAATGCACCTGAATTGTGTGGTTTTTTAAGGCTGGATGATCAAAAGCAGGTTGTTTGTAAATGTCGACGCAATCGATAATATCTCCATTTTCACTCTGCAAAAAAATGTCATTTATCTTAAGTAGTACTTCAAATCCAATAAATCCATATACTTTAAAACATAATGTTGAAAGAATATAATAGATCGAAGTGTTAATCTTTTTTTTTTGTCAAATAATTTAGCAGCTAAAAATTCACATGAATAAACGAGAAATTTAGAATTCGAAACCTAGACGCACCGTACTACAACGCCCATATCAATTGAACTATACATGTTCATAGAGACTATTAATATATAACTTTTTTCCCTCAAAAAAATAATGTAATAAATTGGAATTTTACAAAATGGATATCCTTCGATGAAAATTGGATGTGTTACCAATTTTCATACCTTGATGGTTTTCACTGCAGGCCTGTTATGGAGTTTCAATTTGGCTTCAATTTCAGTTTCTGAAAGTGATATTGCTCCGGCAACAAAAAATGCCCAAAGCAACAAAACTGCAACCTTGTATTTCTCCATTCTACAATTTGATATCTTCTCTTCAATTTTCCTTAATTCAAAAAACCATAATCTCACAAAGATATACAAACATTTGTGTGTGTAAAATGGCATCATAATTAATTGGTTTTATTTAGTCAACAATTAATCTTTTTCGTTGATATAGAATCGTCAATAATTCTTGACCAAAAAAAAAGTCAATCATTATAGTTCTTTTCACAATTCAAATATAGTTTATGGCATTAACATGTATGGCTATTTTCTTTGTTACTATATTAACATGTATTGACTATTAATAGTCTATACACTGGGGCAATAATGGATCTAGTCTATAACACCTTCGACCCATCATCACTAATCCTTGGTTGCTCATTGGTGATTTAAATGAAACTCTCCTTCGAAGTGATCAAGAACATGGCAGTATCTTCACCATTTTCCATGCTACTATTTTTGTTGATTTTCTCGACATATGTGAGTTGCTTTGCTTGGATTGACCACAATGATTACGTATTTATAGTTAAACACGTTTCGATGTCCTCAAACAACAACCCAGTTGCCGCCTTATAATAGATGTAGATTTACAAATCAAAAGTAAGTATTTAAAGCTATTGTATATCCACATAAACTCGTGCAATATTAAATCCTTTCAAAATTCAATAATTAATATAGTTTCAAGTACCGAAAAGAGATTGTTTGTACATATAAATCATTTAAAAAAGTAAAACAAGAATGAAGAGCTAATATTGTTGGAACGATATGATACGTTTTTATGGTTACAGTAGTTATACTTGAAGTATAGGTTCTCATTATCTTATTTTTAATTTTCTGCTATTCAAGTAGAATTTGAGTTTTTTATCATGGTCTGCAAGTTAGCATCAAAGTGCTTCAACTTTGGTGTTTTGAGGTATAATATGGGCTTGGATTCTCTCCCATGACTTTACCATCTAGTGGAATGTCAACCATTGAGATGAAAATTGAAAATACAAAAACAGGAGAGAGATGGTAATTTAAGGGGTGAGATTTACAGTGCACAAAATCCAGTGAAAATTTCACGGGAGAGAATCTTTTCCCGGTATAATATGACTCTAATTTTTGTTGTAGCTTTAGGTCCGTTTCGAGTTGTGCTAAGATTGTTGTTCTTCAACCAAACAAGGTGTATGTTGTTATGGTAATATTTGAGTTTCTGATTTCAAATTTTTATATAGAGATAATCTCTGTTTGTTTTCTTAGATTGTCACACATTTCCTTAATACTTACGTGTATACTAGACCAAATTCAATTTACTTGGTCACATGAATATCAAACTCTCATTATTTTATGTGTATACCTTCACTAGCAGCTAGCTTGAAGCGTGTGTTAACGGTGATCGAGTAACTTCAATATCAGTGATTATGAGAGTCATGTATTAATCCATTTCCTTCGGTTGATAATGATGTGTACATGAAACTCATTTATGCTTTTATTGCTTGACTTTAGATTATTATTATTTATGCTTTTGTCTTTTTGGTTTTGGTACTAGCATATGATTCGTTCCGGAAGGAATTGAGATGGAGTTATTAGTACCATTGTGGTTTTTGTTGCAGTTTATTTGACAATCCAGAATTGAGGAGGCTCAACGGGCTACAATGGTATCAGTCTCGAAGGTGATGGATCTATACAGCGGTAAGTTTCCCAAATGTTGTTAAAGAGTCAATTATTGATATTGATAGCAAACCGAGCGTTGCTTCATATATGCCAATGCAGTCCAGTTAAATTGCGGTAATAATGGCATTGTAGTTGCTCTCACTCATACATGTATTCAATGGAAATGCTCCCTCTGTTCAAGCTATGAAGGTAGAGTTTAAGCAGTCATAAAGTTTTTCTTTAATTACTATTGGCTTTATTATGATTTAATGTGATGCATTTTTATAAGATCAAATTTAGAGGTATTGTTTTTTTTTTCTTTCTTTCTTTGAATAGCTTATGTTTAAGTGAAGTAAAATATCTACCTTTCTTGATACATTAAATCAGAGGTCCTATATATAATTTTTATAGATTTAAGGAAAACTATGTTGGTAGATACAAGTTTACTGCTAACTGCAAATGATACAGATATTTTGAGCAAATTTTCATCTTTCAAGTCACATTTCCATTGTCTCTACGTTAGTACATTACTTATGTTGTTGGCTTCTATTGTCAATTAAATTCTTCACATAGATAACATGATGTTTTGGAAACCATGAGATTAAAATCAGTTAAGGTTTTATATTCTAAATTGATGTATACATGGTTCAAATGTAAGCTAGATATATTTTTGTTTGTACTTTCATTGTTCCCTCTTTTCATTAGTTTTGATTTCATCCAAGCACTTCTTCCAATTTACAGCCACTGAGACAAAGGAACCATTGTGTTTGGTAATCATCTTCTCTCTTTTCTGTATTTGATGTGCATGTGTTTAATTTGGAAAAAATGTTAATATTAAATTATGATTCTTCCTCTCTTATCTAAGAGTTTATAATGTATATAAATAGAGTGTTGTATATCTTCTTCGGCATGACCGACATAGGGATCTCTCTTTCATGTGTTCTACTACTCTATCATTCATCATTCCTCCCTCTCTCCTTGCCGCTAACTCATGAAATTTTTCTTATAAACCAATGCGATTGTTGCCGGAATGACCTCTAATTCGAGATCTAACTAGGAGACTTAAGGTGATTGTTACTTATGTAATTGTATACCTTATTTGTTTCTATTTGGTGTTGTTTGCTAATTTTCCTCCCATTTTTGAATGTTTTGCTTCAACAGTTTCCCTTGATTCCACAATTGGATCACAAATCAATTCATGAAGGAACAAAAGTAGCTAGCCAAATATAAGGTAAACCAACATCAATCTGAATATAGTGAAGTTACAAAATTCATAAACTACATCCTTGCAAAGTTCCCTGATATGTGGCAAATGATAGAGAACGAAGTGTTAAGGTCTTTGAGGTGATAAGTTGTAGTATTTCTTTAGTAACATTTGTGCCTTGGCATTTACTTCAATTTACTTCATCCAATTTTATTACTTTTGTAAATGTTGCATATAAGTTATACTAGATAGTTGGAATTTACTTACAGTATACAATTTTGACATTATAGATTTATATTTGTTTTTTATGGTGTATACATTGCATATATGATACATGGATTATGGTTAATTTGTGTCTATATTTGATTTTAGGGAATAAATTTTAAGACGTCCTAGAAGCTTATAAGCTGGTCTGTTGGTTGTTTAATTTGTATCTAATATTGACTCTCTCTCTCTCTCTCTCTCTCTCTCTCTCTCTCTCTCTCTCTCTCTCTCTCTCTCTCTCTCTCTCTCTCTCTCTCTCTCTCTTAATCGTTTAATATTGCCGGTGTTTGAAACAAATGGGTATTTGCTATATAACTGTGCATTTTACAAAGACATTGTCTCAATAGATGGAAAGTTTCCAGCTGGAGTATGATTTGGTTTTGTAATAGGTTCTCTTATGATAGACTATACTCTTAATATTATTCCTACTTTATGACAGATTGAATTAAGGATTAATATATTTTACTGCAAAAGGCTATTAAATTTTGATCTTTATTCAAAATCGTTAACTATTCTGTTATTCTCATATCAATGAAAATTATTATTTTTTTAAGGATGCTTTTAAATAGTGTTATCTTGATATGCTCACTTTGATACTTATAATGTAAGCTTATAGATCCCATAATTGATATCTTATTGTCGGACCTTCAGATGACATGTTGAGTACTATTTTTTTTTTTTGGTTAATTGTATATGTTAAAATTTTTCAAAATAGTGTACTCAAACTAAATGATTGTCTGTGGTAGGTGGATTTTTATGTGGTTATGTAGCAAATCAATATTTCAATTCATTTGTAGGTTGTTATTGAAGATTTGTCAAGAAGCTGAAATGGAAAAAATTTGCACTTGCTGAGAAAATAGCTCTCTAGACTAAAGTTCCCTTAATCTCTTACGATTACTGCACACTCATCAAATCTCTTATTGTAAGTCCAATTTATTGTATTAAATTTTCTTAAGTTTAATTGGATTGAAAGAGTTGTTGAAGATAAAAACAAAGTGCTCCTTCTCATTTTCATAAAAAAGCATAATGCATAAAATTGAGTTCCTTTTTTCTTACCATTTTTCTACATAGCTTATAAATAAAAATTTAGAACTGGTGCTCATTTCTTTTACTCATCAAAAATATTTAAGGAGGCTTGACCAACTATAAAATCTGTGGCATTTAGAATAGTTATAATCGGAAATTTATGTTTTAATAGCTTTAATTGGGAAATTTTATCTTAACTATTCAGGAATGCCAAACTTGCTTTGAGTCTTAAAGAAGAAGCACAGAGGGTACAGAGAAATGGTTATCACTGAGTTCAAATTGACTTATGTTGTGCATACTTCTTTCTACAAGGGAAAATTTTCCTTCCTATACTCCATGTTTAAGCTTTGCATTGCAATATAAAAATCTTATTCTCCTATTTAATGTAACTATGCATTCTAATTCGAAATTGTAGAAAGCACAATGAATATTCATCAACATTTCTCGGCTCCCATTGTACTTCCATAGGTCATTCATTAACTATAAAGTTTTGGCATGAAGAGTAGATAAATTATAGATTTCTTTGTCATAATTTTCTTATATGTATTGATGACCAAGGTGATTGAAGAATATTGAGATCAACATTATGATTTTGTCTTCTATTGGATCAACAGTATGATGTTTCAATGTATATGACCCGTGCGGTAGCATGGGTAGACAATCTAGTAGTATTTAAAGAGAAGTGTTAGTGTTAATAGAGCTAGGTCAAGACATTTACACAAAAATCACAAAGGAGGTTGAAGAGAGAAAGGAAGACACTTGGGAAGAAAGAAGAGGGGGAAAGCTCTAGAAGGGAGGAATTGAAGCTAGGAAGCAATTTTTTAAGATAATTGAGGTAAGTGGGAAGATCACTTTCACCATATGGGTTGTTAATAAGCAATTGGGTAGTTAGGTGTTTTTAGCTTATGCTTAAACTCATGAACTTATGAATCTTTGTGTTAAATTCGTGTTCCTTTTTAGTGGTTAAATTAAGCATGTGTTAAGTTGATGAATTCATGTTGTTGTTTTATCAAAATCCATGTTTGATTATGTTGTTTTGGTAACTTTGTGAATTTTGATGAATTTGATGAAAAACATGATAATTGATGATGAATATGCTTAATTGAGTTGATTTTGAACGTGGGTGTATGATCGGTTTGTGAATTTGTGAGATTAAGTGAATTTGGTTGTGTTGAAGTTGTTGTTGTTGTTGTTTATGAGAATTTTGATTAAATCGGTGAAAATGATTAAGTTGTTATTAAAACGAATTAAGTTGATTCATGCTAGTTGAATTAAGTGATTTTGATTATGTTAAGTGGGAATGAAAGTTGGAATTGTTGTTGTAATGTTCTGTTTGGTTAATTAAGTTGTTTTGGAAAGAAATGGATTTTTGAGACGAGCATGGAATTAAGTTGGTTGAGTTGGATATAAGTGATTATGGATAAGTTGTTTAAGCTATGTTGAGGTGTAATTAACTGGATTAAATTGATTTAATATTTTGGAACGAATTTGGTGCGAATTGGATCGAAAAATGATGTTGAAAACGGTATTGTTGCGAAAAACGCTAAAAATCAGAAACTCCTGTCTTGATGCATACGCACGACCGTGCGCCCCTGAGGCATGGACCGTGCGTATCCCTCGACATTGGTCAGCACGACCGTGCGCCCTTGAGGCACGACCGTGTGACCCTGTTTTGTGGGGGAAACTCTACTTTTTGTGACTTTTTGAGGTATCCAATGCACATGAATGATTTCCAAACCCTTAAACTTGATTAATGGGAGCTCAATGATGATGTAATTGGTGAATTAACTTGGACTTAAGTATAAGGAAGTTTAGAAGTTAATTGGTTGAGACAGGCTTATAAGAATGAGGACTTAGTAAATAAGTAATGAGGTATAAATGGTGAAGAATGATGATGAGTTAATGTGTTAATGCAACCTTATTTGTTTGTGTGTGTTATGATGATGTAAGTGAAGTTAAATGATGATGTGATGTTATGGTGTGAATGACATGTTAATGTTTAATAAGCGACGATGTTATTTGATAAGCGAAGATGATATATGATATATGATAAGCGACGATGATCATATGAAAGAATATATGATAATGTTTGATGATGATGTATTAAGCGACGATGATCATTTTAAAGAATATACGATAATGTTGATGATGTTGGTATTGAGTCATATGTATGTACGTGATGTTGAGTCATAATATATGTACATGCATTCATTCATGAGTCATCCAGCGATGATGTAAGCGACGATGTTAAGCGATGATGGGATCACTCGGTAAAATAATTCCGATATACAACCCGGTACCACATGTATGTAGAGTCGTTAGGCGCATTGCCTATACATAATGAATCGTATGTGGCAATGTATTGGTGTGAACTTGTGCATCTAAGTGGTAATTGCATAATTGATGATTGTGATGCGATGAGGTTGTTATGACTTGATTTGATGATGACTTATTGATAAGAATGTGTTATGTACATTATGAGGATTTTGTTGAGATATTGATATGATTAATCTTGATGATTACTTGGTGATTGATTGATGACGGATATACGTTGTATATACTTGATGATCTTAATTTGAAGTATGGGGTAACCAGACTTGTAATTGAATGTGATTATAATATGCATGTTTCTAAGATGAGAACTAGGCTTATTGTGATGTATGTTTATGCATTGATGATGATGTAGTGTTTTGCCTAAACTTACATATGTTTATTAATCCTTTATGTTGAACGTATATCTTACTCGCCAGTGACTTTTGTTGCCTCATCCTTGTGATGTAGACGTGCAGGTTGAGGAGTAGCTATTGTTAGACACCTCAAGAAATCTCAGTTATCGATAACTCAAAAATACTACTAATAGTTTTTTTTTTAAAAATAAGAGTAACTAATGTACATAAAAATTAAGTTATAAGTATTACAACTTCAATACATAAAACTTTAGACAAAAGCTGCACTTATTGATACTAGTGCATATTTTTCATTATAGTTAAGATACTCTAGTCAACATAAGTTGTACTTTCAAACTTTACTACTACTAGCCATACTATATACATCTAATACATGTACATTTTTTTTCTTTTCAAAATGACTCCTAGAAAGAGTAAATAGATCTTTTCGGGTCTCCTTTAGGCTGGTTCATAATATATTACATTATTGATCCATTTATTTAACTAGACCGTCTAGGGGTTAGGGGTACGGATAGTCTCTAGATATGGCTCGGTAGAAGCATACACTAAAGCGGTCCACATATCAGCAAGAGGTAAGCAAAAAGACAAAGTCATAGTACGGTGACACGTTCTAGTAATAAAGTTGGGGTATTCGCTGGTAGTGATGTTAATAGTAATTACACCGTCATAAGTCACAGTAAAATTAGGATAGTCAATGATCCATGTTCCGTCGACAAACTCCAGACGAACTGCAGAGCGAGGATCGTGGTTCTCCATCTTTAAGTGATTAAAATATAAAACCAAAACAACAAACAAGGGGTGAGTTCACATCAACAAATTTTACAAGTAGTAGAATCTTTAACAATTATTATTATTATTAGAAAAATAACAATGAAATGCAAATGCATTATATTCATCATGTATGTGACTCTTTCCTACTCCATGGAGATTCTATATGAGAGGAGCAATCGGGAGGACATGTTCCGTCTCAATTCTCATTGGTACATTTCTCTTCTCTTTTTATACTTAATACATTTTTACCAGAACACTCTACCACCGATCATGAGTTCTTGCAGTGTCACGTCAAGTTCGTCACTGTGAGGCATCAAATACCACGACAAAGGGGAGCTACCACCTGGTCACTTGTAGGGTTTCACACCGTGACGCCCTCAAGGTCTCTTAAACCTTCACTTACGCATTCTCGCTTGTACCAAAGCGTGGCTCACTCTTGGGCTCATGTGAATTTATTTTAAAAATCTCTTCATTATTTCTTGGTTCAGGATGTAAATTTATTCTACTTCTTTAATTTATTTCTTATAACTAAGAATGATCATTTTCAAAGAAAATGCTTCACCTACATAATTAGAGTAAATAAAATATCTTTCATGACACTTTAAAATACATTAATAGGTAATTAGTACCTTCAAACTATAACGGTTGACGATAACTTGAATCTTACTAATCCAAATATATAAATTCTAGTTATTTTTTTTTATGGTGCACTTTTTTTTGTATACTTGTTTACTTGTAAACTAATCTATATTATTTTTGTTAAGTTTCTGGATGCTGGTTCTTAAGCTAATCAATCCTATCACCCCATTTATTATTATAATTATTATTACTACTATTTTTTGTTTTCGTTCTAAAGAGTTATTATACCATGTTGTTATTAAATTGAAGAGAGCAAAATCGTACAAAAACTTATTCACAATACCATATACTAGTTATTGCTGCACATTTCCAGAAAATATCATGCCATTATGTTTTGCAGTACCCCATACTAGTTGTCACTACACATATTCAGAAAATAGTATATTCCTCGTACTAGTTATCACTACTTAGGTTCAGAAAATATATTATGCCAATATGTCTATACTACAACTACAAGAAATTTAACCTTAACTACACACATTTTTAGTAGCCTGGCTAGAGTATATAATGTTTGCAGTAGATACTATACACACACATTCATAGCAAAACACATCTATAAATATCATAGGTAAAATTAATTCATGATTAGTGCAGATTGTAAAAGCCATTTAAAAACTAAAAAGAGTTAGGGCCACTTTTGACTCAATTGATTCTACCCTACTATCATTGTTGAGATTCCTCACCCCCTACCTTGATAGTTTCTCTTCTTGTTGAAAATTATTAGAATCTTCTCAAATCTAAACTGTTGGGTTTTTGTAGATTGGCTACATTTTGCAAAAAACATCTACTAGCCAGATGCTGGGACAGATGCGGTAGCATATGGAACAGCTTTTCGTATCTTGTGATTTTCGCGCAAGCTAGCGCTTTATATTTATGTACGCAATCTTCCATAGATTTGCCTGAAGATTTATTTTCCTCTAGCTTGCTGATCAAGGCGCGTGTATCTGATTGAAGATTTGATTGAAGTTTTATTTGCCTTGCTATTTGTTCCACAAGATATCATTCTATATTTGGAAGCTTTTTATTATTTCTAGAAGAGTGTTTCAGCTGGACCGGTCAATGTCCATGCTCTATTTTGAAGCCCAGACCCGTGGTATTTCAGTACTATATATTCATGAAGGCAAACCCTAGTAGGGTAACTAAAAACCGTGTGTGTTAGCAAAGCGTGTGTTTTAAGGTTTTTAGGGTTTTGTTTGTTAATTGTGAGCCTTGCTTGTATCTCCCTGATTCAAGCTAAGGACTGAGTTTGTTTTGAGTTGTAATTTGTAAGCTGCTCCTAAGCTTTTAAGTACGGAGTGAGTATGTGTTATTAGCGTGTGTTTCTCTTGGTTGTGTTTTATGTTTTGTGTGTTTGATAACAATACTGTGTGTGTTGTTCGTAGGAATTGAGACGGGGTCTCATATCTAGGAGTTCCTAGATAGAGTTGCCACTGGTAGGGTCTAGGTGCAAAGTCAAGTAGTGGGTCTGCGTTGGTCTTTTCACTAGAACTATAATAGTGGAATCATTCCTGGATTGGTATCCCCCAGAGTAGGAGAGTTGCTCCGAACTGGGTTAACAAACTCTCTGTGTACTTTTTATTTCCGCTGTGTTCCTTTTAATTTGTGCTTTGTTACGTGGTGCTATTTTAATTGTAGTTCTGAGTAGACACGCGCTCGGACAGTTGTGCCAACATTGTGCACAACATATTTTAGTCAGGTTGCCAGGAATTTCAATTGGCATCAGAGCAGGCACCCTGTTCTGTGTGGGTGAGCTCCAGGGAAAGAAGTTTCTGGCTCAATGGATAAAGAAGGAGGACTGGTGAACAGACCACCCTTGTTGGATGGGTCAAACTATGACATTTGGAAATCACGCATGAGAGCTTTCTTGAAATCTCTAGACAGCAGAGCTTGGAAGGCTGTGATCAAGGCATGGGTCCCTCCTAAAATAAAAGATGCGAATAATGTTGATACTGATGAGTTGAAACCAGAAGAGGAGTGGTCTACAGAAGAAGACACTGCAGCTATTGGAAACTCTAAAGCCCTGAATGCTTTGTTTAATGGTGTTGACAAGAACATGTTCAGGTTGATTAAACAATGTACTATTGCCAAGGAAGCTTGGGATATCCTAAGAACAGCTCATGAAGGTACTCAAAAGGTCAAGAAGTCAAGGCTACAACTGCTAACAACACAGTTTGAGAATTTGAGAATGAAAGAAGGAGAGAGTGTTCATGACTTTCACATGAATGTGCTAGAATATGCTAACACTTTTGAATCCTTGGGGGAAAAGATATCCGATGAAAAACTGGTAAGCAAAATTCTCAGGTCCCTGCCTAAGAAATTTGATATGAAAGTATGTGCTATCGAGGAGGCCCAAGATATTGGAGATATGAAAGTTGATGAGTTGATTGGATCTCTCCAAACTTTTGAATTAAAGGTTAATGAAAGATCTGAAAAGAAAGACAAGAACATTGCTTTCATCTCCAACACTGATGAAGATGATGTGGAGAGTAATTTAGATACTGATGAGAGCATCTCTGAAGATATTGTGTTGTTGGGCAAACAATTTAATAAAGTTGTGAAGAGGATGGACAGACGCCCTAGGACAAATGCTCCGGACAACAGTCGCAGCATCTATAAAAATGTCAACAATCAGAGGAAACCTAGAACTGATGACAAAATCAATCAAAGCAAAGGGGTGCAATGCCATGAATGCGAAGGTTTTGGTCACATCAGAACTGAGTGTGCAACGTATCTGAAGAAACAAAAGAAGGTGATGACTGTGTCTTGGACTGATGAGGATGAATCAGAAGAAGAACCTGAAACTGCAAAACATGTGAATGCCTTGACTGGAGTGTGCACATCTGACAATGAATCTAGTGATGAAGAGCTAACATATGATGAACTGGCTGATTCTTACAAGAAGCTATATCTCAAAAGTGAGGAAGTTTGTAAAACTTTAGAAAAACAAAAAGGGACCATCGCTCTCCTGCAAGCTGAGAAAGACAAACTTCTGAAAATAAACTCAGACCTCAATGATGAGGTTATCTTACTTACTTCCAAGATTGGCAATATGAACAAGCAACTGCGGATGATGAACAAAGGCACTAATGCTTTAGACGAAATTCTGGAAATAGGACAGAAACCTGGAGATTCTAAAGGTATTGGGTTTGACTACAGTTCTATGCCTCAGCAGAAACTATTACCAATGAGACAGTTTGTGGCACCTGTTAGTACTCATGATCATACTATGTCAAGACAGATGCCCCAGCATCAGGTGAGACAACAGGCATCAGGATATAGGACCAGATCAAAAGGAAGGAATTATGCTTGGGTATGTCATTACTGTGGAAGAAAAGGACATATCAGACCTTTCTGTTTTAAATTACATGGTTACCCAGACAGGACCTATTCACCAAGACCTGATCCCACAGTAAAGATCACCAAAAAGCAGTGGAAGCAGAAAAATGATAATTTCACAAGCAACACTATGGATCCTAGAAAAATAGAACCAGAAGCTGATGAGATTGCTCAAATTGTTCATACATCTCTGAGAGTGTCATCCAGAAATGATTGGTACTTTGACAGTGGATGTTCCAGACATATGACTGGTGATAAAAATTATTTGACTGATGTTAAGCCTTATGCTACAAGTTTTGTGACTTTTGGGGATGGAGCCAAAGGAGAAATAAAGGGTGTAGGAAATCTTGTGGAAGAGGGTCTACCCAAACTTGATAAGGTGCTTCTTGTGAAAGGATTAACTACCAACTTAATTAGTATTAGTCAACTGTACGATCAAGGGATGAAGGTCAACTTTACTAAGAGTGAATGCTTAGTTGCTAACAGTGAAGGGGACATCCTGATGAGAGGTATTAGATCAAAGGACAATTGCTACTTGTGGGTCTCTCAAGAAAAAGTAAAGTTATCTACTTGTCTAATAACCAAAGAAGATGAAGTTAAGCTATGGCACCAAAAGCTTGGACATCTGAATCTCAGAAGCATGAAGAAAGCTATTGCTGAAGGAGCCATCAGAGGTTTACCAAAACTCCAAATTCAGGAAGGAAGTATATGTGGAGAATGCCAGATAGGAAAACAGACCAAGATGCCTCACCAGAAGCTGCAACATCTGTCCACATCCAGAGTTCTTGAGCTATTGCACATGGACTTAATGGGACCCATGCAAGTCGAAAGCTTAGGTGGTAAGAAGTATGCTTTTGTTGTTGTTGATGATTTTTCTAGATATACTTGGATAAATTTCATTAAGGAGAAATCAGACACGTTTGAAAAATTCAAGGATCTTTGCTTACAACTTCAGAGAGAAAAGGATTGTGGAATTGTTAGAATCAGAAGTGACCATGGGAAGGAATTTGAGAATGGTAAGTTCTCTGATTTCTGCATTTCTGAAGGAATATTTCATGAGTTCTCCGCACCCATTACTCCTCAACAAAATGGGATAGTTGAAAGAAAGAACAGGACTTTGCAAGAATCTGCTAGAGTTATGCTACATGCAAAGAAGCTGCCATTTTTCTTTTGGGCTGAAGCCATGAACACAGCCTGCTATATTCATAATAGAGTGACTTTGAGAAAAGGTACATCTACAACTTTGTACGAGCTATGGAAGGACAGGAAGCCAACAGTGAAGCATTTTCATGTGTTTGGTAGTAAGTGTTATATTCTAGCTGACAGGGAACCAAGAAGAAAGATGGATGCTAAAAGTGAAGAGGGAATCTTTCTAGGCTATTCTACAAACAGCAGAGCCTATAGAGTATACAACTCCAGAACCAAGACAGTGATGGAATCCATAAATGTTGTTGTAGATGATGAAGGAAATAATGCGATGCCAGATGATGCTACATTTGACGCAGCATCTGACCTACAGGAAGTGAAGAAAGTAGATGAAGCAAGTGATAAGCAAGATTCTGAAGTAACTGGCCCAGAGAAGACTGCTCCCAACAAAGGACCATCTATCAGAGTTCAGAAAAATCATCCCATAGATCAAGTCATTGGCGATCCTAACCAAGGGATCACAACTAGAAGGAACCATGATGAGGTATCAAATTCTTGCTTTATATCTAAACTTGAACCAAAGAATGTTAAGGAAGCTCTAACTGATGAGTTCTGGATAAATGCTATGCAAGAAGAATTAACTCAGTTTAAGAGAAGTAATGTGTGGGACCTAGTTCCTAGACCAGATAATGTGAATGTTATAGGTACCAAGTGGGTTTATAAAAACAAGTCTGATGAAAATGGTACTATCACTAGAAACAAAGCCAGACTGGTTGCACAAGGATATTCTCAAATTGAAGGTGTAGACTTTGATGAGACTTTTGCTCCTGTAGCTAGGTTGGAATCAATTAGATTGTTACTTGGGATTGCATGCATACTAAAATTCAAGTTGTATCAGATGGATGTCAAGAGTGCCTTTCTCAATGGGTACTTAAATGAAGAGGTTTATGTGGAACAGCCTAAAGGCTTCATTGATCCTAGTTTTCCAAACCATGTGTACAAATTGAAGAAAGCTCTATATGGCCTGAAGCAAGCTCCTAGAGCTTGGTATGAGAGACTTGCTGAGTTTCTAATCAACCATGGCTATAGGAAGGGAGGAAATGACAAGACCCTGTTTGTGAAAGATGAAAATGGACAACTGATGATTGCTCAAATATATGTAGATGACATAGTCTTTGGAGGAATGTCTGACCAGATGATAGAGCATTTTGTTCAGCAAATGCAATCTGAATTTGAGATGAGTCTTGTAGGTGAGCTAAAGTTCTTTCTTGGTCTTCAAGTGAAACAAATGGAAGATACTATATTTATCTCTCAAAGTAAGTATGCTAAAAATATAGTCAAGAAATTTGGGATGGAAAATGCTGCTCATAAAAGAACTCCTGCTCCCACACATGTAAAATTATCAAAGGATGAGAAAGGTGTGGATGTTGACCAAAGCATGTATAGGAGTATGATAGGAAGTCTTCTATATCTTACAGCAAGTAGGCCAGATATCACATTTGCAGTTGGAGTGTGTGCCAGATACCAAGCTGAACCAAAAATAAGTCATCTGACTCAGGTAAAGAGAATTCTGAAGTATGTGAATGGTACTAGTGATTATGGTATGTTGTATTCTCATGGGGAAAGCACTGTGTTGTTTGGATATTGTGATGCTGACTGGGCTGGAAGTGCAGATGATAGAAAGAGTACCTCTGGTGGATGCTTCTTCCTAGGCAACAACCTTATATCCTGGTTCAGTAAGAAGCAAAATTGCATTTCTTTGTCTACAGCTGAAGCTGAGTACATAGCAGCTGGTAGTAGTTGTTCTCAATTGTTGTGGATGAGACAGATGCTGAGTGAGTACAATGTCAAGACAGATGCTATGACATTATATTGTGACAATCTGAGTGCAATTAATATCTCCAAAAATCCTATTCAACATAGCAGGACCAAACACATTGACATTAGACATCATTTTATAAGGGATCTTGTTGAAGACAAAATTGTTACTCTTGAACATGTTTCAACTGAAGAGCAATTAGCAGATATTTTTACAAAAGCTCTTGATGCTAATCAATTTGAAAAATTAAGACGGAAGTTAGGGATCTGTTTATTTGAGGAATTGTAGCAGTTAATTTATGGGAGGCGTGCAGCAGTTATTTTCTCCCTCCTCAACCGCTTGATGCACGCAATTCAAGGAAGCTATCTCCAACCTTCCTTATTCAAACCTCCCACACGCTACCATCATTATTCTTTTCTTAACTTCTCAGTTGCTTCTGGTTTGGCCAAATTGATTTATGATGTTGGTACCAAGTCACCTTTTGATTATGGGGCCTACATTTATTATCAGGTTTTGGAGCATGCTAAGTCCTTTGCTATCAAGTTTCCTATAGCTTTTCCCACTCTCCTGTGTGGTATTGTGCTTCAGCAACACCCAGATATTTTGATCAGTACTGATGAGCCCTGTAAGAGGTCTGGCCCTATGGCCTTGGATTGTAGTTTGCTGTCTGAGAAACATGCTGCTGACTTAGCTGGTACTTCTGTCCGGACGTCTGGTGTGCTCACTAGAAAACAAATAATTGCAGATCTAACTGAGACTAGTGTGGCTCTTGGAGATAGGAAGATGAAAATTGACAGGATAATTGCAGCCTTGAAGGCTGAATCTGAAGCTGAGGGTGAGCAGGATGAAGAAGAAGGAGGGAATAATAATGCTTCTGCTGGTGATACTGAGGAGTTCTCCGCTGACTCTGATGAATTCTGATTCTGATGTTTTCCCTGTTCTCAGTTGCTGTATTCTTTGTGTTTGTTTTGGTTGGTTGGCCAAGACCCTGGATTTCTTATGCACCTTGAGTGCTTCTGGTCTGTAATATGCACTCTCTGTGGTTTCTATGCACTCTTTATGGCTCTATGCACTTTCTATGAGTATGCCCTATCTGTTGTTTGTCAGAATTTATGGCTAAAAAGGGGGAGTAGAATGAATTAGATTTATGCCCTATCTGTTGGTTGTGTGCGTGATTTGATATTTGAAGCTTGTATTATGTATGGTTACATGTGTTGAGGGGGAGTGTAGTATATGTTGAGGGGGAGTTCTGGTACATGCATGTTTTGAGGGGGAGCTCTCTTAAGTTTTCTTGGTGTGTGGAAATTTAAGTTTTCTTGGTGTGTGGAAATTTATTTTTTCCCCTTATCTATGTGATTCCACTATATGAGAGTTTATTTCTCTCTAGTTGTTCCTATGAGGCTAGATGTTTGTGTTATCTGGTGCATGCCTCTGATTCTACTTGCAAGCCATCTTTCACTATTTCTCGCTTGGAAGTATTCTCGTTATATGCTACGATATTTTCTTTCCTTGTTGTGTGCCTATGTTGACGTGAAGGAAACTTTTCTGTGTATCTCCCAAGGAACTGGCTCTAGAGTGTTTTAGCCAAAATTTTGCCAAAGGGGGAGATTGTTGGGTTTTTGTAGATTGGCTACATTTTGCAAAAAACATCTACTAGCCAGATGCTGGGACAGATGCGGTAGCATATGGAACAGCTTTTCGTATCTTGTGATTTTCGCGCAAGCTAGCGCTTTATATTTATGTACGCAATCTTCCATAGATTTGCCTGAAGATTTATTTTCCTCTAGCTTGCTGATCAAGGCGCGTGTATCTGATTGAAGATTTGATTGAAGTTTTATTTGCCTTGCTATTTGTTCCACAAGATATCATTCTATATTTGGAAGCTTTTTATTATTTCTAGAAGAGTGTTTCAGCTGGACCGGTCAATGTCCATGCTCTATTTTGAAGCCCAGACCCGTGGTATTTCAGTACTATATATTCATGAAGGCAAACCCTAGTAGGGTAACTAAAAACCGTGTGTGTTAGCAAAGCGTGTGTTTTAAGGTTTTTAGGGTTTTGTTTGTTAATTGTGAGCCTTGCTTGTATCTCCCTGATTCAAGCTAAGGACTGAGTTTGTTTTGAGTTGTAATTTGTAAGCTGCTCCTAAGCTTTTAAGTACGGAGTGAGTATGTGTTATTAGCGTGTGTTTCTCTTGGTTGTGTTTTATGTTTTGTGTGTTTGATAACAATACTGTGTGTGTTGTTCGTAGGAATTGAGACGGGGTCTCATATCTAGGAGTTCCTAGATAGAGTTGCCACTGGTAGGGTCTAGGTGCAAAGTCAAGTAGTGGGTCTGCGTTGGTCTTTTCACTAGAACTATAATAGTGGAATCATTCCTGGATTGGTATCCCCCAGAGTAGGAGAGTTGCTCCGAACTGGGTTAACAAACTCTCTGTGTACTTTTTATTTCCGCTGTGTTCCTTTTAATTTGTGCTTTGTTACGTGGTGCTATTTTAATTGTAGTTCTGAGTAGACACGCGCTCGGACAGTTGTGCCAACATTGTGCACAGCATATTTTAGTCATGTTGCCAGGAATTTCATAAACAAAAACAAAATTTCATCAAAATGAGTTTTTACCTAAAGAAAAGAAAAGCATAAACAAAATGTGTAGTAGCAATGAATATGAGAAAATTTCACCTTTAGGATCTACTAGTGAGATGCACAACTTCAACTTTAATGTTTTTACTTTAAAGTGATGAGATGAAAGCTTGAAGATGATATTAGTTAAGGAGGCTAAAGAAGATGACTAATTCATATTTAGTTGTTAGCTTATATAGTGGAATATTGTTGGTTTACTGTGTGAGTGACTTAAGCCAAGGGTGTAGGTATTTATAGTGAAAGTGGAAGAGTAAAAAGTTCATCTCATGGTTAAAATTAGTGCAAATTGTCATTCAATTAAGCTAGCCATGTAATTACTAAGACTAAGATAAGATCAAATTTATCATTGGATAGATTCAATGCACATGTGCTTAATTACTACATTTTTTTAATTCTAATTTCATGCATCTAGTTACTATATTATCAGTCCATGAATGTATATAGTTACTACTATTAGTTCATTTGTAAGAGATGTCTAGTCTTTAGTAAGTGTATTTACTTGTCTTAGTTGCATGGTACCTTATTTCATATTATTTCTAAATTAATTAATAAGTTTTAGTTACTAAATGTTCCATATATATATATATATATTGTATGACTAATGAAACCTTATATTTTGAGTTGCTAAATATAGTACATGTAATATATTTTCTCAAGCTAATACTAATTGATGCTATAATGTATATTTTACTAAAAAAATTATTGAGTTTTTTCTTTTGCAAAAATTTAATATTTTAAAATGGAATGTTACAATTCTCCCCCACTTAATAAAATTTCGTCCTCGAAATTTGCTTACCTTAAAACATGTACGGGTATTTCTCTCGTATGTTCTCTTCTAATTCCCACGTAACATCTCCACTCGTCTCATTCCATATTACTTTTACCAAGGGAATCTGCCTACCTCTGAGCTGCTTTATTTTTCTGTCAGCGACTTTAACAGGTAAAGTCTCATATGTTAAGTTTTCTTTTAACAGTACTGTATCAGGCTCAATGACATGAGAAGGGTCTGGAATATATTTTCTTAACTGTGAAACATGGAAAACATTATGAAGGTTTGAAAGAAATGGAGGCAAAGCAACTTGGTAGGTTACAGGGCCGACTCGTCGAAGAATTTGATAAGGTCCAATAAATCTCGGTGTAAGTTTACTAGATTTTATAACTCTACCTACCCCAGTCATTGGTGTGACTTGCAAGAATTTGTCATCACCTTCTTGGAATTCAAGGGGTCTTCTCCTTTTGTTAGCATAACTTTTCTGTCTGCTTTGTGTTGTTTTCATTTTCTCCTGAACCATCTTTATTTTCTCTGTGGTTTGTTGTACTACCTCTGGTCCTAAAACAAGATTTTCTCTTGTCTCATACCAGCATAAAGGAGTTTTGCATCTTCGTCCATATAGAGCTTCATAATGAGCCATGCCTATACTAGAATGAAAATTATTGTTATAAGTAAATTCAATTAGTGGCAATAGTTCATCCTAGTTTCCTGAATGTTCTAAGACACGAGCTCTCAATAAATCTTATAAGGATTCAATTGGGCGCTCTAATTGTCCATCCGTCTGTGGATGATATACGGAACTCATTCTCAACTTTGTACCCAATGCTCGATGAAGACTTCCCTAAAATCTTGAGGAAAACCTCAGGTCTCTGTCTGAAATTATGCTTGAGGGTACTCCATGCAATCTGACTATTTCCTTGATGTATAGTTGAGTCAATCTTTCCAATGAATATTTTATACCAATTGGCAGAAAATGTGCTGTCTTGGTTAACCTATCGATTATTACCCAAATTGAATCATGCCCCTTAGGCGTGTTTGGTAATCCTACCACAAAATCCATAGTTATACCATCCCATTTCCATTCTGGAATGTCCAGTGGTTGTAGCATTCCTGCCAGTCTTTGATGTTCAATTTTTGCTTTCTGACAAATTAGACAGGTTGCCACATAACATGTTATTTCCATCTTCATCTTTGGCCACCAATACATCCTCTTAAGATCTTGGTACATGTCGCGTCGAATTTCCGAGATCAAGCTATTGATTAGCGTTGACTCACTGATTTTCATTTCACGACTGAACTTTTAATTTTTCGGGGAAAAGGGGAAAAAGTTCTAAATTACCACAATGTTAAAGATTTTGGGTTCGGGAGTCGATTATGCAAGGGGAAGGTATTAGCACCCCTCACATCCGTTGTACTCAACGGGAACCTCCTAGTTAGTTAAGGCTAAAGTGTTTTTAAAATTTTGCTTGCATGTTTAAATATATAAAGGGAAAAAGGAAAGGGGGAAAAAGATATTTTTTATTATTGTGCTTGACAAGATGTGAATTTTGCTCCTACGTATCTCCTGGTGCGATGGAGAATTCAAAGCTATGTAGTTCTTTGTAGCAAATGTTTGTGTGTTGATTGATTTTAATTATGAAAAATGATTTGATCGCGCTTGGGCGAAAAAGTTTGCTTTTTAAATGCAAAAAAAACATGGTCTACTATCGTTGTGACGATAGCTTAATGAAGACCGACAAATTACCTACTACCGTTGTGATGGTAGCTTAATGAAGGTAAAAAGGACGGACTCGCACTTGGGCGATGGTATCCGTTTGAAAACGTACAAGGGCGTAAAAGGTTTGAATTGACCACGGGGGCCAAGAATAGTTTAAATTGATCACGGGGGATCAAAGAAAGGTTTGAATTGGTCACGGGGGACCAAGAATAAACTCAATTGACTACGGGGAGTCAAGAATAGGGTTTAATTGACCACGGGGGGTCGAGAATTGATTCAATTGGTCACGGGGGACCAAGAAAGGGTTCAATTGGTCACGGGGGTTCAAGAAAGGGCTTGGTTTGGTTTTATGCTTTGAAAATAGAATGACAATTGTCCGAACAACGAGACATACGTCAAGTATTCGTGCAACCGGGGAATGGAGAGACATACGTCAAACCATTCCTTTTTCATTCAAGTTTAATGTTGAAACTAAAATGTATTTTTTCTTGGTGAAGTTTGAAAAAAGAATGACGATTGTCTAAACAACGAGACATACGTCAAGTGTTTGTTCAATCGGGGAATGGAAAGACATACGTCAAACCACTCCTTTTTCATTCAATGTTTATTATTGAAAATTAAGAAATCCCAAAGTAATCAAAACACTTGGTTTAAACTTAAGAACAAGTTTTGTGATTTGAAAAATGAACAAGTTGTTGAAAAATGAACAAGTTTTGTTCAAGTTTGGTTTTGAAACTCAATGAACAAGGTTTGTTGTTCAAATGATTGTTGAAAAATGAACAAGTGTTGTTCAAGTTTATGATTGAAAAATGAACAAGTTTTATTCAAGTGTTTTTGAAACTTAATGAACAAGTCATTGTTCAAATGTGTTTGAAACTTAATGATTGTTCAAATGTGTTTGAAACTTAATGAACAAGTCATTGTTCAAGTTTATGATTGAAAAATGAACAAGTTTTGTTCAAGTGTTTTTGAAACTTAATGAACAAGTCATTGTTCAAATGTGTTTGAAACTTAATGAAATTTCAAAATAAAAGCCAAAACACTTGTAATACTTTGAACCAAATGAGTTTTAATCCTTTTCAACAAAAGTTCAAAAGAAAAATCAAGTTCTGAACCTTAAAAATATGTCAAGAAGTGCTTCTGAACCTTGAAAATGCCCAGAAGTGCTTCAGAAGCTGAATTTCAGAGTCTGAAGCACTGTTCAGACGCACTGTTCATAGGTTGACTTTTGTTGACCTTCAGAAGCACTGTTCATGGGTTGACTTTTGTTGACCCTCAGAATCACTGTTCATAGGTTGACTTTTGTTGACCTTCAGACTCTGAACTTCAGAGTCTGAAGCACTGTTCAGACTCTGAATTTCAGGGTCTGAATCACTGTTCAGACTTTGATTTTCAGGGTCTGAAGCACTGTTCAGACTCTGATTTCAGAACCTCAAAAAAGGGTGAAAAACTTCGAATTCAGTTAGAAAAAACTGTAAACCGCTTCTGTCTTAGTGTTTTTGCGAATTTTGGGATTTCTTTGAAGTTTTAAAAGTTGTTTCTTAGTTGAAAACTGAATTAAACAAACACTAATAATGCAGAAAAACTGATGTTGAAGCAACAGGAACCCAAAACAAATGTAAACAGAATGCAAATGCAAGATAAGGAGTTCAAAATGACTTACAAATTCCTAAGCTGGCTTGGGATGCAAGAAAACTGAGAAAGGCTTTGTATAATTGTTGTTTTGCAAAACTGGAAGGTTGAAGAATACAAACAGCAATAACAATAGTATTTTGCTATTGTTTTTCACTCTGGGTAAGATGTTTGTGAAGATTTAAATGATGTTTGGATTGTTTGGTTGGTTTATGATGGTTTGCAAAGCAAGAAACTGAAAACAGAGCTTCTGATTTGCACAGGTTGTTGGGAATTTTTGGCTGTTCTTTCTGGTTCAGAGTTGCTCTAAATTTCTCTAAAATAAACTACTGAATTGCTCTAAGATTTGATTGAATTGTGTTAAACAAACTGTGTAAAAACTCTGTGTGTAAGCTGTGTTAAAACTGAGTTGTGTTCTTGAGATTGTGTGGAAATTCTGGCTGAATTGTATTCAAAATTATTAGTCTTTCTGTGTAAAAAAATTCTGTTTGAATTGTGAAATTCTAACTGTCTAAAACCAAGATGCATTGTGTTTCTTATATAGGCAAAAATGTCATCATTTGAGATCAATGTAATCATGGCAAATCCCCTAAAACAAGGCTGTTTTGTGGGCTATGACCAGGACATTTGGCTAGCATTTAATGCAAAAGGAAGGAGGTGACCTTGCTCTTGTGATCATGGTGAAGACTTTGGCCAAATTCAGAATCAATTGGGGCTGATTTTGACAGGATTTGCTGGAAACCATGAAAACAGAGTGTAGCTCGTGCAGAGCTTGGGGGAAACAATGGAAAAGGTATGCTGCATTGTGCAGAGGTTGGGATAAACAATGGAAAAGGTTCTGCACTCAGAAGAAAGAAGAAACAATGGAACAGGGTCAGCTGTTTCAGAAACAGGGCAAGTGGTTTCAGACCCAGGGCAAGTGGTTTTGCAGCTTAAATTGACTGGTTTTGATAAAGGGGAAGAGGGCAAATGGCAATGGCTTGTGTGCTGGAAACCAGGGTCAAGGTGCAGAGGAATTGGGGCTGAAGAAGTGCTGCCCTTGGGGCAGCCACTTGTGTCTGATTGTGTGTGCCAGCCTGCCAGGCACGTGCTGGCTTTGTTCCTTTCTTTGTTTCCCTGAGTCTGAACACATGTGCCAGGCACGTGTTCAGCTCTTCTTCCTTTTCTTCTTTCTTTTTCTTTGTTTTGTTTGAAATGAATAATAAAACAAATAATAATAAAATTAATAATAATAATAATAAAAGTAATAATGAAAACAAATAATAATGATGATAATAATAATAATAGTAGTAATGATAATAATAATAATAATAATAATAATAATAATAATAATAATAATAGTAATGATAATAATAATAATAATAGTAGTAATGATATTAATAATAATAATAATATAATAATAGTAATAAAAGTAAAAATGATGATAATAGTAATAATAGTAATGATAATAATAATAAAAAGATAATAATAACAGTGTTAATGAAAAAAGATAATAATAATAATAGTAATGATAATAATAATAATAATAATAATAATAATGATAATAAATAGTAATAAATAAAAATAAAAATAAAGATAAAATAATAATGATAAGAGGTAAAAATAAAAATATTATAACAAAAATAATAATAAAAAGATAATAAACAATAATGAAAATCTTCCTTTTTCATTATTACTTATTTTTTTAAAAAAAGAAAAAGATGAGTCAAAAAATGGGGTATGACAGTACATTTTCGTTGCTCCTGGGTGTATGCTTAGTTTACTCTTGTGTGCCTCTTCTAAAATTAACTTTTTTATCTCGCTATCATCGGGGACACATATTCTATCTTGAAATTTAATAACTCCATCAACGTCCTTCTTAAACTCTACAATCTTTCCTTGCTCTTTTAATCTCATTCTTTCTTGAAGGTATTCATCCACTTCTTGTGTTGACTTTGATTTGTTCTAATAACCTACAAGTAACAGTAATTATGCTCTGAAGTCGGTTATCTACCACATTCATTCCTAAATTCAAATCCCTAAGTTTTTCAATAAGTTCCATCTCTCGTACCATCATTGTGGAAACATGTAGGGTTTTTCTACTTAATGCATCTACTACAACATTTGCTTTTCCCGGATGATATTGGAGTTCAAAATCACAATCTTTAATGAACTCCATCCATCTCCTTTGCATCATATTTAGTTCTTTTTGATCAAAGAGATACTTCAGACTTTTATGATCACTAAAAACATCAAATTGTGGTCCATACAAATAATGTCTCCAGATTTTCAAAGCAAATACAACTGAAGCTAACTCTAAATCATGAGTCGGATAATTCTTTTCATGTGGTCTTAACTGCCTAGAAGCATAAGCTACTACTTTCCCATCTTGCATAAGAACACATCCCAACCCGTGTTGTGAGGCATCACAATATACTTCAAAACATTTACTTAGATCGGGAAGGATCAAAATAGGTGAAAACTTTGTTCACAACTATTCGTCCACATAAATGTTTGTCATTTTCGAGTAAGTTGGGTTAAAGGTATGGCAATTTTAGAAAATCCTTCAATAAATCTTTGGTAGTATCCAGCTAAACCAAGAAAGCTACGAATTTCAGTGACAATTTTTGGTCTTTCTCATTGTAAGACAGCTTCTACTTTAGCTGGATCTACAGCAATTCCTGCTTTCGAGATCACATGTCCTAAAAATTTCACTTCCTCCAACCAAAACTCACATTTGGACAACTTTGCAAACAATTGCTTTTCTTTTAAGATCTGAAGAACAATTCGAAGATGTTCTACATGTTCTTCCGGATCTCGCGAGTAGCTAAGAATGTTGTCAATAAAAACAACAACAAAGTTATCTAGGTAAGGGTGGAATATCCTATTCATGTAATCCATAAAAATCGCAGGTTTATTCGTCACTCCAAACGGCATCACCTGATATTCATAGTGGTCGTATCGCGTTCGAAAAGCAGTCTTTGGTATATCTTCAGATTTTACTCGTATTTGGTGGTACCGTGATTGCAAATCAATCTTTGAAAATATTGTCGCTCCTTTAAGTTTATCCATCAAATCATCTATCCTAGGTAGAGGATATTTATTTTTGACGGTTACTTTATTCAACTGGCAGTAATCAACACACAATCTCATGGTTCCATCCTTTTTCTTGATCAATAGTACAGGAGCTCCCCAATGTGACACACTTGGTCGAATAATTTTCTTCTCTAGCAATGTCTCTAATTGTTTCTTCAACTTAGCCAATTCGGATGGTGACATCCGATAGGGTGCAATGGAAATTGGTCATGTTCCAGGCAACAGATCGATAGAAAATTCTATCTCTCTTTTCGAGGGTAAGCCTGGAATTTCTTTGAATATTTCAGGAAAATTGATGACGATAGGAATATCTTCCAAATTCACATCCTCTTTAACTTCCATAGAAGATAATGTCACATATCCTTGTGTTCCTTGTCTTACAGAAGCAATCAGTTGGTTGGAAGGTGGAATCCTAGGACACTTTGGATCATGAAAAAGTAAGGTTTTGGCTGAACAATCTAATAAGACATGATTAACAGACAACCAATCCATGCCTATTATTACATCTATTTGGGTTAAAGGTAGACAAACTAAAGTTATAAAAAAATTGATATTTTCAATAGTGACATGACAATCCAAACAAGCTAAACTAGTTGTTACAAGGTCATTGGTAGGGGTTGCAACAATTAAATCAAAAGGAAGTGAACAAATAGGTAAGTTCAATTGTTGAGCACAATCAAAAGATATGAAAGAATGAGTAGCGCCCGAATCATACAGTACATTTAAAATTCTACTTCCTATGAGACACTTACCTTGTATAAGATCGTCAGACAGAGAAGTTTCAGCTCCACTCAGTGTGTATACTCTTCCTTTTGTCTTTGGCCTGGAGTCTTGTTCCTTGTCGGCCACAGCTCCAACTTTAGATTGGTCACAATCTCGTACGAAATGACCTGGCTGTCCGCATTTAAAGCAAATCACTTCCTTATTCAAACAATCCTTTGTATTATGCGCTACTCCACATTTGAAACATTTAAGGTGAGTTGGATCCACCTGATTGAATCCCCCTTTTCGTCCATTGTTTTGATTATTGTATTGATTTCCTTGTGGGTGGTCATATGGTTTCTTCTTGAATTTATCGTTTCCTTTAAATCGTGAGGGTTCAACATTATGAAACTTTTTATCTCTGGTTTTCTTGAGATCCTCAATAACCCTACACTTATTAATTAATTCGGGAAATTCTTAGATATTCAATGAAACTACAACTTCTCGAATTTCATATCGCAACCCTTCTTCAAATTTTCGACATTTCCAGCTTTCATCTGGATGATGCTGGAAATACATTGAGAATTTTGACAATGTTTCAAACTTCGCTGCATATTCTGTTGGAACAAAATGTATGAACAACTCTCTTTTGGGTTTTGATGATAACAAAGTGTTAAAAAGAAAATTGGAATTGCTAATGCTTGATTCTAAGTGTGCAGAACCATGTACTTAAAGTCTGGTATCTAACATTGGTTATGAAAGAACAAGTTAAGAGCAAGATGGAAAGCATAGAAGCTTGTGTTGTAAGGCTTAAGAAAATCAGCATCTGAAGGGTGCGTCTGAAGACCAGCTTCTGAAGGGTCCGTCTGATGAACAGTGCATCTGAAGACCAGCTTCTGAAGGCAGCGTCTGATGAACAGTGCGTCTGAAGTCTGCTTCTGAAGAAGTGCGTCTGATGAACAGTATCTGATGACCAGCTTCTGAAGCATTGTGTCTGAAGGGAGCTTCTGATGAACAGTTCCTGAAGCCAGCTTCTGAAGAGAAGCTTCTGAAGTCTGAATAAGCAGTCAACGTTTGCAACTGTAAGCAGTGAAGTACTGTTGTGTCAGAACAACTCTTTAGAAACCTTGTCTCCTTGGATGAAACACGCAGCCAGGTTTTAAGGAAGCAATTCAAATTAAATTGCTCTGTTTTCTAAGTTCGCACATACTGTCAAAACAGAAGGAATTTATGCTGGCTGTAGCTTCTATTTGCAACGGCTCTTTTGATGACATGGCTCTTCTCAACAGCTCTTTAATCTTCTATAAAGGATTGAAGGATTGAAGATGAAGAACCAAGACTCTGTTACAGAAAAACACATGCTCTGTTTTACGTGACAGTCATCAAAACACTTAGAAATTCTTACAAACTTATTATCTTAGAATTTCTTAAGTAGAGAGTCTTAATCTGAATTGTATTTTGTGAACACCACTTATAGTATATCAAGTGTTCAACTCAAACTCATTTCTGTTGTAAATCTGTTTGATTCAAAGCCTCTAGCATGCGTGCTTGAGCAATTAGAAAGTCTCATCCTTTGTGGTTGAGCAAGGAAGTCTCATCCTTTGTGGTTGAGCAAGGAAGTCTCTTACTCTGTGTTTGAGCAAGGAAGTCTTGGACTGTGTGTCTGAGCAAGGAAGTCTCTATGCTTTCTGCTTGAGCAATTGTAATCGTTTGATTATAGTGGAAAATCTTTTGTTAGTAACAAGGGGACTGGACTACTTCCGGATTGTGGAAGGAACCAGGATAATTTGCTTGTGTCTCTCTTTCCCTCTCTCATTTACTTTATATTCGCTGCATAAAACACTCTGAAAATAGTTCAGATTTGATCAATATCAGAATCTGAACTAACATAAGTTTTTGAGAAAGAAAAGAAATAGCCCACACAATTCAACCCCCCCTCTTGTGTGTTTTTCTCACCTGAAGAGTTTTCTTGGTGGAAAAGCAGAATGTACAGTCATATTATTGGTGTTGATGACACTCTGTGGGATATCATTGAAGATGGTATCACTATTCCTGTTGATGAAGAAGGTGTAGCAAATGACAGAAAGAAACTCTCAGATGCTGAAAGAATGATCTATAAAAAGCATAGTAGAGTAAGAGATATCATTGTGGACTCTCTACCTCACAATGAGTATCTAAAGCTAAGTGATAAGTCAACAATAAAGGCCATCTTCAATTCTCTGTGTTCTACCTATGAGGGAAACAAGGAAGATGAAGAAGAAGGCAACTTGGCTTTAGTTGCAACAGTATCTTCAGATACAGAGGCTGAATCAGATTCTGACAAGGAAGATGAAGAAGAAGCAAATATGGCTTTGGTGGCAACAGTGTCATCTGATGAGGAATTTGAATCAGACTCAGAAGATGAAAATGAGGTATATTCTGAACTTACTCGTTCTGAACTTATTGAAACTGTCAAAGATCTTATCAGTCATTATCTTAATAAGTCAAAGCAATTTAAAACTTTGAAAAAGGAATTTGAACTGCTTGAAAGAAAACAAGAAGAATCTCAAAGTCACATCTTTGTTTTAAAAGATAAGAACAATGATCCTCTTGTAAAACTAACTGATAAGAAAGTTGATAAGCCTTTAAGTGAAGAAGAAATTGCTCTTCAAGATTTTATTTTGACTGGAATCAACAGAAGCAAAGTTGCTTCTATGATTTATAATATCAACAGAAACAAAGGAGAAGGAATTGGTTTAAAAAATGATTCATTTAATTTTTCAAATGAAACAAACCTTCCATCCTGTTCTGAAGATAGTATAAAAGGCACTAAGGTATGTTTTGTACCTGCATCTGACAATTCTGAGAAACAGAATTTAACAAAAACTGAGACTGCTAAGTCTAAAGTTCTGAACTGCTCAGAATCTAAAACTTCTGAACCTAAGGGAAAGATGAAGGGAAAATTTAAAACTTTGCCAAAGTCTAAACCAAAAGGTTCTAAGTCTAAGATTATGAGAAAATCAGATTCTAAACCTGAAAATGTTCAGAGTCTGAAGAGTTCAGAACCTAAGACAAGCAAGTCTCAAACTCTGAAAAATTCAGACTCAAACTTTCGAAAGGCTGTGTTTGTAAAACCTTCAAGGGATACTAAACCAGTTTATACAAAATCTGTTAAATCTCAGAATGCCAGACCAAAGGTACAAAAGAAAGCCAAAATGTCAATTGACTCTAATTGTATTAAGAAAGTTCAGAAAGTCTGCCTTGTGTCAGGAGCTAGCAAAACTGAAGTTCCTAACAAATCAGAACCTTCTACTTCTGAATCCAAGATTCTGAACAAATCAAAATCAAAGACTCTTAAGTCCAAAGTTCTGAAGAAAACAGAACCAAAGTCTTCAAAGGTTCAGACTCTTAAAATCTCAGAACCAAAGACCTTCAAGTCTCAGGTTCTGAAGAAATCTGAGTCAAGACCTTTGAACTCAGGTTCTGAAGAACTCAGTGTCTGATACTAAGACTTATTCAAGATTAAAGGATTCACATCCAAGGTATCTGAACAAGTCAGAGTATTATAACTCCAGACAAAATGTGCAACAAAAGACTAAAGCTTTCAGAACTAACCCAAGAGGACCCATATGGGTACCCAAGTCAGAAATCATTTCTGTTGCAGATATGATTGAATGCCAAAGAAAAGGTGAAGTCCTGGTGCCTGGACAGTGGCTGCTGGCATTGCATGACAGAAGGAAAGTCTATGTTCCAAACCCTGACCATGAAAGAGGGAGGAACTGTGGAATCTGGAGGAAACCACAAAGACTGGATCATTGGTGCTGAGCTAGTTGACACTTCTCCTGAAGCCAATCAAGAACATTGTTGGAACAAAAATGGGTGTTCAGAAACAACCTGATTGAACAAGGAGAGGTAGATCAAAAGCTCCATAGAGGTATGATTGTTCTCTGTTATACTTAATAGATTCTACATCAGTTGGAAAACTATCAGATTCGTGAAAACATCATAACCTTCTTTGTGATAATACTGCTGTAATCTGTTTGTCTAAAAATTCCAATTCTACATTCAAGAGCCAAGCATTTTTTAACTTAAACTTCATTTTATTAGAGATTATGTTCAGAATGGTGTTTTGGATTTTCAATTCATTGATTCTGATTATCAATCATCAATGGGCTGATATATTTACAAAACCCCTCATTTTAGACATATTTTATTTTATTAAAAAGAATCTGAACTTGCATTTCATCTCTTGAAAAATTGCTTGACTCTGAATAGAAACTGAGAACCTGAAGTTCATCAGAAGCTAAGACTTAACAGACACTCACTTTGAGAGTCTGAAGATAGTTCAGCTTCTGAAAACATCAGAGTCTGAGTTTCAGTGTCGCGGTGATTTTCGGAGATCAAGCTATCGATTAGCGTTGACTCACTAATTTTATTTCACGACTGAACTTTTAAATTTTTTAAAGAAAGGTGGAAAAAAGTTCTAAATTACCACATTTTTAAAGATTAGGGTTCGGGGGTTAGTTACGTTTAGGGAAGGTGTTAGCACCCTAAACGTTCGTAGTACTCTACGAGAACCTCTTGATTTTATTTATTTATTTTGGCTATAACTTGCTTATTTTTTTTAAAGAAAAGAATGAATTAGAGTAGTGAGAAAAAATAAAAATGTTTTTTTTTTTTTTTATGATTTGGAAGGACAGAGTCCTCTGCCTACGTACCCGTGAGGGATCAAAACCTCGTAGTTCGGGGTAAAAATAACGTTTGATTTGTTTGGTGTTTTTTATTAGTTTTAAAAAAGTTTTAAAAATAAAAGCCAAGTGGCAAAATGGGATTGGTTTGTGTTTTTTATTTTGAAAAGGATTAAAGTGTAATTAAAGTGGATTAATGATTTTTTAAAGAAAATAAAAGAAAAAAAAACGGACACTTGATTGAAAATCAAGGTTTATTAAGAAAAGATTTTTTGTGATTTTGATTATTTGCATGTTTTTGTTATTTTTTGTTTTTAATTAACTAAGACTAAACGTAATAAAAATTAAAGGCGAGGATTTTTTTCGTGGTGACGTTGGATCACCACGAGATCCCTTTGAAACTAACCTAATATTTTTTGATTTTTTTTGTAAAGCAAGATGGATAAATAATAAAAGGAAAACATAAAGCGGAATAAATAAAGTGTGGTGTCGGTGCAAATTCTCATTAATATTTACATTGATCCTAAGTACATTCTAATAGGATGGAGACGGGATGATAAACAAAAATAAAATTACAAAATGCGATGAAATAAACATGCTAAATATGGACAAAGAAATAAAAATGCATGAACTAAAAGAAAAATAAATAAAAAAAGGAAAAATGCATGAACCACTACAAGATAAATAGCATAAAATAAAATGCATGAAAATAAAACAAGGAACCTAAAAAAGAAATGCAAGAAATGATAAAGAAAATAAAAAATAAAAAAACAAGAAAGAAAAAGGGGGGTGCAGAAGTGAAAACAGGGGGTATGGGGAAGCAATCAGCAAGAGCTGATGACCAGAATGGGTTTGGGCCGCGGGTATTGGGCCAGGGTTTGGGGCTTTAAAACCAGTTTTCAGAAAAAAAACACATCATTTTACTCCTCTCTTTCTCTTTCTTCCCTTGTTTCTCTCCTCTCTTCCTCTCAATTCTCTCTCAAGCCTGAAAATAAACAGCCTGGCCGGAACAGTCTCAGGCGCGGTGGTTGGCCGGCCCATGGGGCGGCGCCACCGCGCCGGAGCGGCCAAACACCTCTCTTTTTTTAAAAAAAAAATATTTTCGAACCCCTTTCTTCCCCCTCTTCTCAAAAATCCTATTGGTTTTTTCTAAAACTTTTTAAAAACGGCCGGATCTAAATTAAAAGAAGAAAATCGAAACTACCTTTGTTTGAGTGCGGTACTGTTGGGAAAGGGCAAAGGGTTTGTGTGTGGTGGGTTAGGCTGTGCGTGAGTTAGAGGGAGGTTTAGTGGCTTGCGTTTCTGTTTGGTGGTGGATGAAGGGAAAAGCCGTACGGTTTTGTTTGATTTAGGGAGGTTGTGGGTTTTGAGGGATGGTTGAGTGAGTTTGTGGAGGAGGGCGTGAGTGATGGGTGGGCGTGTACGGTTGAGTGGCTGGCCGAATTTGGCTTGGTGGTTGTTGGGTACGTGAGTGAGGAAGAGATGGGTGGTGTTGTTGGTATGTGGTTTGTGATATGGT
This sequence comes from Medicago ruthenica, assembly GCA_018208015.1. Taxonomy (NCBI): domain Eukaryota; kingdom Viridiplantae; phylum Streptophyta; class Magnoliopsida; order Fabales; family Fabaceae; genus Medicago; species Medicago ruthenica. Next base: position 81,412,100 of record CM031376.1, read on the forward strand.
GGCTGGGTTTTGGGAGAGGGAAGGCTGAGTGAAACTTGTGTTTGGTTTTCTTGTGGTAGTTGTATGGGCTCTTGATTGTTGCTGTGGTCGTGTTTCTGAGTTATTTCGTTTTAATTGGCTTTGTGTTATCTGAATTGGCTTTGTGTTATCTGAATTGGCTTTGTGTTGTTGGTAAAAAATGATCCTCCCCCCAGTTGAATTCGGCTCCTCTTTTTAATTATGCCAAAGCCACTAAATGGTAATGAAAGCCATTGATAGGCCATAAAAAAAAAAGATCAGTCAACCCAAATTTCCACCATTAAAGACCATAAAAATCCATAATCACAAGTCAACTGAAATAAATCTGAAAATAAAAAAGATAAAAATAAAAAGGGTAACAAAATAAAAATAAAAAAATAAAAGGGTAATGCTAAAAAACAAATAAATAAATAAATAAAAAGAAATTGAAAACAAAAATAACTAATAATAAATAAAAAAAAAAGTTGCCTTCGGAACCAAAAATGAGGTATTTTAAAATACCTCCCTGTCGAAATTTTGTCTGAAACGACGAACAAATTCCGACCTAAAAGACAAATGAAACAGAAATTTTAGGTCAAAAATTGGGGTATGACATTCAGAATCTGATTTTTTTGTGACTTCTGATAAAACTCATCATAAGTGGACACTTTACACGTGGCCCATTAATGAGAGTGAATCTGAACAGTTGTTCAACACTTGGTCAGAATCTGATAAGTAATAACAGCTGGGTTGTGATGAGATTATGCTTTGAAAGTTGTATTTTGCCCCTCCTAAAGTCATCAATGTGCAGTTGTGTTAAATGTTTTTCTGTTTTCAGTTTCTGAAATGTTTTAACAAAAACACAGTCACACTTTCAATTTCTCATCCTATATGTTCAGTTTTCAGACCCAGTTTTAAACTCTCATTTTTGTCTGAAAGAGCTCAGCAGCACTGAACCATATGCTCTATCTTTTTAAAGAGTTCAGTTGTACTGAATCATATACTCTGAAAGAGCTCAGTGGTACTGAACAAAATAATCTGAACATTTTTATCTCACATTTTCACTCTCTTAAATTCTTGAACATTTCTTTTTGTTGATGACAAAAGGGGGAGTAAAAGTAACAAGTATTTCAGGCTCTGAGCTTACAGAACATAAGTTAATTTCTGTTATGTAATTAACTTATGAGAACAGCTTATTTTCTCTTAGCCTCTGACTATAATTGTTGTGGGATAATTCTGAGTTGATTCAAACTGAATTTAATTAACAAGGAAAAGACTCAAGGGAGCTTACAAACCTCACCTTGTGAATTATCAGACTTAGGGGGAGCTTACAAACCTCATACCCTAAAGTCAACTTGTTAATTAAATCACTCAGAAACAATTTGTTTTTTCAACTGTGTGATTTAAAATGAATTTAATTAACCTGGATAAGACTCAGGGAGCTTACAAACCTCACCTTGTGGATTATCAGACTTAGGGGGAGCTTACAAACCTCATACCCTGAAGTCAACTTGTTAATTAAATTAACAACAATTTTCCTTTTAATACTTGTGTTTGTCATCATCAAAAAGGGGAAGATTGTTGGAACAAAATGTATGAACAACTCTCTTTTGGGTTTTGATGATAACAAAGTGTTAAAAAGAAAATTGGAATTGCTAATGCTTGATTCTAACTGTGCAGAACCATGTACTTAAAGTCTGGTATCTAACATTGGTTATGAAAGAACAAGTTAAGAGCAAGAAGGAAAGCATATAAGCTTGTGTTGCAAGGCTGAAGAAAATTAGCGTCTGAAGAGTGCGTCAGAAGACCAGCTTCTGAAGGGTGCGTCTGATGAACAGTGCATCTGAAGACCAGCTTCTGAAGGCAGCGTCTGATGAACAATGCGTCTGATGAACAATGCGTCTGAAGTCTGCTTCTGAAGAAGTGTGTCTGATGAACAGTATCTGATGACCAGCTTCTGAAGTACTGTGTCTGAAGGGAGCTTCTGATGAACAGTTCCTGAAGCCAGCTTCTGAAGAGAAGCTTCTGAAGTCTGAATAAGCAGTCAACATTTGCAACTGTAAGCAGTGAAGTACTGTTGTGTCAGAACAACTCTTTAGAAAGCTTGTCTCCTTGGATGAAACACGCAGCCAGGTTTTAAGGAAGCAATTCAAATTAAATTGCTCTGTTTTCTGAGTTCGCACATACTGTCAAAAGAGAAGCAATTTATGCTGGCTGTAGCTTCTATTTGCAACGGCTCTTTTGATGACATGGCTCTTCTCAACAGCTCTTTAATCTTCTATAAAGGATTGAAGGATTGAAGATGAAGAACCAAGACTCTGTTACAGAAAAACACATGCTCTGTTTTACGTGACAGTCATCAAAACACTTACAAATTCTTACAAACTTATTATCTTAGAATTTCTTAAGTAGAGAGTCTTAATCTGAATTGTATTTTGTGAACACCACTGATAGTATATCAAGTGTTCAACTCAAACTCATTTCTGTTGTAAATCTGTTTGATTCAAAGCCTCTAGCATGCGTGCTTGAGCAATTAGAAAGTCTCATCCTTTGTGGTTGAGCAAGGAAGTCTCATCCTTTGTGGTTGAGCAAGGAAGTCTCATCCTTTGTGGTTGAGCAAGGAAGTCTCTTACTCTGTGTTTGAGCAAGGAAGTCTTGGACTGTGTGTCTGAGCAAGGAAGTCTCTATGCTTTCTGCTTGAGCAATTGTAATCGTTTGATTATAGTGGAAAATCTCTTGTTAGTAACAAGGAGACTGGACTACTTCCGGATTGTGGAAGGAACCAGGATAATTTGCTTGTGTCTCTCTTTCCCTCTCTCATTTACTTTATATCCGCTGCATAAAACACTCTGAAAATAGTACAGATTTGATCAATATCAGAATCTGAACTAACATAAGTTTTTGAGAAAGAAAAAAAATAGCCCACACAATTCAACCCCCCCTCTTGTGTGTTTTTCTTATCTTCATATTCTCCTACAGACATTCCTCCTTGTTTCAATTGTAAAAATTCCCTTTCCCTAGCATGTCTAACATCTAGCGGAAAATATTTCTCTAAAAACTTGCTGCGAAATAGTTCCCAAGTCATTTCTCAACCTTCTGCTTCCAGTAGCTAACGTGTTGCTTTCCACCAGTATTCAACTTCACTGATGAGCATGAAGGTTGCGTAAATAACTCTTCTCTGTAATGGACACATCATTGCTTCAAATATCTTTTCCATTTCTTGGATCCATAATTCAGCTTTGTCTGGATCATACTCACCATTAAATTGAGAAGGTTTGTTACGGCGAAATTCTGTCAAGCCTTGATATTCATTTGTTCCCTCATTTCGTAGGTTATTATGTTGATTTTGCAACAATGCTGCCGTCATATCTTTAATAGCTTGAATAGCTTCAACCATTTCTCCATTACTCACACCATTACTTCCACGTGTCATGGCTTCCTACATAATTAAATAAGTTAGTTTTACCAAGACTTTAATTCAATCTCTCATCAACCCTATTTATCTTGGTTAAAATGTGGTTTTGGTCCCTGCAAATATGCTCAGTTTTGGTTTTCGTCCCTGGTAAAATTTTTTTTTTTTGAAAAAAGTCCTTGCAAAATATTTTGTTTTTTTAAAATAGTCCCTGGGCCCTCCAAAGCGCTGAAGTGGCATGGTTTTGGTCCCTGCAAATATGTCAAGTTTTGGTTTTCGTCCCTGGTAATATTTGCAGGGACCAAAACTTGGCATATTTGCAGGGACGAAAACCATGCCACTTCAATGCTTTGGTGGGCCCATGAACTATTTTAAAAAACAAAATATTTTGCAAGGACCTTTTTCAAAATTTTTTTTTACCAGGGACGAAAACCAAAACTGGACATATAAAACCACATTTTAGCCATTTATCTTATAGTTGTCACATAAACATTCACAGCACAAACGTAGTTAGTCCACACCCGGTCCCTATAAATCTAAACCGTGCTCTGATACCACTAATGAGACACCTCAAGAAATTCAGTTATTGATAACTCAAAAATACTACTAATAGTTTTTTTTTTAAAATAAAAGTAACTAATATACATAAAAGTTAAGTTATATGTATTACAACTTTAATACATAAAACTTTAGACAAAAGCTCCACTTATTGATACTAGTGCATATTTTTCATCATAGTTAAGACACTCTGGTCAACATAAGTTCTACCTCCAAACTTTACTACTACCAGCCATACTATATGCATCTAATACATGTGCATATTATTATGTTGAGATATTATGTTATTATCCGATACATGACATTTGAGTTATGATTTTATTTCCGCTGTGCTATGAATTTAATTGATGAAATTTTTATATTGGATATTTATATGAGAGGTATGTTGAATAGTGAGACCTTGATGTATGATAATGTGTGATTTATCGCTTTATAAATGTTCTCGGGGATCAGGGTCTTATAGAATAAGCCTAAGGTGGAAAACACTTTCTTGAATTTTGAAAGCAAGTAGGTGCTTCAACTGCCTATCATTGATGGGGATCTGTAGAGGATAGGTTAATGTGGATGCACATTAAAGATGAGAATTATTTTGTCAAGTCTACCTATCATCATCCCATTCAGAGTTGGAAAACAAACTCCCAAATTGGTACCTCTAACAGCATGGTGACCAACAAGTTCCGGAAGACTTTGTGGAACCTAAACACTATTCCTCGGCATAAAGCTATGGTCTGGCGCAATGTGCAGGGAGCCCTCCCCGTTAGGGAAGACTTAATTAAGAGGGGCATCCATTGTTACCCTTTGTGCCCCAGGTGTAATTTGAAAGTAGAGTCTTTAACTCATGCCTTTCTAGAATGTTCTAAAGTGTTGAAGGTCTGGTTTGGGTCTCAGGTGGATTTCAAATTGTCCACTAGTTAGAATATTAATCTGAAGGACTGGATTATGGAAAACATTATAAATATGCATCCATAGACAAGCATCAACATTTTATCTATGAGTTTTTGCTAACAAGTGCTCGAAGGATACTGGTTATAGAAACCAAAAGTAGTAAGTTTGCATTACATTCAACAATATTCTAACTTTTAAAAAGTTAAATTCATCACTTTTCACCACTTCCCAACACAATATTTTTGTCCCAAGTACACTCTTTAACATTTCTCTTTATCTATTATCTACGGGATCTGGCATGCGCGAAATCTCCAAATTTTTGAGAACAAAGATATATCTGAAGAGCAAATCATCTAACAAGCTACGTCAACTGTGAGGTGGTGGCGATAAAGCTTCAGGAGAAATGGGAGGTCTCTAGAGCATATGAAGGGAAAATAGTTCATAGGATTATGCAAATGAAGTGTCACTTTGTATCTTGTAAGTATAATTTTACCAAGAGGGAGGGGAATAAAGTTTCACATGGGTTGACCCAATATGCGTTAATTGAACCAAATATTGTGTGGATGGAAACAGTGCCGGATCTGATCCAACTCATTTGTAATTTGGATTTAATCGTTTAATGATATTCATCTTTTATTCAAAAAAGTAAATCCCCTACCCTCCTCCCCTACCCTCCTCCCCTCATGAAAAATTGAACCAAACAAGCTTTATTAAAAATATCACCTCCCTTCCCCTCGAAAAAAAACCTCAACCAAACGGACTTAAGTTAATAAGTGGGAAATCTTGAGTTCAAACTATGATTTCTACATATATTATGTAATGTCTCTACCAATTAAGCTATGGACCCGTTTGAATTAGCTTATTTTAGAGCTTATATAAAACAACTTATGCAAATAAATAAGTTTTTATGTATTATTTATAAGTTTTTTAGGTAGTTTATGAAAAAACAGTTTATGAAGATATACAATTTTCATTAGTGAGAGCTTATAAATTAAAATAAGCTTATTTATTTACATAAGTTCTTTTTAATAAGCTCAAACCAAACGGTGCCTATGTTCATTAGGACAGTATTTATATATTTTATATATGATTTTATAATAAGGAACGATGATAATAATTGATTTTAAAATACTTTTTTTTTACTAATATAAAGACAAATAGAATTCATCAAATATAAACACAAACTCAATGTAGTTAAAAACATAAAAGATGAATATGCAAACAAACTCACTACATCCAACTTAATAACTTAAAACACTAATCTTTCAAAAAAAAAAAAACTTAAAACAACAAAACATCTACAATTAGGGCCGTTTGTTTGGGATTTTTTTTGAAAAAAATCTATTTTTTAACCATAATATCATTTTTTTTATTTTTGTAGTGTTTGTTTCAGATTTTTAAAAAATCTATTTTGTTAAAAGAGTGTGAAGACCCATTTTGGTCCCTGACAAATTCTATAGGGGCGAAATTAGTCCTCAACAAATAAAAAGACCCTATCTAATCCCTTATAAAATAAAACATAGACAATTTAGTCCCTAAATCATTTTTTATTATTGAACCTATGACTTGTACAATTAGCTTAACTATGTGGAATTAACGGTGTCAATTAAGTGCCAACTTGGAATTAAAAATAATTTTTTAGAGGACAAATTAGTCTCATTTTAAAAAGAAAAGCAAAATAAAACAAAAAAAATCACGTTAAGAGAATGAATTGTCGTGTTTAACGTTGAAATATAATGAATGAATCAATTCTTGTTTCACGATATGAGAATGGATGGTAGTGTTTAACACATCCTTCTATTTTGATTTCCTGTATTTCGTTGCATACTTCTCATTTTCTTCGACACCCTTCACTTTTGACAAGTGTTAGCGACCACGACTGTTTCAAACAGAGAAGATGACCAATAAAAAGATAAAAGTACCAATTTGGTCTCTTAAAATTTAACACACCGTATTTTATATTTTTTTGTCATGAATAAAACGAAAAATAATGACTAATTTCGATTTTTATTTTTATTTTTGCGAGGATCAAATTGTCCCAATTTTTTTTAGCAAGGCCTTAAACGTTTCTTATTTTGGTAAACAATACATGTGGCAGTGAGTAAGACAATTGGACTACCGCATATGCCCAATCACAAGTCAAAAATAAGAAGAAAAAATATGGTTGAAGAAAAATATAGACAGAAGGACTTATTGCTCTGTTTAGTTTTGTAAGGGACTCAATAGAGTCTTTTCATTTGTTGAGGACTAGTTTGACCTCTACAGAATTTGTCAAGGACCAAAATAGGTCTTCCCTCTTGCTAAAAAAAATCATTTCTAGGGTGCATTTGTTTCAACGTTAAAAAAAAATAGATTTCGGATTAAGAGAATTTAAAGATTTATTTAGAGATTTTTTAAAAAATCTGAAGCCATTTCAACTTGTTTATTATTATAAAAATCATTTTTTTTTTAAGATTTGAATCTCTTACGCTTGAGTTCTTTATTTTTAGAAAAAATAGATTTTGGAAAAGCTATCGGGAATAACTCTTCATTTTGAGGCTAAGGGCCCATTTGTTTGGGATTTTTTTTTGAAAAGCTATTATAAGTAGCTTTTCCAAAATCTATTTTTTTTAAGGAACTCAAAATAGAGAATCTAGTTCCTTATTTTTTTTAATGTGAGAAAATGTGCATTTGTTTCAGCTTAAAAAAAAATTGTGTTAAGAGAATTTAGAGACTTTTTTTAGAGATCTTGAAAAAAATCTGAAGGTATTTTTGTTTGTTTAAAATAAGTTTTAGCATGTAGATGTGTTACCTCCTTATTTTTGAAAGACATATGTTATTCAAATAACTATTTCTGGGACAACTTATGTGACAACAAAAAATATGTACATGTGTTACCTCCTTATTTTTGAAAGATGTATCTTATTTGAACAATTATTTGTATGACAACTTACGTGACAACAAAAAATATACAAAGAAAAGTAGATATTGACACGCAAACCAAAACAATAGAAAGAAACTAAAAAACACACCTCAAAATATCTTTATGAAAAGCTAATCCTAATAGCTTTTCATTTTAATGTCAAAATATCTTTTTAACTTTTAAGAGATAAACATAAGCATAATTTCCATATATGGCATAAACTCCAGGTGAATGTATCAACGTCAGCTACAAACATTTTCCAAACACACTCACTCTCAAACATTTTCTCGGGAAAATCTTGTAAAATAAAATTTTCTCGCTCAATTTTCCATTCATCTCATCTGATTCGGTTACGATCAATGTCATCTTCAAACCAGCAACAACAATTCCGTTACAATCAAACTCCATCCAAGGTTCTTCACTTCCGTAACCTTCCATGGGAGTGTAGTGATGAAGAGCTCGCTGATATTTGTAGTCCGTTTGGAAAAGTCATCAATACTAAGTGTAATGTTGGTGCTAATCGGAATCAAGCTTTTGTTGAATTCGTAAGCTAGTTCATCAATTTTTATTTTTTGTGTTAATATGTTAGGGTTTATGCCTTAGAAATTGATTAGGTTTGTTGTTGACACTGACACAATGCCGATGCATGTGGTTACATTCAATCACATTTTCCTTTAATTATTACTGGTATATACGTGTCATTGTCTCTGCTTGATGTTCGTGTATGTGTCAATACTTCATAGCCTGGATGTTGCACTGACACTTTAGATTAAAAACTGGTGTCTGACACATGTTGGTGTATGTCCTTCACAAGGCACCGATGCATTTAATTACATTCAGTTACTTCAATTTTCGCAAATTATTACTTGTGTTTATGTGTCATAGTAAGTGTCGTGTTCGATGTTCGTGTCAATGCTTCATAGCCAGTATGTTGTGTGGTTATTTATGAGTACAGTTGTAACAGTCTAACAGAACGCGTTTTAGATTTATATACTGCAGCACTCCACAATTATGATGATGATAATATATAAGCCTGAATATGATTTATCAATGTGTGATTTTCAGATCCTATTTAAAAGCAATTGAATTGTGAATTTGGATAAGTTTAAGTCAGTAGTGATAAAATGTCAGGTCTTGCATGTAAAATGTTGGTTATGTCACTGTTTTTTGTTAGTAATTGGATACCAAACTAAGAGAGAGACTGGATTTGTTTTAATTTGAAAAATTTATGGGATTTCATTGCTGAAAAAATTGTCGAGAGAACGAAATCACAAGTTAACCCTAGTAGTAGCAAAAATGTAATGTAGTCAACAGTTAAATTTCTAGGTATTTATGACAAAGATTGAACTGGAGACTAGATTGTAGACATGAACGGTTATGGAGAAGTTTTTAGATAAAAAATTTGGCGAATTTTTAGATTTCAAAGTTAAATGAAGTTAAATGTATGTATGGGAATTTTAGAAGTCTTATTGCAAGTGAACATAAATTTGAAATATGCAAACCATAAATTATTTGTTTCCGCAATTGGTGATCAAACTGGATTCCATGTATGTTCTTTTACCTTTTTTCCTTGATTAGAATGCTGCGTCAATGTAAAATTGACGAGAGAACAAAAACAACAATGATTATGACTCGAAATATAAACTATGTTCATGTGCTGCATCATATACTTTCTTATATTTGATGACGCATCTTGATCTGGTGCTTTATTGATTCTCCTACTCAAGGTTCTAAACTCTTAAATATAAATGCTTTACCAGGCGGATCTGAATCAAGCGATTTCAATGGTTTCATATTATGCTTCATCTTCAGAGCCTGCTCAGGTTCGTGGCAAGACCGTTTACATACAATATTCTAATAGACATGAAATTGTCAACAGCAAAGCCCCTGGAGATATCCCTGGAAATGTCTTGCTGGTAACTATTGAAGGTGTTGAAGCCGGAGATGTGAGCATTGACGTTATCCACTTGGTAAGTGATACTGAGTTGCTAGTTGATTTGGATTTGTGTGTGATGTTGTATGCGCCTTGTTTGGGTGAACTGTGTGATGTACAAACTTATTTTTTTTCTAGTGTATAATAGCTGACTTCTGGTGGAATCAATACATTTCTTTGTTCTTTACTCAGGTGTTTTCTGCGTTTGGCTTTGTACACAAAATTGCCACATTTGAAAAGACTGCAGGTTTTCAGGTTAGTGAAATAGTGAATTGCACTTCTTTCAATGTATCTTATCAGTATTCACTATTCACTGTGTATTATTTATGGGTAGGCTCTGATTCAGTACACTGATGCGGAGACTGCTTCTTCGGCTAAGGATTCACTCGATGGAAGAAGCATACCAAGGCAAGCTTTGCTTTTACATTTTCTCCTTTCTTGACCCTCATCATTAATTGTGGTGATTGCTTTCATCTCCAGATACTTGCTTCCAGAGCATGTTGGAACTTGCAACTTGCGTATCTCGTACTCAGCACATCGAGACCTCAATATCAAATTCCAATCCAATCGCAGCAGGTAGAATTTGAGACGCAAAACTATCATATATTATTCCTCTGGTTGTGTTTATATACACTTTACTGGTTTGTTTCTTTGAGTTGTCAGAAATATCTAAAAGCCCTTGCATGTAATTCAATAATTTATCATGATGTTGTCTTATTTGCCAAATGATGTGTACTTTAGTTTTTTCATCTAGAAGTTAGGTTAGCTTGTCAGTCAGAATATAGTTGTCTTGTTTGTGATGACATCCTTTTACCTTTTCCATATGGTAGATGAATTTGTTGTCATAATGAAATTAGTATGGAAACTGATTGCATAAATCTAATTTTTGTGAATGTCGGTAAATTTTTATTATATTGGAACATTAATATTTACTATATTACGCTGTCTCAAATCTCTATTTGATTCGTTCTCCTTGATCTCTGTATCTATGGATACTGTTCTGATATTAAAGAATGTGCAATTGCCTTTTGTAGCTGTTTTCCATCTAGATCATAGGTGTATGGAAGCTTCTAGTTTTGTTCAAAACAGTATTTAACATCTATGATTATATCTATGCATTTTTTAGAATTAGTATTAAAAGGTGTCTAACCACGTCTGTGACTTATCTTGCTAGTCATCAATTTTGGTCTATAGGTTCTACATTCATATCCATTTCACACACTAAATTCTTTTGATCTTTAACTCCTGCATGAGATTGTTTGAAAGTGCACATTGAAATATCCATTTTATAAATTTATAAATGTTCTGTAGATATTAGTCCTATTTAAGTGCCTGGTTTGGTTATATCCGTAGTTTTTGTTTTTGTAGGGACTACACTAATCCTATGCTTCCTGTTAATCAGACTGCTATTGACAGTGCGTTACAGGTATATTGTTCATATTTTCTTCAATTATATATGTTTTGCATATTTTTGTATGTTCTAACAACTCTTGATGTTCAGCCTGCAATTGGTCCTGACGGAAAGAGGAAGGAACCCGAAAGTAATGTGCTTTTGGCAACAATTGAAAATATGCAGTATGCTGTAACCGTAGATGTTCTTCACTCGGTGAGAATTTTATTTCTCATTAAAAGGGCCATTTATAGGTGATTTATATTTAATACTTCTGACATGCATTTACAGGTGTTTTCTGCATTTGGCACTGTTCAAAAAGTTGCTATGTTTGAAAAGAATGGGCAAACTCATGCACTGATTCAATACCCTGGTATTGATCTTATTTGACCGAAGCTCTTGAGTTTGTATTCTTTATTTTCACTATATGTTTCAATTTCTCTCTCTCTCTCTCTCTCTCTCTCTCTCTCTCTCTTTCTCTCTCTCTCTCTCTCTCTCTCTCACACACACACACACACACACACACACACACACACACACAATGTAAAGAAGTTTTTAAAAGCAATATCATTAGTAAGGCAAGATTGTAAAATATGATTGGATATCGTCCAAAACTTGTATACAATTGGCTAAAATGTCAATATATATTTATTAAGACATGTCTTATTGCTTATGTAAGTGGTTTCATTATCATTGGCGGGTCTTTGTGTTCTTTGTGTTCATGCAATATGATGATTTTTTTTTCTGCTTCAATGTTGGTTGTGGATGATGCTTCTTGTTTATTGATGGAAAGTAGTTATGGTCCTTTTACATGGCATTATATTCAACACAAAACCAAACATGTCCACCCTGTCCGAACTTGATAGGCTCAACATAAAATCTATTGATTACATAAAATGTTTATTATTCTATTTGATAGAGTTTAATTTAATGTCTATATAGTTTATTAATGAATGTTTTTATCAAATTTAAAAAATTATAAAATCATAATTTGAATCAAGCTTGGGCATGAATTTGATAAAAAAATGTTCAAGTTGAGTTCAGTACTAGTTCGCCTTCACCCTTTATGAGACTTATTTTAGTAGTTTTGTGAAATCCTATAGATTACCATTTTAGTTTTTTTTGTTTGTTTTACATAGTTATATGGTTAAACCAAACTTTCACTCTTGCAACTCTAGATCTTACTCTATTAATCAAGTGAAATTCTTATTTGTCCATCTATTGTAGTTGTGCATCCTTTGCTCAACAATAAATTCTTTTTGTGGCTATTCATCGTGTGTAAGTGTGACCTTTTTTCCCCTCCTTTTAGATCTTACGATAGCAGCGGCGGCCAAAGAAACTTTGGAGGGACATTGCATATATGATGGTGGCTATTGTAAGCTTCATCTAACATACTCTCGTCATACTGATCTCAATGTTCAGGTATAAAAAAATATGTTTGAGTTAATATTAATGAGAGAAGAATATGAGAAAGTTGGACATTTTCTTGATCAGAAATAATGCTCGAGTGTATGCTTCTCAACGCTTGATTGACCTTTTACAGTGTTTCTTTTGATCTTTGAATGATATTCACTCAATATAATTGTTTTGGTTTCAGGCATTCAGTGACAAAAGCAGAGACTATACAGTGCTAGATCCTAGTCTCCATGCAACACAAGCTCCTGCATTGCAGAACACTCAAGCTGCGACTATGTACCCTGGTTTACAGGGACAAATGCCATCATGGGATCCAAACCAGCAGGAAGTTACACAAAGTTATTTATCAGCACCCGGTACTTTTCCTTCTGGTCAAGCCATTCCTCCGATTCTTAGCTATTCCTCGGCAGTAGTACCTCCGGCCGGTGCCTCACATCATTCTCATATGCCTCCCAATTCATTTGCTGGTGCTTCTCCTCCTGGTAGTCAACCTTATTATGGTTAGGAAGGCAGATTTCGTCTGAACTACAATCCCTATACCTTATAGTTTTTATTCAACTCCATCAAATTTTCAAGTTGGATCTCATAGAATCATACAAAGTTTCAGTTTCAATTTCTGATGCCCCAAGTTTTGTGCCTTTTGTCCAAATTACCCACTATTTTCGGGTATTGTCTTTACTTACTACAGGGATTGTTATGTACTCATTTATTTATTGTTTATTTTCTGTATTTCTTCATGCTAACAACCCTTCTGTGGTGCAAATGCATGCAATAGTTAAATATTTACATTTTATTTTGTACTACATGGAGTATATTTTTTTTTTAGGCATACTACATGGAGTATTGTTTTCTGCACTGCTTCAAAATCACATGGAATTTATTTCTAAATGTTTAAATTATTGGTTGGGATTGAATTGGTTTTTGGTGATGCCAATTAAGTTATTTTGGAAAAGGTAAAAGAAATGAGGAAAAATGAATCTTTTTTTAGAGCAGGTAAAATGAATAAATCAAATATGCTAGTTTTATGGTGTACAAAAGAATATGTATTGTCCCATGCACACATTTCCTACAACCCTCAACTTCTCCATTAATTCACTAAGACAATCCATCCACAGTCTGAATGGAAAAACTCTCATCTTTCTTCTATAGCCAACACCTGAAACATGCGATTTGTTCGACGACATAATTATCCTCTTAGACGGACAAATTTTGTTTCAAGGTCCAAGGGAAAACGTCCTCGAATTCTTTGATTTTTCAGAGAGGAAATGAGTAGCAGACTATTTACAAGAAGTACTATTTTTTAGCTTCACTAGACATATTGGGGGGACTAAGCCTAAACCCAATAATACAAGAACACAACCAAAAGAGCTACAAGGAACACTGCAAAAATACAAACCAACTTGAAAAGATACTAATGCAAACAACATATCCTCAAGGAACACTGGACTATCAATCTTATCATTTAGAGCACAAAGCCCTCCAGAAGCGTTTGGCGCCCTCAAAAGAGGGTTCAGCGCCCTCCATAAGGGCCAGCAAGGCCTTAGACGAGCCCGCCAGGGGCGCCACCTCAGAGAGCTTCTAGAAGCCTCTAGAACGCTCTAAGCGTGACTTTGGGCCCAAGCTACTTGGGGCCAAAGTCATGGGAAACCAAGCCCAAGCAGGGCTATAAATACCCACTTGGGAGGCATTCTCAAGGCATGACAAAAATAGACTAAACCTTAGTTTTCTAGATTGTACTCTCTGCAAGTACAATTGGCGTCCACCGTGGGGCTACGGTAAAACTAACCTAGCCGCACCTCTGGATCGTTTCCTCACGACGATTTAGAGTCTTCTTCTGAGTCAACAACCACTACTACGACTCGGAAGCATCCTCACCATCCTTTAACCTTATCCCGTAGTTCGAAGTCGCCAACCCTCGTCGTTCCTACGATGACAGACCACGACATCATGGAAGCCATGCAGAACCAAATTCAATAGCTCATAGATCGCAACAAAGCCCTTCAGGCTTCCATGGGGACCATTCAGCAACAACAGAACGATCGTGACGAGTAACAACACGGTGATCTAGACGATTCAGACCCACAGCCCCTCTCGGCCGAAGTCTGGAACGCCCTAGTCCAAAAAACTTCAAACTGCCATCGCTTGCCTCCTTCGATGGGAAAATCGATCCTGTCGAGCATATCACTGCGTTCAACACCCAGATGGCCGTGATTGGCGCCACTGATTCCCTGAAGTGCAAGTTAATAGCAGGTACTCTCAAAGACGTCGCCCTCAGGTGGTATATGAATCTCCCACGCTTCTCGGTCATAGGATACCAAGACATGACAAGAAAACTCATCCATTAATTCTCCGCCAGTCACCACTGAAAAGTCTCCTCCACCAGCTTGTTCAACGTCTGATACAACAACGCCACCATCAAAGTCATCAACCCTAACTAGGAGCTATTCGTTGGAGCTTCCAGAATGGTCTGAGGGCTGGGCAATTCAACGAATCACTCGCACAGAAGCCGACAGACTCCATGGAAGAAATCATGTCAAGGGCTAAGTGTTACATCAAGGGAGAAGAAGCAATGCCGAGAAAAAGGCGCGCGACACAAGGGAGCGTGGCGTGACGAACTCGGACAATCGTCGCAACTACTATCTGTCAACATCCAGAGACAAGGGAACTTTTAAATGCCACAGCGCGGAGAGACATCGCCAAGAACGACAATTCGAGGTATTCACACCACTCAACACCCGCCGGGAACAAATTTGGAAGGATGTTTATCACTCAAGGTTGATCCCAGATCCCCAGAGCCCACCAGCAACCGAATGGGACCGAACATAAGCGCCTGGTGAAAATATCACAGAATCAAGGGTCACGACACCGATGACTACATCCACTTGAAGCATGAAATCGAGAAACTGATTCAGAACGGAAGACTAAGAGGGAAGAATGGCCACGACGAGGAACGACAATGCTCCGAGGAACCAGACAAGACCAAAGAGAGCAACAATGAAGAAGATAAACACACTCTTAACACAATCTCTAGAGGATTTGTCAGTGGGGGCGAGTCCAGCAACACAAGAAAGATGTATGTAAGACAAGTCCTCCTACTTGACCACGTCACAAACAACACTGCAAGACGAGAACCATATATCTCCTTCACCACCAAGGACTACGAAGGCGTCAACCCCCACGATGACGACCCCATGGTTGTCACCGTCCAAATCTTTAACTGGGACGTCAAGAGAGTCCTCATCGACCCAGGAAGCTCAGCAGACGTGCTTTACTACACCGCTTTTGAAAAAATGGGGCTGGACCGAGAACAGCTTCAACCCTTTAAGGGTACGTTGGCAGGTTTCACAGGAGAACATGTACACGTGCGAGGCTACATCACTCTGTAGACCACCTTCGGTACAGGTAGGGATGCAAAGAAGGTCAAAGTCAGGTATCTGGTAGTAAATTCCCCATGCTTATACAACATCAGCATTGGTCGCCCCGCCTTCAACCTATTAGGCGCCATCCTATCGACAAAGTACCTCATCATGAAGTACCCCCTCGACAATGGCCAGACAGGTACAGTCCGCGGAGACCAGAAGATCGCCCGAGAATGCTACCATAACAGCCTGAAGCTACAGAAAGATAGAAGAAGAGGGGCGATAGACAAACCAGATAGCGTCAACATGATCGACCTGGATCCGCGAGAAGAGTATCAGCAAGAACGACTTGAACCTACGGAAGACCTGAAAGAAGTCTAGATAGGACCTCAACCCCACCAGACCACCAAGATAGGTGCTTTCTTAGATCTAAAGGAAGAGCTCGCCGTCGTTTCCCTATTAAAGGAAAACTCGGAACTCTTCGCCTGGCAGCCATCTGACATGCTAGGCATCGACCCAAGTATCGTATGTCATCACCTTGCTGTGAATCCAGCAATCAAACCCGTCGTTCATAGAAAGAGGAAGTTGGGCGAAGAAAGAAGAAAGGCCGTCGACGAGGAAGTTAAGAAACTCAAAGACGCCTGCTTCATCAGCGAGATCAAATATCCCACATGGCTAGCCAACGTCGTCCTGGTCAAGAAAGCATCCGGAAAATGGAGAATGTGTGTGGACTACACAGACCTAAACACTGTCTTCCCCAAGGATCCTTACCTCTTCCCAACATCGACCACCTGATCGACAACGCCTCCGGTTACAAGACACTGAGTTTCATGGACGCATATTTCGGCTACAATCAGGTCAAGATGGACCCCCTGGCCACCCCTAAAACAACATTTATGACGAACCATCAAAATTATCACTATGAAGTTATGCCTTTCGGCCTGAAGAACGCCGGCGCCACCTTTCAGCGCCTAATGGACACTGCTTTCGCCGACCAAATTGGAAGAAACCTGGAGGTCTACATCGATGATCTCGTCGTCAAGACCAAACAAGATACAAGCCACGCAGAAGATTTGAAGGAAATTCTTCAACAGGTACGACAATACAACATGCGCCTAAATCCTACCAAATGTTCTTTTGGCATCCACACAGGCAAGTTTCTGGGCTTCATGCTCACCAGATGCGGCATCGAGGCAAATCCAGACAAGTGTCTGGCCATCATAGACATGCGGAGCCCGTCCAACATCAAGGAGGTTCAGCAGCTGACAGGACGACTTGTGGCTCTATCACGCTTCCTCTCCTGTGCAGGTGACAAAGCCTTTTCATTCTTCGCCTCAATCAAAAAGAAGGAACAATTCCAGTGGACAACTGAATGTGAAGATGCCTTCCAGAACTGAGATATCAGAAGATTGAGTGCCTGGCCCTAGCAGTAATCACCACAGCACGAAAGTTACGTCCATACTTCCAGGGTCACAGGATCGTCGTAAAATCGAACTATCCAATCAAACAGGTTCTCATGAAGCCAGACCTCGTCGGGCGAATGGTGGCATGGGCCGTTGAGTTATCAGAATACGACGTCCAATTCTTCCCCCTCGGAAGCATCAAGTCCCAAGTCCTAGCAGACTTCTTAGTGGAGTTCACATCACCTATCGACGACCTCACCCCCCACGTCTGGCTCCTCTCAGTAGACGGATCGTCCAACCTCAAAGGAAGCGGAGCAGGTATCGTATTAGAAAGACCAGGTAATCTTCTCATCGAGCAATCACTACAATTTGAATTCAAAGCAAGCAACAACCAGGCGGAGTACGAGGCCTTTATAGCAGGAATGACTTTGGCGCAAGAGATGGGCGCCGAGAATCGGAGGGTGAGGAGTGATTTGAAGGTGAGAAAAAACACACAAGAAGGGGGGGTTGAATTGTGTGGGCTATTTCTTTTCTTTCTCAAAAACTTATGTTACTTCAGATTCTGATATTGATCAGATCTGAACTATTTTCAGAGTGTTTTATGCAGCGGATATAAAGTAAATGAGAGAGGGAAAGAGAGACACAAGCAATTTATCCAGGTTCCTTCCACAATCCGGAAGTAGTCCAGTCCCCTTGTTACTAACAAGAGATTTTCACTATAATCACAAAGATTACAATTTGCTCAAACACTTAGTAAGAGACTTCCAGTTGCTTAAACACTTAGTAAGAGACTTCTAATTGCTCAAGCACACAAGCAAGAGACTTCCAATGCTCAAGCCCACAAGCAAGAGACTTCTAGTTGCTCAAACACTTAGTAAGAGACTTCTCAGCTTAGACACACAGTCTAAGACTTTCTATGCTCAATACACAAAGTTATGAGACTTCTGGTTGCTCAAGCACGCAGGCTAGATACTTTGGTTCAAACAGATTTACAACAGAAATAGGTTTGAGTTGAACACTTGATATACAATCAGTGGTGTTCACAAAATACAACTCAGGTTGAGACTCTTAAGAATTTGACAGTGACGCAAAACAGAGTGTTACGTTTTCTGGGACAGAGTCTTGATTCTTTATCTTCAATCCTTCAATCCTTTATAGAAGATTAAAGAGCTGTTGAGAAGAGCCATGTCATCAAAAGAGCCGTTGCAAATAGAAGCTACATCCAACATTTAATTCATCCCTGTCATTGTGTGCGTAAACCAGAAAACAGAGCGCAACAATTTTGAATTGTTTCCTTAAAAATGGGAGAATGTTCCGTACAGAGAGACAACTGTTTCATTGAGCTGTTCTGACAGAACAGTACTTCGCTGTTGAT
Organism: Medicago ruthenica; assembly: GCA_018208015.1. Lineage (NCBI taxonomy): Eukaryota > Viridiplantae > Streptophyta > Magnoliopsida > Fabales > Fabaceae > Medicago > Medicago ruthenica. The sequence goes on from CM031376.1 coordinate 81,430,730, forward strand.
AGTTGCAAATGTTGACTGCTGAATTTCAGACTTCAGAAGCTTCTCTTTAGAACTTGCTTCAGACACTATTCATCAGAAGCTGTCTTCAGACGCAGTTCTTCAGAAGCTGGCATCAGACACTGTTCATCAGAAGCACTTCTTCAGAACCTGGTCTTCAGATGCACTGTTCATCAGACGCTGTCTTCAGAAGCTGGCCTTCAGGCGCACTGTTCATCAGACGCACTTCTTCAGAAGCTGATCTTCAGACGCACCCTTCAGACGCTCCCTTCAGACGCACCCTTCAGACGCTGTCTTCAGAAGCTCTTCTTCAGATGCTGATTTTCTTCATCCTTGCAACACAAGCTTCTATATTTTCCTTCTTGCTCTTAGCTTGGTCTTTCATAACCAATGTTAGATACCAATCTTTAAGTACATGGTTCTGCACACTAGAATCAAGCATTAGCATATCCAATTTTCTTTTTAACACTTTGTTATCATCAAAACTCAAAAGAGAGTTGTTCATACATTTTGTTCCAACAATCTCCCCCTTTTTGATGATGACAAACATAAGCATTAATAGAAAATTGTTGTTAATTTAATTAACAAGTTGAGTTCAGGGTCTGAGGTTTGTAAGCTCCCTCTAAGTCTGATAATTCACAAGGTGAGGTTTGTAAGCTCCCCCTGAGTCTTATCCAGGTTAATTAAATTCCATTTAAATCAAACAGATGAAAAATCAAAGTGTAAATACATTCAGAATTGAAATAACAAACTGACTTCAGGGTTTGAGGTTTGTAAGCTCCCCCTAAGTCTGATAATTCACAAGGTGAGGTTTGTAAGCTCCCCTTGAGTCTTATCCAAGTTATTTGAATTCAGTTTAATTCACAGAATTGAAAATTCAGTTTATCTCACATAATTTAATTCAGAGGCTAAGAGATTAAAAGCTGTTCTCATAAGTTAATTGACAGTTAATTAACTTATATTCTGAGCTCAGAGCCTGAAATACTTGTTACTTTTACTCCCCATTTCGTCATCAACAAAAAGAAAATTCAAGAATTTTTAAGAGAGTGAAAACGTGAGACAAAATGTTCAGAGCATTTTGTTCAGTACCACTGACTGTATCAGACACAATTGTGCAGAACATATGATTCAGTACTACTGAACTTTTTCAGACAGATTTGAAAGTTTAAAACTGGGTCTGAAAACTGAACATATAAGATGAAAGATTGAAAGTGTGACTGTGTTTTGGGTGTTTAAAACATTTCAGAATATGAAAACAGAAGAACATTAAACACAGTGATGACTTTAGGAGGGACAAAGTACAACTTTCAAAGCTTAAATTCATCACAGCCCAGCAGTTATAGCTTATCAGATTCTGACCAAGTGTTAGACAACTGTACAGATTCACTCTCATTAGTGGCCACATGTAAAGTGTCCACTTATGATGAGTTTTATCAGAAGTCACAAAAAATCAGATTCTGAAACTCAGACTCTGATGTTTTCAGAAGCTGAACTATCTTCAGACTCTCAAAGTGAGTGTCTGTTAAGTCTTAGCTTCTGATGAACTTCAGGTTCTCAGTTTCTATTCAGAGTCAAGCAATTTTTCAAGAGATGAAATGCAAGTTCAGATTCTTTTTAATAAAATAAAATCTGTCTAAAATGAGGGGTTTTGTAAATATATCAGCCCATTGATGATTGATAATCAGAATCAATGAATTGAAAATCCAAAACACCCTTCTGAACATAATCTCTAATAAAAAGAAGTTTAAGTTCAAAAATGCTTGGCTCTTGAATGTAGAATTGGAATTTTTAGACAAACAGATTACAACAGTATTATCACAAAGAAGATTATGTTGTTTTCATGAATCTGATAGTTTTCCAACTGATGTAGAATCTATTAAGTATAACAGAGAACAATCATACCTCTGTGGAGCTTTTGATCTACCTCTCCTTGTTCAATCAGGTTGTTTCTGAACACCCATTTTTGTTCCAACAATGTTCTTGATTGGCTTCAGGAGAAGTGTCAGCTAGCTCAGCACCAATGATTCAGTCTTTGTGGTTTCCTCCAGATTCCACAGTCAGAGTTTGGAACATAGACTTTCCTTCTGTCATGCAATGCCAGCAGCCACTGTCCAGGCACCAGGACTTCACCTTTTCTTTGGCATTTAATCATATCTGCAACAGAAATGATTTCTGACTTGGGTACCCATATGGGTCTTCTTGGGTTAGTTATGAAAGGTTTAGTCTTTTGTTGCACCTTATGTCTGGAGTTATAATACTCAGACTTGTTCAGATACCTTGTATGTGAATCCTTTAATCTTGAATAAGTCTTAGTATCAGACACTGAGTTCTTCAGAACCTGAGCTTTCAAAGGTCTTGACTCAGATTTCTTCAGAACATGAGACTTGAAGGTCTTTGGTTCTGAGATTTTAAGAGTCTGAACCTTTGAAGACTTTGGTTCTGTTTTCTTCAGAACTTTAGACTTAAGAGTCTTTGATTCTGATTTGTTCAGAATCTTGGATTCAGAAGTCATAGGTTCTGATTTGTTAAGAACTTCAGTTTTGCCAGCTCTTGACACACAACAAACTTTCAGACCTTTCTTAATACAATCAGAATAATTTGACAAATTGGCTTTCTTTTGTACCTTTGGTCTGACATTCTGAGATTTAACAGATTTTGTATAAACTGGTTTAGTATCCCTTGAAGGTTTTACAAACACAACCTTTTGAAAATTTGAGTCTGAATTTTTCAGAGTTTGAGACTTGCTTATCTTAGGTTCTGAACTCTTCAGACTCTGAACATTTTCAGGTTTAGAATCTGATTTTCTCATAATCTTAGACTTAGAACCTTTTGGTTTAGACTTTGGAAAAATTTTAGATTCTGCCTTCATCTTTCTTTTAGGTTCAGAAGTTTTGGATTCTGAGCAGTTCAGAACTTCAGAGTCAGCAGTCTCTGTTTCTGGTAAATTCTGTTTCTCAGAAATCTCAGATGCAAGTACAAAACATACACCTTTCATAATATCTCCAGAACAGGATGGAAGGTTCGTTTCTTTTGAAAAGTTAAATGGATCATTTTTGAAACCAATACCTTCTCCCCTGTTTCTGCTGATATTATAAATCATAGAAGCAATCTTACTTCTGTTGATTCCAGTTATGATAAAATCCTGAAATACAATTTCTTGTTCACTAGGAATTTCATCAGGTTTCTTATGAGCCATTTCTCTAAGTTCTCTAACTTCTTCATCAATCTCATTGATGTGATTCTGAAGTTTGAGATTCTCATCAGTTAGCAAGTTATTTTTATTTTTCAAAGATTTTACTTGACTTAACTTGCTTTGGAGATGGTTCATAAGATCCTTAACTGTATCAATAAGTTCAGAACGAGAAAGTTCAGAATATACCTCATCTTCAGAGTCTGAACCTGATTCTTCATCAGAAGATATTGTATCTATCAGAGCTAAAATTGCTTCTTCTTCATCTTTCTCAGACTCAGATTCATTGTCAGACTTATCCCATGTAGCCATAAGACTTTTCTTGAATCTGCCTGACTTTGAGTTGGTCTTTCTGAATTTCTCCTTTGAATTGTCCTTTTGAAGCTCAGGACATTCAAATATGAAATGACCAGTTTTCTTGCAGTCGAAGCAACCATTCTGTTCTTCCTTCTTGGAACCAGATCCTTTGAAGTTACTGATTCTGTTAGAAGTTTTACTTTGTCTCTTCATCAAGTACTGAAATCTTTTGGAAAGCATTTCTAGCTCCTCAGCTTCTGAATCTTCTTCAGAATTTCCCTCAGGAGATTCTTCATTAGATTCTGAAGCTTTTAGGGCTTTTGATGACTTTCCTTTAGATTTCAGTGCTACAGATTTAGACTCTCTAACAGATTCATCTTCATTGAGTCCCAGTTCATGCACTTTGAGAGAGCTTATAAGATCTTCAATACTTAGAGTATTAGATCTTTAGCTTCCTCAATAGCAGTCACTTTAGGTCTCCATTTAGATGGCAGACTTCTGAGGATCTTGTTCACATGATCAGTAGTAGTGTAGCTCTTTTTTAGGATTTGAAGTCCAGAAACCAGAGTCTGAAATCATGAGAACATAGTCTCAATATTTTCATCCTCCTTCATTCTGAACAGCTCATACTGCTGAACCAGAAGGTTTGCTTTTGCTTCTCTAACCTTCTTGTTTCCTTCATAGTTAGAACAGAGAGAGGTGAGGATGGCTTTTGCTGTTGATTTATCACTCAGCTTCAAGTACTCATTGTGAGGTAGAGAATCCACAATGACACCTCTTACATGATGATGCTTTCTGTAGATCTTTCTTTCATCATCAGTAAGGCTTCTTCTGTTAATAGCTACTCCTTCTTCATCAACTGGAATAGATATTCCATCTTCTATGATATCCCATAAGGAGTCATCAATTCCAATGATGTGGCTGTACAACTTGCTTTTCCTGAAGGTGAGAAAAACACACACAAGAAGGGGGGGTTGAATTGTGTGACACAAAAACTTGGATCTTTTCTTCTCAAAACTTAAGATTAGTTCAGAAGCAAGTTCAGAACTGTTTTCAAAGAGTGTTTGCAGCGGATTAACAAGTAAATAGAGAAGGGAAGATAGACACACAAAGATTTATACTGGTTCCTTCTCAATGTGAGAAGTAGTCCAGTCCCCTTGTTTTCCAACAAGAGATTTCCACTATAATCAGCAGATTACAATTGCTCAACTACTAAGGAAGAGACTTCCAGTTGCTTAGACCACCAAGGAATAAGACTTCTAATGTTCAGACCACTAAGGAATGAACCAACCTTGCTTAGACCACAAAGGAATAAGACTCCCTGCACAGACCACCCAGGAATGTGACTAACAGCTCAGACCACAAAGGAATGAGGTTACAAATGCTCAGTATACGGACTGAGACTTAGGGACCAAACTGAATTACAAATGAATGAGTTTGGGTTGAACACTTGATAAAATATCAGAGGTGTTCTCTTAATACAACACAGGTTAAGACTCTTAACCTTAAGAAATTCTAAGTTACAAAGACTAAATGAATTTCTAAGAGATTTTGAACTTGACAGCAAACAGAGCACAGGTTCAGCAATTTTGTTTCAAGAGTCTTAGCAGAAATCTTCTTCAAATCTTCTTCCTTTTATAGAAGAAATTAGAGCTGTTGAAGATTTGCTTGATTTGAGGAAAGAGCCGTTGCAATGTGAGCTAGGATAGACTGAAAATGTGTGCTGAACTTTTTGCAGAAAACAGAGCAACAACCATTTTTGAATTTCCAATCCTTAAAAGCTGGGGAATGTTTGAGTCAGGGAGACAACTGTTCCATTGGGTTGCTCTGACACATCCAGGCATTAAATGCACACAGTACCAGTTGCTTTCCATGCCACATCAACCTTCAGAAGCTTCTGCGTGAACAGTACATCAGAAGCTCTCTTCAGAAGCAGACTTCAGAAGCTGGTCTTCAGACGTTGACTTTTGTTGACTTCTTCAGACGCACCTTCCATCAGAAGCTGCCTTCAGAAGCAGTCTTCAGACTCAGTTTTCTTCCACTCTTTGCAACATTGCTTCTAAGCTTTTCTTTCTTGCTCTAAGCTTGTTCTTTCATAACCATTCTTAATTTCCAATCATTAAACACGTGGTTCTGAAATCACTTGAACAAAGCATTAGCAAATAACCAATTTTCTATTTAACACTTTTGTTATCATCAAAACCACAAAGAGAGATATGTTTACACATAATGTTACAACAATCTCTCCCTTAATTCAGAAGAGAGTTGCTTAACACATTTTGTTCCAACAATCTCCCCCTTTTTGATGATGACAAACATAAGTATTAATCAGAAAATTGTTGTTAACTTAATTAACAAGTTAACTGCAGGGTGTGAGGTTTGTAAGCTCCCCCTGAGTCTGATCCAAGTTAATTAAGTTCAGTTTAAATCACAAATGTGAAAATTTCAGAATTGTTGTTAAGTTTAATTAACAATCTGACTTCAGGAGAGGTTTGTAAGCTCCCCCTAGGTTTGACAATCCTCAAGGTTAGGTTTGTAAGCTCCCCTTGATTCTTATCTAAGTTAATTAAACTCAACTTTAAACAATCAAGTGAAATTTGCACTTTGAATTATAAATAACTTGTTGACTTCAGGTTCTGAGGTTTGTAATCTCTCCCCCTAAGTCTGATAATCCACATGATGAGTTTTGTAAGCTCCCTGAGTCTTATCCAAGTTATTTTAAATTCATTTTACTCACTAAGAGTAATGTATCTCACAGAATTTCAAATCAGAGGCTAAGAGTTAAAATCAGTTCTCATAAGTTAAATTCTTTCATAACTTAACTTATGTTCAGAGCCTCAGGCTTTAATACCTTTTACTCCCCTTTCATAAGTTAATTACTGACAGAATTTTAACTTATTTTTGAGCTCATGAGCTTTAATACTTGTTTTACCTACTCCCCCTTTTGTCATCAACAAAAAGTTAAAAGGGTTTGAAAACATGTGTATCAGAGCATTGAAAAAAGTTTGAAAAGATATGTGAGATAATTATGCAATCATATAGATAATCAAGCAGCAAGGATGGGCATCAGAGCATACTTGATTTTCAATGAGTATATGACATTGCATTGAATATAGAATGTTGTTCAGAAGCAGAAAAGATAGTTCAGAGCTTCTATTCAGAGCATTCTTTGTTCAGACATGGTTGTTCAGTATATTTTGTTTAGTATCAGAGCAAATCTGAGCTATTTTAAACAGAAAATGTTCAGCTCATATACCAACTGAAGGTTTATCTCAGAGCCTGATACCAAATGAAGGTTTTAGAACTACTGAACTTATATCAGAACCTGATACCAAAAAATGGTTCAGTGCTGATACCAAATTTGAAAATAAGTTCTAAAATCTGAACATGTCTGATATAAATTAATTTTCAAATGCTCAATTTTCTGTGTTAAAATAGTTTAAAACAGACTGATACCAATTGAAATTAAAGCAAGTTTAGCAGTTGATACCAAAACAGAAAATCACATTTTTAAATTGATGACTTTGGGAGGGATAGAGTATAAACTTTCTTAGCTTTAATCATCATTGCCCAGGGTTATACTTATCAGATTCTGACCAAACATTAGATTTCTATCAGATTCAGTAGTCAGAAAATCCAGGTTCTGATCCTTCAGACTCTGAAGTTTTTCAGGCTTAACTTTCTTCAGACTCTCAGAAAATGAGTGTCTGATAAGTCTTAGCTTATGATAAACTCAGAATCAAGGATTTCATTCAGATTCAAGCACATTTTCAAGAGATAAAGTGCATGTTCAGATTCTTTTTAATAAAATTGAATCTTTCTTCTGTTAGGGGTTTTGTGAATATGTCAGCCCATTGATGATCAGTATCAATGAACTGAATATCTAAAACACCCTTCTGAACATAATCTCTTATAAAATGATGTTTTATTTCTATGTGCTTGGCTCTAGAATGCTGTCATACCCCATTTTTGACCCGTTTTTATTTCGTTTCTCTCGTCTTTTAGGCCAGAAATTTTCGTCGTTTCAGACGAAATTTCGGCAGGGAGGTATTTTAAAATACCTCATATTTTTGTTCCGAAGGCGACCGTTTTTATTTTATTATTATTTTGTTATTATTATTATTGTTATAATTGTTATTATTTTTTTATTTATTCCTTTTTCAATTTCTTTTGTTGTTTTTTTTTCCTTTTCAATTTTCTTTTTATTAGTGTTTTCTTTTTATTTTCGTTTTTTATTTTATTTCATTTTTTACTGTTTTTTATTTTAGTTTTTTAAGTCCTTTTTTGTCCATTTTCAGTCCAGGCCCAGAAGGGCAATTTTGTCCACTTTTTTCAAACCCTAGTCTTTTTTTACTATAAATAGAGGCATTTATTACTGTTCACGAGGAGGGAAGTACAGTACTAATCAGTCAGAATTTACCAGTACAGTCAGTGGCTCAACCACCACTGACCACCAACAAACCACCACTAATTTGATTCCGGCCGCCACCACAACAAAAATCCAGCCACACATACAACAAAAAAAATCAGCCACGCACACACCACTAACCCAGCCACACATACACGGCCTCCAACCCCTCTCCCTCACACCCACACACACGCCATCCTCCCTCATACCCCTTACCACACACACTCACGGTTTCCCTCATACCACACACACCCAAACCGCGTCACTCACAAAGCCAGCAAACCACCAGAACCGAACCCAAACAGCTTCAAAACAAGGTGGTTCTTTTGTTTTTTTCAAACTTAGATCTGTTCTATTTTAAAAAGGTTTTGAAAAATCCGGGTCCGGATTTAAAGAGAAGAGAAAAAAGGAATTCTAAAAACACAAAAAAAAAAAAAAGCAGTTTCTTCCTCCGGAGCGGTGGCGCCGCCGGCGGCCGCCGCGCCGGATTCCTTTTTCCGGCGAGGGTGAGAGAGAGAAGGGAGAGCTGTTGTTATAGAGAGAAGTTAAGAGAGAGAGAAGAGAAAAGAAGAAATGAAAGAAATCTGAGAAAAAAAAGATTTATAGCCCAACCAAGCACTAAGCCCACACGGCCCAGTTTTCTGCTCTTCCTCTTCTCTACTCAATTGCTTTCTGCACCCCCGTCTTTCCCTTCTGCACCCCCCCTTCTTCTTCTCTATTCTTTTTTTATTTTTATTTCTTTTTCTTGCACTCTTATTTTTTATTTCTTTTATTTTTTTCATGCACTTTATTTATTGTCTTTAATTTCCAGTACCCCATGCATTTTTATTTTTTATTTATTTTTTATTTTATGCACCATATTTATTTTTATGTCTTGCATTTTTATTTTCTTTTATTTATGCATCATATTTATTTTATGCCTTGCATTTTTATTTTCTTTTTTATTTTCCAGCACCATATTTAATTTTATGCCTTGCATTTTTATTTTCCAGCATCATATTTATTTTATGTCTTGCATTTTTATTTTCTTTTATTTTATTTTATGCATCATATTTATTTTATGTCTTGCATTATTTTTATTTTTAGCATCATGTTTATTTTATGTCTTGCATTTTTATTTTTCTTTTTATTTTTATTTTCAGCATCATATTTATTTTATGTCTTGCATTTTTATTTTCTTTATTTATTTTATGCACCATATTTATTTATTGTTTTGCATTTCTTGCATTTTTTTATTTCTTTTTAGCATATTTACTTTAATGCAATTGCAATTTTATTTTATTATTTTTTGTCATCTATTTTATTGCCATTAGAATGTATCTAGGTCTGATGTAAATAAAAATATAAATGAGAATCTGCACCGACACTCACATTTATTTTTTATGCTTTATGTCGAGGGCGATAATATAATTTTGACCGTATCCGAGGAAAAGGACCCTCACTTGATCCAACGTCATTTTGAGGGATCCGACGCACTTCAGATTATCTCAGCATAACTTAGTCTCTGGACCTTAGGACTTAATCAAAATTCTTCACAAAAAAGTTAAAAAAGTCAAAATCCAAAAACATTTTATAATCAAAATTTCAAAAAAAAAAGTCAATTTTTATCTTTTCTTTCTTAATCAAATTTCAATCAATCTTTAATCAATCAAAACTTTTTCTTCAATTTAAAATCAATCAAACTCACTTCTTTTTATTCTTCTATGCCTTTCGGCCTCTTATCTTTCTCAACATTTTTTTCAAACTTTAAAATCAATCAAAACCAATCACTCGGCTTTTTACCCCGAACTACATGATTTTGATCCCATTCGGGTATGTAGGCAAAAGACTTTGTCTTTCCAAATCAACAAAATAACAAAAACATTTTCTTTCCTTTTTTTAAAACTCATCACTTCAATCTTTTTCACATTTAAGCATTTATTTACAAACAAATACTCAATTTAGCATAAAGATAAAAATAAGCAAGAGGTTCCTATAGAGTACTATAGACGTTTAGGGTGCTAATACCTTCCCTTTGCGTAACCAACCCCCGGACCTTGATCTCTCAAAAAATAGGGTTTTTCGAACTTTCTCCCTTTTCCTTGGAAAAATAAAAGATTGGTGGTGAATCTTAAAATTGTGAGTCAACGCTAATTAATAGCTTGATGTCCAAAAATCACCGCGACAAATGCAGAATTGGATTTTTAGACAGACATATTGCAGCGGTATTATCACAATAAATATGAATATTATCTGCATGAATCTGATAATCCTCTAATTGATGTTTCATCCAGAGCAGTTGTGTGCTACAACTTGCAGCTGAGATGTATTCTGCTTCTACTGTTGACAAAGCAATGGTTGCTTGTCTCTTGCTGGCCCAGGATATCAGATTCTCACCAAGAAACTGACAGTTTCCACTGGTGGACTTTCTTTCAATCCTGTCCCCAGCATAGTCAGCATCACAGAATCCAACTAGCTTATAATTTAGAGATTTCTTATACAGAAGTCCCAAATTAGTTGTTCCTTTCAGATACCTAAAGACTCTCTTGACAGCAGTCATATGAGATTCTCTAGGATCTGACTGGAATCTAGCACACAGACATACACTAAACAAAATATCTGGCCTAGAAGCAGTTAAGTATAAAAGAGAACCTATCATACCTCTGTACAGCTTCTGATCTACTTTAGAGCCATTGTCCTCTTTGCTTAAGGTGCAGGTGGGATGCATTGGTGTTGTCATCAGTTTGCAATCATCCAGTTGGAACTTCTTCAGAAGCTCCTTAGTTATTTGGACTGATGAACATAGACACCATCTTTGCATTGGTTGATTTGAATTCCCAAAAAGAATTTCAGCTCACCCATCATGCTCATTTCAAATTCATCCTGCATTAACTTTGAAAATTCTTTGCAAAGGGAGGCATTAGTAGAACCAAATATGATATCATCCACATATATTTGCACAATTAAGATTTCTTTCTTAACAGTTTTTCTAAAGAGTGTATTGTCAAATTGACCTCTTACAAAACCATTTTTAATTAAGAAGTTGCTTAGTCTTCATACCAAGCTCTGGGAGCTTGTTTCAGACCATACAAAGACTTCTTAAGTTTAAAAACATAATCTGGATTTTTAACATCTTCAAAACCAGGAGGTTGTTTTACATACACTTCTTCAGACGTTACACCATTTAAGAAAGCACTCTTAACATCCATTTGATATAAGATGATATCATGATTAACAACATAAGAAAGAAGTAACCTGATTGCTTCCAGTCTTGCAACTGGAGCAAAAGTTTCTGTGTAATCAATTCCTTCTTGCTGGCTGTACCCTTGAGCTACTAATCTAGCCTTGTTTCTGATCACTTCTCCTTGTTCATTGAGCTTGTTCCTGAACACCCATTTTGTTCCAATGGTGTTGTTATGATCAGGTCTTGCAACAAGATCCCAGACATCATTCCTTTGAAACTGCTTCAGTTCTTCTTGCATTGCTACAATCCAGCCATCATCAGCAAGTGCTTCATCAGCAGTTGTGGGCTCAATCATGGATAGCAGGCCAGGCATAGACTCATTCTGACTGAATGCTGATCTTGTCTTCCTTGGACTGTTCTTGTTTCCAATGATCAGCTCCTCAGGATGTGAAGACTTGTACTTGAATGAGGTTCTAGGTGGATTAGCTTCTGAAGAACCATCAGGGATTTGTTTAGAACCATGCTGGTCTTGATTTGCTTCAGGAGTAGTGTCTTTATCAGAGAGTTTCTCAGATTTTTCATTGATTTCAACTTCTGAACCTTCATCAGACTCTGAACTGGGTTCAGCTTCTGAAGGTTCTTCTGAGATTCTGACATCTGCAAAACTCTCAACCAGCTCTGGTATTTCATTACCAGGCTTCTTATCATCAAACCTAATATGTATAGCTTCTTCAACAACATGTGTTTCAGAATTATACACCCTGTATGCCTTAGATCTCTCTGAGTATCCTAAAAAGGTACCCTTTTGAGCCTTGGCATCAAATTTCTTTAGGTAGATTTTATTGTTTAGTATGTAACATGTACAACCAAACAGATGAAAATAAGAAATACTTGGTTTTCTTCCTTTAAACAATTCATATGCTGTTTTATTCAGAATAGGTCTGATATAAATCCTGTTCTGAATATAACATGTTGTGTTTACAGCTTCTGCCCAAAAGTACTTAGCAATTTTGGATTCATGGATCATGGTTCTGGCCATTTCCTGTAAAGATCTGTTCTTTCTCTCTACAACTCCATTTTGTTGTGGAGTTCTAGGAGATGAGAATTCATGGAGAATTCCATGATCTTCACAAAATTTTTCAAAAGGTTCATTTTCAAATTCCCCACCATGATCACTTCTGATTTTCAAAATTTTCAAATCAGTTTCAGTTTGTACTTGTTTGCAGAATTTGTAAAACACATCATATGTTTCATTTTTGGTTCTAAGGAATTTAACCCAAGTCCACCTATTGTAATCATCAACAATTACAAGTCCATACTTCTTCCCATTGATTGAAGTTGTTCCAACAGGACCAAACAAGTCAATGTGAAGGAGTTCTAAAGGTTTTGAGGTGGAAACAATGTTCTTAGATTTAAAAGAAGTTTTAGAAAATTTTCCAATTTGGCATGCTGAACACAGAGCATCTGAGTGATAATCAATGTTGGGTAGGCCTCTGACCAGCTGTAACTTGCTAAGCTTAGAGATGAGTCTCCAGTTAGCATGTCCCAGCCTTTTGTGCCACACCCATTTCTCATCACTCACAGACAGAAGGCAAACTACCTTCTGCTGAACCAATTCAGAAAAATTTATTTTGTAAACATTGTTTTTCCTGCTGCCTCTGAACACTACAAACTTATTTTCATTGTTGATTACAGTGCAAGTGTTCTTATTAAACAAGACTTCATAATTACTATCACATAATTGACTTATGCTAAGTAAATTATGTCTAAGTCCATCTACCAGCCAAACATTATCAATGTACAGGGAAGAATTACCTATCTTACCAGTACCAATGATCTTTCCTTTCTGACTTCCTCCAAACCCCACAGTTCCTCCCTCTTTCAGAGTCAGGGTTTAGAACATAGACTTGTCCCCTGTCATATGATGCGAGCATCCACTGTCCAGGTACCAGGACCTTTCCTTTACTTTGGATGTTAAGCATATCTGCAATTGAAATGATCTCAGACTTAGGTACCCAGATTTTCATGGGTCCTTTGGGGTTAGTCCTGAAAGGTTTTGGCTTTTTCATCTTGTGTCTGAAGTTATGATATTCAGACTTGTTCTGATACTTAGGATATGAACCCTTATATCTTGAATAAGTCTGAGTTTCAGAACCTGAGTTCTTCAGAACCTGAGTTCTCAAAGGTTTGGACTTAGATTTCTTCAGAACCTGAGACTTGAAGGTCTTTGGTTCTGATTTGTTCAGAGTCTGAACCATTGAGCACTTTGGTTCTGATCTCTTCAGATTCTAACTCTGCTAGCTTCAGGCACAAGGCACGCTTCAATTTTGCCTTTCTTAAAACAATTAGAAGCAGAAAATTGATTGGTTTGCTTTTGCTTGCTTTGCTTAACATTCTGAGATTGAGAATGTTTTGTTTTGACTGGTTTAATAGATTTTGAAGTTTTAATAAACTCAGTCTTAGAAAATTTTGAATTTGAATTATTCAGATTCTGAGACTTACTAGTTCCAGATTCTGAACTCTTCAGATTCTGAACATTTTCAGGTTCAGAGTCTGATTTTCTCTTACTCTTAGGCTTAGGACCTTTTGGCTTAGATTTAGGCAGGGTTTTAACATCTGCCTTCATCTTATCCTTAGGATCAGAAGCTTCAGAGTCTGAGCTGTTCAGAACATCAGACTTGGTCTCAGATTCTGATATTTTCAACTTCTCAGAGTTATCAGAAGCAGGCACAAAGCATATACCATTGCCTTTTAAAATATTTCCAGAACAGGAAGGTGAGTTTAATTCATTTGAAGGTTTGAATGAATCATAGTCAATGCCTTCACCTTTGTTTCTGATCATATTATACATCATAAAGGCAATCTTAGTTCTATTGAATCCAGTTAGAATGAAATCTTGAAGAGCTATTTCATGTTCATTAGGAATCTCTTCAGATTTCTTATGAGCCTCTTTTCTGAGTTCTTCAACTTCTTCATCATATTCAAATATTTGATTCTGAAGTTTAAGATTTTCCTCAGAAAGCAAGTTAGTTTTATTTTTCAAAGATTTAACTTCTCCTAACTTGATTTTTAGATGACTCATAAGATCTTTAACTGTTTCAATTAATTCAGATCTAGAGAGTTCAGAACATACCTCATCTTCTTCATCTGAATCTGAGCAGGATTCTGCATCAGAAAATGCAGTTGCCATCAAGGCTAGGTTTGCTTCCTCTTCATCAGTTTCAGACTCATTGTCCAGATCATCCCATGTTGCCATGAGACTCTTTTTAAGCTTGTTTCTGAAGTTACTAGACTTTGAGCTGGACTTCTTTGCTTTTTCCTTTGATTTGTCCTTCTGAAGGTTAGGACATTCAGCAATGAAGTGGCCAGGTTTCTTGCAGTTATAGCATTCCTTCTGGTTTTCCCTCTTTGAACCAGATCCTCTAAAGTTACTGCTTCTGTTAGAGAATTTTTTCTTTCTATTCATTAGATACTGAATTCTTTTAGAAAGCATTGCAAGCTCATCAGCATCTGAATCTTCATCAGAATTTCCCTCAGGAAATTCTTCTTCAGATTCAATATCTTTCAAAGCTTTAGTAGGCTTTCTTTTAGATTTCATGCTAATGATTTTGACTCTCTAACACACTCATCTTCATTGAGTCCTAGTTCATGCACCTTGAGGGAGCTTATAAGATCCTCAATACTTAAAGTATTCAGATCTTTAGCTTCCTCAATAGCAGTCACTTTAGGTCTCCATTTAGATGGCAGACTTCTAAGGATTTTATTCACATGATCAGTTGTGGTATAACTCTTCTTCAGAATCTGAAGTCCAGAAACCAGAGTCTGAAATCTTGAGAACATTGTCTCAATATTTTCATCCTCTTTCATTCTGAACAATTCATATTGCTGAACAAGGATGTTAGCCTTAGCTTCTCTAACCTTTTTATTACCTTCATAGTTAGAGCAGAGGGATGTGAAGATGGCCTTTGCTGTGGACTTGTCACTCAGCTTCTGATATTCATTGTGAGGTAATGAATCCACAATGATACCTCTGACATTGTGATGCTTCCTATATATCTTTCTTTCTGCATCACTTAGAGCTCTTCTGTTGACATCAACACCTTCTTCATCAACTGGTATTGAGATTCCATCTTAAATAATATCCCATAGAGAATCATCTATACCAACGATATGGCTGTACATTTTACTCTTCCACCATGAGAACTTCTCAGGATCACCAGTAAACATTGGAGGTTTATTGTGTGACCTGGATTTTCTCTCATCAGTGCCATAATCATATTGTACAGAAGTATGTCTAGGAGGAGGATGAGGAGGAGGTGAATCTTCATTATCAGATGACATGTTTTTCTCAGGATCAAGACTGACACACTGTTAAGTGTTAATATCAGAACCGGAGCTCTGATACCAACTGAAGGTGAGAAAAACACACTCAAGAAGGGGGGGGTTGAATTGTGTGACTCAAAAACTTGGATCTTTTCTTCTCAAAACTTAAGATTAGTTCAGAAGCAAGTTCTGAACTGTTTTCAAAGAGTGTTTGCAGCGGATTAACAAGTAAATAGAGAAGGGAAGATAGACACACAAAGATTTATACTGGTTCCTTCTCAATGTGAGAAGTAGTCCAGTCCCCTTGTTTTCCAACAAGACATTTCCACTATAATCAGCAGATTACAATTGCTCAACCACTAAGGAAGAGACTTCCAGTTGCTTAGACCACCAAGGAATAAGACTTCTAATGTTCAGACCACTAAGGAATGAACCAACCTTGCTTAGACCACAAAGGAATAAGACTCCCTGCACAGACCACCCATGAATGTGACTAACAGCTCAGACCACAAAGGAATGAGGTTACAAATGCTCAGTATACGGACTGAGACTTAGGGACCAAACTGAATTACAAATGAATGAGTTTGGGTTGAACACTTGATAAAATATCAGAGGTGTTCTCTTAATACAACACAGGTTAAGACTCTTAACCTTAAGAAATTCTAAGTTACAAAGACTAAAAGAATTTCTAAGAGATTTTGAACTTGACAGCAAAACAGAGCACATGTTCAGCAATTTTGTTTCAAGAGTCTTAGCAGAAATCTTCTTCCTTTTATAGAAGAAATTAGAGCTGTTGAAGATTTGCTTGATTTGAGGAAAGAGCTGTTGCAATGTGAGCTAGGATAGACTGAAAATGTGTGCTGAACTTTTTGCAGAAAACAGAGCACCAGCCATTTTTGAATTTCCAATCCTTAAAAGCTGGGGAATGTTTGAGTCAGGGAGACAACTGTTCCATTGGGTTGCTCTGACACATCCAGGCATTAAATGCGCACAGTACCAGTTGCTTTCCATGCCACATCAGCCTTCAGAAGCTTCTGCGTGAACAATACATTAGAAGCTCTCTTCAGAAGTAGACTTCAGAAGCTGGTCTTCAGACATTGACTTTTGTTGAATTCTTCAGACGCACCTTCCATCAGAAGCTGCCTTCAGAAGCAGTCTTCAGACCCAGTTTTCTTCCACTCTTTGCAACATTGCTTCTAAGCTTTCCTTTCTTGCTCTAAGCTTGTTCTTTCATAACCATTCTTAATTTTCAATCATTAAACACGTGGTTCTGAAATCACTTGAACAAAGCATTAGCAAATAACCAATTTTCTATTTAACACTTTTGTTATCATCAAAACCACAAAGAGAGATATGTTTACACATAATGTTACAACAATCTCTCCCTTAATTCAGAAGAGAGTTGGTTAACACATTTTGTTCCAACATTTCCACCAGGAGAACTTCTTAGGATCACCAGTAAACACAGGAGGTTTATGGTGTGACTGAGATTTCCTTTCACTTGAACCATAGTCACCACCACCACTTCTGGATGTAGATTCACCAGAATCACCAGAAGGCATGTTTTTCTCAGGATCTTTACTGACTCACTGTTAGGTGATTGAATATCAGAACCGGAGCTCTGATACTAACTGAAAGTGAGAAAAAACACACAAGAAGGGGGATGAGGGTTGAATTGTGTGGGCTATTTCTTTTCTTTCTCAAAAACTTATGTTAGTTCAGATTCTGATATTGATCAGATCTGAACTATTTTTAGAGTGTTTTATGCAGCGGATATAAAGTAAATGAGAGAGGGAAAGAGAGACACAAGCAATTTATCCTGGTTCCTTCCATAATCCGGAAGTAGTCCAGTCCCTTTGTTACTAACAAGAGATTTTCACTATAATCACAAAGATTACAATTTGCTCAAACACTTAGTAAGAAACTTCCAGTTGCTCAAACACTTAGTAAGAGACTTCTAATTGCTCAAGCACACAAGCAAGAGAGTTCCAATGCTCAAGCCCACAAGCAAGAGACTTCTAGTTACTCAAACACTTAGTAAGAGACTTCCCTGCTTAGACACACAGTCTAAGACTTTCTAGGCTCAATACACAAAGTTATGGGACTTCTGGTTGCTCAAGCACGCAGGCTAGAGACTTTGGTTCAAACAGATTTACAACAGAAATAGGTTTGAGAGTAACACTTGATATACAATCAGTGGTGTTCACAAAATACAACTCAGGTTGAGACTCTTTAGAATTTGACAGTTACACAAAACAGAGTGTTACATTTTCTGGGACAGAGTCTTGGTTCTTCATCTTTAATCCTTCAATCCTTTATAGAAGATTAAAGAGCTGTTGAGAAGAGCCATGTCATCAAAAGAGCCATTGCAAATAGAAGCTACACTCAACATTTAATTCATCCCTGTCATTGTGTGCGCAAACCAGAAAACAGAGCACAACAATTTTGAATTGTTTCCTTAAAACAGGGAGAATGTTTCGTACAGAGAGACAACTATTCCATTGAGCTGTTTTGACAGAACAGTACTTCACTGTTGACAGTTGCAAATGTTGACTGCTGAATTTCAGACTTCAGAAACTTCTCTTCAGAACTTGCTTCAGACACTATTCATCAGAAGCTGTCTTCAGACGCAGTTCTTCAGAAGCTGGCATCAAACACTGTTCATCAGAAGCACTTCTTCAGAACCTGGTCTTCAGACGGTGTCTTCAGAAGCTGGCCTTCATGCGCACTGTTCATCAGATGCACTGTTCATCAGACGCACTTCTTCAGAAGCTGATCTTCAGACGCTCCCTTCAGACGCACCCTTCAGACGCTGTCTTCAGAAGCTCTTCTTCAGATGCTGATTTTCTTCAGCCTTGCAACACAAGCTTTTATATTTTCCTTCTTGCTCTTAGCTTGGTCTTTCATAACCAATGTTAGATACCAATCTTTAAGTACATGGTTTTGCACACTAGAATCAAGCATTAGCATATCCAATTTTCTTTTTAACACTTTGTTATCATCAAAACTCAAAAGAGAGTTGTTCATACATTTTTTTCCAACATGATTCCCAGTTGGTAACAAGCCAGATCACCGGAGAATACCATGCAAAAAGTTTAGGAATTGGCGAACCATTTCAAGTACTTCGAAGCAATCTACGTCCCAAGAGAGCAGAATTCCAGAGCAGATCTGCTGTCAAAGCTCGCCAGTACTAAGAGACCAGGGAACAACAGAACCGTTATACAAGAAGTCTTATCAGCGCCAAGCACGGAGATGGTCGAGGTCAACGCCATAAAGGGTGAAGACAAAGGCTGGATGACCCCTTGATAAAGTACCTTACAGGATCACTCACTCCCAAAAACGAGGAAGAGGAACTACAGATCAAAAGAAGATCTTTGATTTTAAATTGGCTATCAAGCATGTTTTTGATCCTATCAATCTCATTCATGGAATTACCTGCTAATATGACATCATCCACATAAACTAGCAGTGCAGTGAAACTTGTTTCTGTGTGAAGAATAAAGAGAGACTGGTCTGAATTAGATTGTTTATAGCCTTGAGCAATGAGAAAACCAGCCAGCTTTTCATACCAGTTCCTGCTAGCCTGATTTAAGCCATAAAGAGACTTAAGCAATTTGCAAACTTGATTTGGTTTTGGACATTGAACTCCTTGTGGAACTGACATGTATACTTCTTCTTGCAAATCACCATTCAGAAAAGCATTATTTACATATAACTGATGTAAATGCCATGAGTTGATAGAAGCCAAAGCAAGTAAAGTTCTGACTGTTGTTATTTTAGCTACTTGTGAGAAAGTATCAAAGAAATCAAGACCCTCCACTTGGTTGTATCCCATTGTAACCAGTCTTGCTCTATACCTCTCTATAGTCCCATCTGCTTTGTGTTTCACCTTATAGATCCATTTGCTCCCAATGGGCTTGATGTTTGGTGGTGTGTTAACAAAAATCCAGGTTGTGTTCTGCTTCAAAGCATTTAGTTCAGATTCCATAGCCTTAACCCAACAATCTTGTGAACTTGCTTCTTTGTAGCTACAAGGTTCAAAAGCATCAGTGATGGCTAAGGGAAACTTTTGGTCAGATGCAGAAACATTGCTTAGTGAATGAAAATGAGCAATGGGATAAATAATACCTGAAGACTTTTGATTGACTGATTGTTTTGAAAGACTGCAGATGTAATCTGATAGGTGTTTAGGTTTTTGATGTTATCTAGCAGATTTTCTGTGTGTTTGGGCTTGAGGTTTAGGTTCAGGTTTAGGTATGGGGTCATCAGGTAATGGACTTATGCGTGTGTGGTGTTCAAAAAAAGGTGCATGAGTGTCTGAGATACTTGTATTAATATCTTTGTCAATTTCAATATTGGTCTGGTTATGATCAGCTATTGTGGAAGGTTCAGGTTCAATATTTGGGGATATGGGATGGTTTGAGTGATATGTCCATTGTAAGGATGGATTGGGATTGAGATAAGGTAAGATGTGTTCATGGTAGGTTACATGTCTAGAGACAAATGGATTTATTTAGTAAGTAAAAAAGAACAGTACCTTTGACACCTTGTTTATAGCCTAAGAAAATGCTTTTTGTAGCTCTAATATCAAACTTGGTTATGTGATTTTGTAAGGTTGATTCATAACAGAGACATCCAAAAACCTTTAAATCATTAACATCTGGATTGTGGCCAAATCTATGAAAGAAAGGAGACTGATTTTGAAGTAAAGGACTAGGAATACGATTGATGAGATAAACTGCATGTAAGACTGCATAACTCCAAATTGTTTTGGTAGTTTAGACCTCTGGCTACATTTAAAACATGTTGGTGTTTTCTTTCCACCCTCCCATTTTGTTGGGGGGTTTCAACCCCAGCTTGTTTGGTGTTCTATGCCTTTGGAAGAATAAAAATCAGGCATAAGAAACTCTGGTCCATTGTCTGTTCTAATGGTTTTAACTTTGCAATTATATTGGTTTTCTATCATAAGAATAAACTTTTGAACATGAGTTTGAACTTCTGATTTTGATTTACAAAGAATAATCCAAGTAAAACGACTGAAATCATCAAGAGCAGTAACAAAATATTTGTGACCATGAATAGATTGAGTAGCAATAGGACCACATAAATCAAAATGGAACAATTCATAGAATTGAGAAGCTTTATTTGAACTAAGTTGAAAAGGAAGTTTCCTATGTCTGGAGTAATGACAGATATCTCAAACTGAGTTTTTATCTATGGTTACAAAAGGAAAGGAACTATGTAAACTAAGCAATATCTTATTTGATAAGTGCCCTAATCTGAAGTGCCAAAGAGCTTCTTGGGATATGAAAGTAGATTGAGATTGAGCTTGTGAAGATGCAATGGTGGCAGGAGGTGTATCTTGTGTGGCAAGGAAGTACAATCCTTCAAACAAATCAGCCAACCCAATCATCTTCAAGCTCCTCTTTTCCTGTATTACACACTTACCATTATCAAAGGTTACTAAGAAATCATTATCAATGCATAATTTTGGCAGAGATAGTAAATTCAAGCTAAATTCAGGCACAAATAAGACATTCTTTCCAACAAGTCCTGGTGAAAATTGTACTGTACCAGAGAACCTTGCTATAGCCATATGTCCATTAGGTAATTTGATATTGACTGGTGAAATTGAATTATAGGAATCATAAAACTTCAATGATGAGCATATGTGATCACTAACACCAGAATCCACTATCCAAGATCCATTATTGGAATGATGTAAAGAGTAAGAAATTCTAGAGATACCTAAAGTAACATGGCTGGTAACATGTGAGGCTAAATTCACCTTGCTTGAAGAACCAGATTGATTGCCATTAGATCTTGATGAATGAAGCAAATTCACCAATTGTTCATATTGCTCCTTAGTAAAATTATAAGTTTCTGTGCCTTTGCAACTCTTAGAATTATCAAGATCCTTTCTCTCTTCATGCATCTTAAGAAAAGAGTTGTTTGCCATATCAAAATTCTTCCCAAAATGTGGAGGAAAACCATGTTTCCTATAGCAACTTTCTATAGTGTGGCCATTTCTTCCACAAAAGACACACACACGTTTGGGACCAGGAAAATATGAAGAGCCAGAAGTTCCATTGCCACGCCCTTTTCCTGAAAACTTGCATGAATCCACATAATTCAGAAGGATTTTGGAATCATCAGAAAATTTTGGGGAAGACTTAAATTGTCTTTCATGTTGCATCACCATGGAAAAAATCTTGTTCATGTTTGGTAACAGATTCATAAGCAAAATATGAGAGCGGACAAGATCAAAGGAGTCATTAAAACCTGTGAGAAAATGAATTGAACGTGAAATCTCATGTTGATGCTTCACATTGCTTAATCCAGTAACACATACACAACGATGAGGACATGAACAAACTGGTACATGGAGATATGCTTCAAGTTCTTCCCAAAGAACTTTCAGAGCAGTAAAAAACTCAGATACTGAACGCGAATCTTGCTTCAAACCAAAAATTTCACACTGTAACTCAGAGATGCAAATGTAATCACCTTGAGAAAATTGTTCTTTAAGCTCATTCCAGAAATCAATGGTGTTATCAAGAAAGACGATGCTTTGTGCAATTGATGCCTCAACAGAATTCATGATCCAAGAGTGAATCAACATGTTACAACGGTTCCATGCTTTGAAGCTAGGATCAAACTCCATGGGAACATGGATATATCCATCAACAAAATCAAATTTGTTCTTCGCACCCAACGCTCTTCGCATTGAACGCGCCCAGGAATGGTAATTGGAATGCATAAGAACCGGTGTAATTGCTACGGAAGAAGGTCCATCAGAGGAATGTACGTAGTAAACACTACCAGGTTGTTGAGAAGGATCGGTAATCAGAGGAGCACCACCAGTTACACCGCCATTAACGACGACGTTACCATTACCACAAACCATCGTGAATGGAGAAGAAAGGAATACAAAACAAGAACAATCAGAGAAGAATCGATGCGCAGCAGAGCTGAAAAGAGCTCTGATACCATCATAAAGTTCACCATAACCATGGTGAATTCAGAGTAAATGGAAGCTTGGAGAAGAAGAAAGAAAGAGAAAATGAGATTCTGATTGAATGAATGAATCAAGTTAGTTACAATGAAGCTATATATAGAATCAGAAATCTCTAACTAACACATCTAGCTTCTAACTAACTAACAATGATTACAAGAGCTTTCCTACTCTAGGAGCAGTTCTACAGTAAACTATGATGAATAGAAGATTAACTTGCAGACCAAGTTAACTGTTGAATGCAGACTTTAACAAGAAATGCTGTCACTGCCTTAATTAGAATGTTCTTCAAGTGAGTTACAAGTTAGCTTACAAAACAGTGTAACATGATCTTTTGATGTACCACTAGGAAAACAAGTTAAATGATAAGTGTCTTGCTATATAATAGAGACACATACATTAATTTATTTTTCCTGTAGAACTTTCTTTAGCTAGTATTATGAAAACTTCAATGTCAAGTTTGTGCAAAGACAAGCAAATGACATTACTCATAGTTTTGCAAAGACGGCCACATTGTCAGCTAGTTTCCAGATTTTGATTGAAATACCAAGTTTTGTTAAACACACATTCTTATTAATGAAATGCTTTAATTAATAAGAAACATATCTCCCTCTTCAAAACCTCTCTCTCCTTCATATATAAAGACAACACTTATTCTCGATGAATTTCTTACTAGATTTTTCCAACCTCTCACAGGTTAACGCTCGGAATGCATGCAAAATTGTAGAAGCTGACTACATCAACAATCCTCGTGATGCTCACGTATGTTCCTCTCCATTCCCCAATTGATCGATTCATTCTTGTTTCATTGATTTTGATTCATACTTCTTTTATCATCATCATATTCATTGTTATCTTGGAAATTTTGATTCATTCTTTCTATATGCATGCATAATTTGACAAGATGGGGTGGCTTTGTTAAAGATGTATGATGATCATGATCCAACCATCGATGGAGCTCATTCTCCCATAGTATTTCGAAGTTCACCCGAAAGGTATGTAAGGCTAGCCAAGAATGCTCCATCTAGTAATCAAATTTGGAAGAACCAAAACGATTCGTAGCTCATTAACCAGTAGAGTCCAATCGCTTGGTTATTATCTTTTTCTTTATTAACTTATTATCTTCTATATCTTTATTTTAATCTTTATTTTCACTAAAGATCAATGCTTTTTTTTACCAAGAAACTTACTTCATTTCACTCGGCGCATCACATAAGCTTATTTACACAGTCAGATAGCATTAGAGTTGAAATCTAAAGAATCTTCAAATGACTAGGTTGGAATCTATTTTTTTAAGTCGTAAACCAAATTTTTCTTAAATGGCAAGAGGCAAAACATTTTTAACCCATAATAAAATGTCTTTAATACAAAGTAGGAATATAATTATAGTTATAATTTTGATTATAGAACGAAGAGCTTGAAGATATTTATATCCATATATCTATGCTATATATAAATTTAGGTGTGCTTTTTTCTTTCCGATCTTACAATTCATTTAAAGTATTTTATTTATTTTTATCTTTTTTATAATATTACTTAAATTATTAATTAAAAAAATAGTTCAATACCATTAAAATATAAATCATGTCACTATAATATGAACAATATTATCAATAACAATATATAGGGGGAATGAGATATTTCGGTCTATATTTTTCAATATTCTAATTACACCATTAAACAAATTTTCCTATAATAATGATATATTATTGGTGTCATTGAAAAGAGTAAGAGTTTAAATGTTACAAACATCTACACACGTTAGCACAACCATAAAAAGAGCGGACAGACATGGAACGCTAGTAAATATATAAAGAGAATTCAAGATTTTTGGGTTAGTTTTTTATTTTTCAATTATACCCTTCATTTAAGCTATTCTATTTACAATTTTATCTTTTACAAAATATTAATTATATATACTAGCAAAAAGACGGGCACTCACATGCCCGTCTTTCTGCTCTTTTTATTTCACTAACGTTTGAAAATTATTAACGGTGTTTTTGTTATGAAATTTTGATTTTGATTAAAACTAAAAATATAAATGTTTGTTGCTTTCAAGATATAACAAATCAAACTAACCATGATTATTTATTTCAATGACACCAACAATATAACCAAAAAATATAATCTAAATTCTTTTTTTTAATGACACCAACAACAATCTTTATTATACAAAAAGTTGTTTAAGGGTATAACTGGGATAATGAAAAAGTAAGTATTAATATACTCATCTAGTTTGTTACACTTTTTAAATGATAAAAGAAAAAAAAACCAAACATATATATATTCACATGTGTTTGTTACATTTTTGATTATATTAAAATTTATTCTTATTTATTTGTTACATGTGTTATTTGTATTGAAAATTGAGGACATCTGGAGTTATTTTAGATTTATTTAAGGTTAAGTATTCGTTATCGGGCCAATGAAGTAAAGTTGTATTAGATCCAAACCAAATGATAAAAGGGGTAAAATTGGAATTTTTTTCTTGGTTTGTAAAGGTGAAGGTATAGTATAAGGGCTCAAAACCCTAGAAACATTCTACCATCAAAACCCTCGAAAGACTTCTCTCCTTCAAAGAGACAACGCTGATTCCATGAATTTTATACTTGATTATTCCAAACTCCTTAACGCCAGCGAAGCATGCAAAATCGCAGAAGCTGAATACATCAAGAACCCTCACGATGTTGACGTACGTTCCTCTCTATTCCCCAATTTTTGATTCATACTTTCCTTATCATGATCGTAAAAGCTGACTTCATTCTCTGCAGAATTTGACAAAGTGGGGTGGAGCTATGTTAAAGATGTATAACGATGATGATCAGGAGACGACAATCGAAGGTGTTTATTCTCGTTCTATGCACTACTTTATTTTATTTGTACTGTTATTATTTTAGTTTTTTTTTTTTTGTTGCTGTTGTTGTTATTAAATGGTTCTTGGGTTGTGTTTGAACTTGTGATTTAGAGGTTTTATTTTTCAAGTCTTTATACGATCATTCATGTCATATCAAATTTGTAATTGCTCTCTTTTAGTGTTGATAAGGTTGAACCTACACCTATCAATGGCTAAGAGAAACAAAGATATGTATAATGAAAGTTGCTATTCTCATGCATCAATCAAAACCCTAGAAACTAACAAGCAACAATCCAAACCTTAGAAACACCTATTTTAGTCCCTCTAATTATATCAACTTTATTTTTAGTTCTACTAAAAAATTCCTTTGAACTTTGACCCCTGTGAAATTTCAGTTTTCAATTTTAATCGCTACTTTTTGAATAAAATCACTTCTTATGTACCAAGTAAATTTGTTTGATGACATATAATTGTGAAACCCTTGAAATATCATTAACTTAATAACTTAAATATTTAATTTAACAATTTAATCTTTAATCTGAAATTATTATAGATATATTAATAAATATTAGAGATTATATACTTACAGGTAATTTAACCAGTTTCTCACTTGAAACTTTATTTTTAGATGTTATTTTAAAGCTGGATGAGGCTCTTTTTCTGGACCCCAACCATCATGGGTTGAGTTAAACGTCCCCTTTAAGATGACATGCTAATTTATTCTTAAACTAGTTACTTAACCATTTCATTTACTAATACCATTTTTAAGGCTATCAAGAAAGATTTGGCACCAAAACAACAATTAACAGGGCCTTATCCTTCTTTTGGTTCCAAGGTAATAAGACATAAAAGTCTCTATTGTTTCCCTTTACTTTGTTATCCTTTCCTACTTTTTTTTTCTTCGATGAATTCGTAAACTTTTCTTCTCTCAACACCCCTTAATATTCTTTTTATGCATGCAATGATCTCTCACTGCAAACACATTCAAATTAAAAAAGGGCCTCAGTTTGATCATTTAGTATGTTTTTTATCATGAAGTTATATGCACTAGTAGATGAACTAGCTACAGTAACCGAAGAATTGCGCGGTAAACTTAAGCAAATGCATAAAAATCAACAGAGGACAAATTTGATTATGGCAAATATGATGTCATTTATTCAAAGTCGCTTTCCTGGTGAAGATATGAATGTCATTATACAAGCTGCAAGACAGGTATATTATATTTTTCTATTTTGTTACCTTTTCATCCTTTTTGTTCATACAACGTTGTTTTGTGCTTCGGCTGAAGGATGTTGTTACCTTTTTGTCCTTCTATTTTGCAATTGTGGTGTTGTTTTAAGTTAGCTTAGGTGGGTTTTATTGTGTTTTAGTCTTTAGTTGTTGTATTTGTTACTTGGAGTGTGCCTTTCTAATAAATTGTCATTCAAAAAAAGGAAAAAATAGTTGAGTTTTTAATTTGTGTTATTTTGTTTTCAAGGTTACAGACGCTTCTAGTGCTCCTAACCAAACAAATTCTCGTAGTTCCAAACAAGTGGAAGATTAGAAGCTAATTTTGTGTTATTATGAAACATTTTTATAGTTGTTCAATTCGGTATACATTTTTTTTGGTACAAGTATACATGTTATTTTTACCTTAATAGGTTGATAAATTTTGTTGCCTTAATAGTATGAACACCCAACTTTTGTTACCTTATACCGATTAGGGGTGAAACTATGCTACATTGATGTAAGTTTTGTTACCTTATATAGACTTGGCATGTTCAAAGCAATACAAGACACAAGTTCGACCTATTATCGGTCATCAACCTTTTTAGACTTGATATGCCTTTTTTTGAATGTCTTGTACGAACTATACTTATAAGTCTTTTCATACTAACCTCATTAAAGTAATTATATAATCTATCTTTAAATAGACCAGTGAGAAAATAATTAAGCGAGGTTAAGTTCTATATTTTTTTTAACAAGTTCTATATTTATTATCGAAAACGTTTGGTAGAAACCTTAATAGATATATACACCTTGAGAATGAAAGAGATAAGAACTATTGATATGATAAATACGTGATATATAATTAGGATGTGGTAAATAGAGGGAAAGATAGAGAGAAAATGACGAGTTGAAAAATTTGTGGTGTCTAAATATCATTGTTGATTGAAAAATGCTATGTAATGCAAGAAAAGAACCAAGTGAATCTCTTACGAGCAAGTCTAACATGTTTTTATTGGATAAACATTTATTGACTTCCCATATATATCGGCTCACCAAGATGTATTCCGCTAGAACAACTTGTGTGATTGGTCAGTTATTTTTTTGTTATGTCTTCGTGAGTTTTCCTTCATTGTATATAACATTACTAGTACTCTTGTTGATTTACTATTTGTCAAAAAGAAAGTTTTATATTTTTTCATTATAATAATCTATAAAAAGTGAAAATTAGAACCACACATTAGATATATAGAGATAATTAATGTTTAAAATCACTTTAAGGTTGATAAAATCACAATGACATCATGATTTTTTTTAAACTACAAATTACTATATTCGGTCTTACATATAAAAAAAATTAGTAAAAAAAATTAATGTATTTAGTTTAAAATTTGGTTGAAATACGTCAATTTTTGTTTTTTTTTTGTTTTTGATCAAAAATACATCAATTTTTTTTTGATAAAACTTTTTTCTATAAATAAAAACAGGGGGATTATAGTTTAGCAAAATCACGTGATTTGATCGAACTCACAATTCACAACCAAACAAAACATGCTCTATAGACATCTAAAAAATCTAAATTGTCTAATTAAAAGTCTTTGTTTAGCTAGATTATGGCATAGACTAGGCCATTTGTCTATTTCACTTTTTTTTTTCCCACTAATTTTAGTTGATAGTTCAACTTGTTTAACGGTGCCTATTAATTAAGCACGCTAGATAACATAATAACATAGTATTTTATCACTATAACACCTATAACTAAGCAGGTACTCCCTTCCGCCTCAAATATAAGTAATAAAAAAGTCATTTTTATTGGTCTAAATTATAAACAAATATTGACTTCTCATACCATATTATTTGTTATTATTGTTAAATTACCCTCTAATAGTGATGCTCATAGTCTTGTTATTATTGTTATTATTGTTATTATTTGTTATTATTGTTAAATTAACCTCTTTAGTCTTGATATGCCTTTTTTTGAAAGTTTAGTTAGAACTATACTTATAAGCAGGACAATTCTTATGAAAATGGAGGTCTGACTCTCAAGTAAAAATAGGTCCCTAATAAAATAAAAACACAACTTTTTAAAAGAGCAATCATCTATTTTAATTTGAAAATAAGATCCGTAAACATAAAAAATATTCATCATTATAAGCAACATAGAAAATATCAATATTCTAATAAAAAATATAAAATATAATTTCAACCGAATATTTTTATCAACTTTCTAGGTTGTTATTTTTCTTAGTTTGTACAGAGGTAAAAAAAAGTTTATAATATTTTTTTAGAGAATAATTATAATGTTTGTTGTTAGAGCTTTGTTATTTTATACAACGAGTATGAGGTAAAAATTACAAGAAGTGCCCTAACAAAAATAAGAAGAAAAAAAATTATATTGTGTTTTTATTTGTAAATATATAATTCAATATGTTAAGGAGAGTTTGGATGAATTTGAGGAAAAATAGAGAGTCTTGAGGACATATGAGTCTCATATACATGATAAATTATGTCTAAATCGAGGTCCTCTCATACTAAAAATTAATTAAAGAAGAAAGAAGGAAAAAATTAATTAAAGAGGAAAAGAGAAAGTCTTGAGAACATATGAGTCTCAAATTCATGATAAATTATGCCAAAATTGAGGCCCTCTCATGTTTAAAAAAAATTAATTAAAGAAGAAAAAAAGAAAAATAAAATTAATTAAAAAAAAGAAAAAAGTGATTTGTGGGTGTTGAATCCATGGCCTTTGGGAATGCAAAAACAACTTGGAACCACTAAGATACAGGTACAAAATTGAAATGTTATGCTAACTGTGTATATATCAATATTTTACGGGCAATAGATATATAAAAAAAAATATTTTTGACTCCAAAATTTTGAAGGTTCGGCTTTGTAGAGTTGTTTGTATCATCTCAAAACCGGCTATGCTTATAAGTCTTTTCATACTAACATCTTTAAAGTAATTATATAACCAATCTTTAAAGGGATTTGCTAATATACACCCACTAGTTTTTATGTGGGAGTATTTTAGCAACATGCATCTTTAGGTGTATTTAGCCACTTTTTAGTTATCACTTGCTAAAATACTCCTTCTAAAAAATAAGTGGGTGTATTCTAGCAAATGTCTATAGGAGTTGCTAACATACACCCACTTATTTTTTAGAAGGTGTGTTATAGCAACATACACCTCAAGGTGTATTTATCAACTTTTTAGTTATAACTTGCTAAAATACTCCCACATAAAAAATAGTGGGTGTATATTAGCAAATCACATCTTTAAATAGACCAATGAACAAATAATTAAGTGATGTTAAGTTCTATATTTATTATATAAAATGTTTAGTAGAAATCCCAATAAGCATATACAACTTGTGAAAGAAAGAGACAAAGAACGATGTGATAAATACGTGATATATAATGGAGGTAATGAGAGAAAGTATTTTTTTTTTAATATAGTAAGCTATCAAATGTGAAAATTAGAACCACGCATTAAACATAGAGATAATGAATATTTGGAATCACTCATAAGATCACAAAGACATCATGCTTTTTTTAAAACTCAAAATAACTACATTTGATTTTACAAAAAAGTTGAGTCAGATGTACTTAGTTTAAAATTTGGTCGAAAAACATCAATTTTTGTTCACCAAACTTTTTCTTATAAATAAAATCAAAGATATTATAATTTAACAAAATCACATTAACTCAACGTAATTGCATCAATCTCACAATTCACAACCAAACAAAACATGCTCTATAGACATCTAAAAAAATCTAAATTGTCTATTTAAAATCTTTGTTTAGCTAGATTAGGCATAGGCCATATGCATCTATAGGATAGCCTTTTTCATGTGACCATCACCCCCTACCACTAATACCAATCTCAAACTTAATGGTTTTGCATTAACCATGTGTTCCTAAAACACAACTTAGAAACGTCGAAAAAGATGTTGCAAAGAAATGTCCGGATGGTAGGGCTAAGTGTCCTTGCTCTCCCCATGTGAAAAAGTACCCAGAATTGTCTCATCTGACCCTACACGAATTCATAGCAACTCTGCCGACAAAAATTGCCTATTTAGCATCTTAATGAATATCTGAGATTTGATGTATTCAGTAAAAAAAACTATGCTTCCGGGTACTAACTAAGGACCTAAAAGTAGAAAAAAAAAAAGTCAAGTTTTGCATTGAAAATAAAACTTTTTTATCTTTCAAAAAACAGAATATACAATTTTCAAGACAATATTTCCTTCTATAATTTCTTAACAAATATTCATGGGACACTTGTTAATAAAGCATTGCACTCGGTAATAAAGCATTTGTAAGTGACTAAACGCATGAGTTTCTAACACACAATTCTGACTAATTTGTGACCTTCGTGCATTCCAGCCCAAAAGGTAAAGTTACTGAAGTCGCTAGAATATACAAAGTTTTAGAAAAATTGTGGTTTGATTAGCTGAAGAGACAAGCAAGTTAGTCTGCTACGAGTCTCAAATTGAGTAGAAAAGAAAACTCATTGTGATACTTAAATGATGAAACATTCGCACTTAGTTATTTTGAGTTAGACTATCTTCATGGTTTCGTATCACAACAATTGATGTTTTCGTTGAAAGTTGGATAACAGAAAGGACTATCTATAGGTTGGACTAAGGTTCACCGTCCAATATTGATAGATGAGTACATAGTTACCAAAGAAAATAATGGACTGTCTGCGAGTTAGTATTGATAGAGGAAGTCCTCGTAAATGTTGGCTATTAAAGAGCTGGCAATGTTATGAGTCTCGCGTCAAATAGAAAAGAAAACTTAATGTGTGGTACTTAGACAATAAGTTGTCCCGCCTATCAACTAGTTTTCTAGGTTGAAATTTTCTCATGAGTTCAAGTCATAATATAGTCTTCCACAACACAATATGACAAACCAATATTTAAATCTTAGTTAGAAAATGTGTCTATATTTTAATATTCAATGACGACTCAAATGTATTACTTCATGTGGATGGAACATGTGAAAAAAGTATAAAATTTTGATTTTATTTTTTACAAAAAGATTATTTTTATTTAAATTATTTTTGTTGTAAAAGTTAAATATTTTTTTTATTAAAAAAAATTCATCTTAAATTTAAATATATACTAGACTTTAACCCGTGCGATGCACGGGTTTTGTATAGCTTCATATAAAACTATTAAATTGACTATGAGATCTGGGTCATCTTCATTGATTTTCCTACAAAAGTGTCGAATTTGGCTTAGTAAAGAAATGCATAACACATAAACAGAGATATCTAATCTAATCAAATAAATGCGAAATAGCTAAGTATGTTTGTTTCGGTCTGGAATTGACCAGAGATGAATGACCCGAGCCATGACATTAAAATCAGTCTTACCGCACACGATATCAGAGATGGGGTTGCTTTCACCAATGTCATCCTAAAACAGATGTGATCCACATTAGTTATGATACATAACACAAAAAATGTGAATTATAAATGTGAAGTATATTAATCTCACTAAATTTTAGAACATACTTTGGCTGATTTTTGATTCTAATAGAGAGGATAGATTCAAGGATTTTTGAAGTTATTGAAAACAGAACATGGGCAACAACAAAGGCACATTATAAGGTTTAAAGAAAAACTGCAAAGCCACATCATTATATATATGTTAATAACTTATTTGCCATGACCTGGAAGATTTTCCTATTTTTTAGGCCAAAATAAAAGACATGAGAATAGAGACTCCCCCTTATGGTGAATAGAGACTCCCCCTTACCTTTGGTTTGCAGAATTTGATATCTTTATCTTTATCTTTATATCTATAAATGTTAGGTAGTCTTGACAACCCTAATGACTAACCCTAACTTTTCTTTTGAAAGAAATTTATGAAAAATATTTTGATCTTTATATTTTTATGCACAATCTAATATATTTTGGTTTGTGATATGAAATATATTTTAATACTCAATAATATATTTTTATACTGAATATGATATATTTTGGTACTCAATTTGAGATATTTTTGAATTAAATCTAATATACTATTTTTATATTGAATATGATATATTTTGGTACTCAATTTGAGATATTTTTGTACTAAATCTAATATATTTTTGTACTTAATAATATATTTTAAAATTGAAGAGTAAACCCGTTAAATAGTTATGAGAGAAACCTAGCTCAGTTAAAAGGTTATAAATAGAGGAGAGCATTACAGAATTAGGGTTACAACAAACAAGAAAAGATTAGAGATCAAAGGAAAACTAGGGTTGTGGAGAGAAGAAGCAAGGAGACAAGTGAGAAGAACCTGGAGAGAGATTTTACCGTAGGAATATCAAATTCCACCCAATTGTGATTTCTCTTTCACTTTTCCATCAATAAAATTCATAATTTTCAATGGTTTGAAAATACTTTTTTTTGTGGATCCCATTGTGTCTTTTGTTTTCTTAGTTTGAACTTGCAGGTTGTGTTTATAAAAGCCTCAAAGTGAATATGAAATATTTTAGCGGCGCCTCAGTGTGATATTGTAAGATTATTCCTTTTTTTTTTACTCTTTTTCTTTTAACATATTTGTTGTTTTTGGAAATCAGATTCTTAATATTGACAGTATATATGAAAGCTCGAAAAGGTGAAACTTATTATGATGGCAATATATCGGATGCTGGAGCACACCTTTAATAATTTTGATTACCAAAGTGACCAGTTTTGTGATGTTAGATTGTTTTAGATTTCGGTTGTAATACATTTGTACAATACCCATTTATTTCATCTATTATTTTTGAGTTAATCATTGTATTTTTTTAATTGGATTGATTAAGTGTAACTAACTTTTGTATATATATATATATATATATATATATATATATATATATATATATATATTTCTTTGATTTGACATTTTTATTGCAGTCCATCTTTTGTTTTTGTTGCTTTTTGAAGTAGTTTGATAACATAAAATTGAATGTAACTATAAAAATAATAATATAACCAATTTGATAGTTATATATGAAACTCTACAAAAGCTCATGCATCGCATGGGTTAGAGTCTAGTTCCTACGGTAAAATCTCTCTCCAGGTTCTTCTCACTTGTCTCCTTGCTTCTTCTCTCCACAACCCTAGTTTTCCTTTGATCTCTAATCTTTTCTTGTTTGTTGTAACCCTAATTCTCTAATGCTCTCCTCTATTTATAACCTTTTAACTGAGCTAGGTTTCTCTCATAACTATTTAACGGGTTTACTCTTCAATTTTAAAATATATTATTAAGTACAAAAATATATTAGATTTAGTACAAAAATATCTCAAATTGAGTACCAAAATATATCATATTCAATATAAAAATAGTATATTAGATTTAATTCAAAAATATCTCAAATTGAGTACCAAAATATATCATATTCAATATAAAAATAGTATATTAGATTTAATTCAAAAATATCTCAAATTGAGTACCAAAATATATCATATTCAGTATAAAAATATATTATCTCAAATTGAGTACCAAAATATATCATATTCAGTATAAAAATATATTATTGAGTATTAAAATATATTTCATATCACAAACCAAAATATATTAGATTGTGCATAAAAATATTTTAGCAAAACTTGGGGACTAAGAAATCACTTTCTAACATATTCAATATAAAAATAGTATATTAGATTTAATTCAAAAATATCTCAAATTGAGTACCAAAATATATCATATTCAGTATAAAAATATATTATTGAGTATTAAAATATATTTCATATCACAAACCAAAATATATTAGATTGTGCATAAAAATATTTTAGCAAAATATTTTTTTTCATAAATTTCTTTCAAAAGAAAAGTTAGGGTTAGTCATTTGGGTTGTCAAGACTACCTAACATTTATATATTAGTCATTAGGGTTGTCAAGACTACCTAACATTTATATATATAAAGATTAGGTCAAAGCTATTTATGACAATAAGTAGTGCCACAAGGATATATAAAGTTTCTTTCAAAAAAAAAAAGGATATATAAAGTTATTTAATACTCCCTCCGTCCCAAATTGTATGACGTTTTGGGCATTTCACACGTATTAAGAAATATAATTAATTTTGTGTGGGAAAGAGATATTATGAGTTGTTTTACAAAATTGTCCTTAATAAATGGTATGGGAAAGATAAATTAAAGAATTGAAAAAAATAGAGTAATAAATAGTTAAGGATATAATAGGAAAAATAACATTAATGTTTCATTGGTATTGTAAAGCGACATATAATTTGGGACAAATTTTTTTTCCAAAGCGACATACAATTTGGGACGGAGGGAGTATTAGTGATAGTTGTCATGTTCGTTAAAAAAGGACATTTTATGTTAGCAAAAGGAGTTGGTGTAATTAAACTCTTTTGCTCAAGAAAAAAAACAGACTTCTTTCGATATGTGATTGAGTCTAAGGGTCTATTTGGATGAGGGGTTTTATATGATAGGATTTGCTACTTTTATCTATTTTTAAACAAGATAATAGATGTTATTTTTATAGGAAGATAATATCTGTTTTTGAAAATAAATAAAAGTGTAATTGAATATAAACATATATCATGGTATAACCAATTTTTAATTTTGGTGTTTTTAACACAGAAAGAAATAGAAATATATTTTTTTGTTCATTAGACCTAGTTTAACTTCAAATGTCAAAATTGTTAAATTTAACATTATATATGGTTATCCGGGTTCGAATTCAGTGTCTTTCATTTATGCGTTTTTGTTATAATGTGTCACTTGCCACCCAGTCCACAGACCCCATAAAAAACATATTTTTTTATAGGTCAAATATCATTTGCGGTCCTTTAAGTTACATGAATATAACAAGTTAATCCTTTAAGTCTTTTTTTGTTACAAATTGGTCCTTGAAGTCAAAATATTTGCACCATTATCCTAATTTCATCAAACTCAATCAAAAATTGTTTATGTTGATGTTTAATGTTAAGTTGGTTTGTCCAAATTCACTGCTCTCAAAACTAGAGTTCATAGGTATGTTATTCGGTCTTGATTCAAAACAAAACTGACCGATTACTTGATTTATAATATTGTTGATCAAATATTTATATGTAAAATTAGGCTTGAAATTCAAAAACAAGAAAAAGAAAATGTGTATAAGTAATCATGTTTGATGTCATAAACACTTTTAGACCTACAATCTTAATGTTAAATGGTCTATAAACACTTTTTAACGAAGTTGGATGAAAAGATGGATGACAGTGTAAATATTTTATGACTTAAAGGACTAATTTGTAACAAAAAATAACAAAGTTTTAGAAAAATTGAGGTTTGATTAGCTGAAGAGACAAGCAGGTTAGTCTCCTACGAGTCTCAAATTGAGTAGAAAAGAAAGCTCATTGTGATACTTAAATGATGAAACATTCGCACTTAGTTATTTTGGGTTAGACTATCTTCATGGGTTTGTATCACAACAATTGATGGTTTTTTAGCAGTTTTTAAGACTAACGCTTTTAATAGGTCAGACCAAGCGGACAGTATACCGGTTCCCGGTTCAATCGGTTGAACCGGTCGGTCTGGTCCGGTTTTAAAAACATTGGTTTTTAACACAGAAAGAAATACAAACATATTTTTTTGTTCATTAGACCTAGTTTAACTTCATATGTCAAAATTGTTAAATTTAACATTTTATATGGTTATCCGGGTTCGAACTCAGTGTCTTTCGTTTATGCGTGTTTGTTATTATATGTCACTTGCCACCCAGTCCACACACCCCAAAAAAACATTTTTTTTTTATATTTTTAGGTCTCCAATCTTTTTATTAACTCAAATTTTATAAACGGTGCCTACCAATTAAGCACGTTAGATAACAAATCAGATAGTAACAAGTATTTTATCACTAATGAAAGTAGGTATTCTGGATACATATGTTATAAATATCACATGTTTGAATTTAATGGCTAAGCACTCTTGCATGGTTAACAGCTTTACATACATTTCTTTGCAAATGGCCATATGTTTGGTTAATTACGCCATTGTAGGGAAGTATTTGTACTAATTTTGTTTGTTTAAAAGTATAAGTGGAATTGATTATGATGGGATAGATATCCATACTGATTGCAACATTAACAACTCAGTTTGCTTTCTAAGAAGGGACTACTGCATGATGCATGCTATACTATGTTGGCCTTCCTTCACATATATATGTTGGCAGACACCATGGTCTATGTCAGTATTTTAATTAAATGTCGTTTTCAATCTCACAATTGTTCATTTCTTTAGAGGGACAATTCTTATATTTGAATCTTGATGTTAGAAATTAAGAAACTTCAACTTTGAACATGGTGGTGTAGAATTTATAACACGACTTTCTCTTAGGCTTTGTTTGCGAGTTTTGAGGAGAGGGGAAGGAAAGACTTAGGAGGGAAAGGGAAGGGAGGGGAGGGAAGGGAGAAAGGAGGGAAAGTCTTCCCCTTGTTTGGGAGTTAAAAAACCAACAAGGAAATGAAATGGAGGGTTTATGTGATAATTTTACTATTTTACCCTTTTTTTAGGAATGCTCCTTGTCTTCTTAAAATAATTTGACTTTTTTTTTACCAATATTATAACAAATCTTAAATATATGAAAAAAAATTAAAAATCTGTAGTTTTTTTTATAATTTTATTATAAAATTGAAACAATAATAACAAATTACTTTTCACTATATATATATATATATATATATATATATATATATATATATATATTTATATATTATATTTCCTATTATTTCATAACAATTCATTTATTTTGGGTGTAAATTTCGTTATTAATTTTAAAAAGGTTAAAATTGTCAATTTGTATGTTTAACCCCCCAAAACCCCCCAATACGAGGGAACTTTGAAATTGGACCAAATAAGTCCTTCAAAACCCTTCAAAACCTTTTCCTTATTTTATTTAAACTCCCAAACAAAGGTCTATCTCTCCACAAACCTTCCCTTCCCCTCCCCTCCCCTCCAAAACCCAACTCACAAACAAAGCCTTAAGGAATCGATTTATGAAGTCGTCTATTTGTAAGGTAGTTTAACCTTGTGCGAAAAAAATCGGTTATTCAACTTTAACTCAAGAATTAAGTTCATAGTAGATCCAAAGAGTTTGGGTTGTATGTGGAGTATCAAGGAGTGTATATTTGTGGTAAAATCCTAAATATGGTGGATAATGAAAAAAAAATTGTTCTAGAGCTATTGATTATTTTCACTCTGATTATCACTATTAATAATCATACTATAATTTAAAACCCTTATTGTGTTTAAAGTATAAAATAAAAAAAAACTGAAATAAAATAACGAGGTGATGAATTTGAGGACAAGAATAATTGTTAGATGATAATTTAATTATTTTTGTAGACTAAGGTGCTCTCCAAACGTAACTACGAATCTTTGAGGTAAATGAGATTCACCAAAAGAGATAATATCTCTCAACATATGTTTTTTTCATGCGCATCGGTCAGAAATCGAACTCAAGACCAAATAGTTAATAGATAGTTTAAATAATTTACAGAGAAATAAAGTAGGAGTAAAAAAGCTAATACTTTGTTCAACATTTAAGATGATTATTGACCTTTTGTGAAGAAAAATAAACAAATTAAGATGATTATCGGGAGAGTTCTTTTCATAGAATAAATATTTATGCAAGTTGAGTTTCAATACTTCCCCAAAGTCAAGGAAAACTTTAAAGGCAAGGCACATATAGTACTGATAGAGATATTTACATATTATTTATTAATGAATTTCTCACATCCGTAATGAAATTCGAATCCAGTCCTCCTGAGATTAATCATATGTTTGGTTTTAATTTTGGAGGGTCAAAAGTGATTCTAGAGGTTGTAGAGTTAATTTT
The DNA here is from genome assembly GCA_018208015.1 of Medicago ruthenica. Taxonomy (NCBI): domain Eukaryota; kingdom Viridiplantae; phylum Streptophyta; class Magnoliopsida; order Fabales; family Fabaceae; genus Medicago; species Medicago ruthenica. The sequence goes on from CM031376.1 coordinate 81,469,011, forward strand.
ATCATATTTGAATGATTTAAAAATAATTGATTTTGCATGTAGAATTGATTCTACTTGAAGTTATAATTTGTAGTTTTTGGCTTCTACAACTGATTTTAACCATCAATTTATTGTTAAACTCACTTTTACATGACATATCCAAACATAAATCATTTTACATTCAACTCTCTTTTATCCAGAATCAATTCACTTAAAATCAATTTTTCCCACCATAGAACCAAACATACACTAAGCTAAATCCTTACCAAGTAGAGCAATATCAATTTTCTTAATTATTGGAAGAGTTCGTTAGAAGAATTTAAAAATCATTGAATGACAAAAGTTGTGATGAAACAATTTTGACTATGCATGTAACTTGTAAGTACTCCTCAAACCTCACAATGATTCCATTTGACTCATTTTATTTGAACAGTAGCATATGGTAAAATAGTAAATGCATTTGATCCATATTGAAAAGCACATTTTCCATAAAACATAGTCCCAAGGCCTCTTACTCCCTCACATTTATCTGCATTTGCATGGTCCCAATTATGTCTGCTTTGATGTTGACTCACCTCTCTATTTATTCCAACTCCATTCCCTCAACAAAAATGCAAAAACTCATTTCAATCTTCAACTTCTTGTAATTAATTCTCTTCCTTTATGTCTTCCTTTTTTTCTTTATGTTCACATTAATTCAATTTACATATAGTTACTGCATAAGCTACTATACATTGCTGAAGTTTTGTCTGAAATGCTCTTTTGTTGCATTTATGCAGGAAAAATGTCTCATCTAGGCTTTCTTGTTCTAGGAGTTATTTTCTCCTTGATCTCATATGTTTATGGCTATGGTAGCAATTGGGGTTGGACTAATGCACATGCAACCTTCTATGGTGGCAGTGATGCTTCTGGCACAATGGGTATGTATGTATGTATGGAATTAAAGTATAAACATAGCCATAGTTTTAAAATGTGATTAATGGTTATGCTGCAAACTTTTACATTGTGGTAAAATGCAGTTGAAATTGTGTTTGCATGCCGTTGTGGAGACCTCAAAATCTTTTATATTGTACTCGTAATTGCAGTTGCGAATAGCAATATGAAACCATGAGCATAGCTAAGAATTTTGTTGGTCAAAGTTATGTACTTTATGTTCTAGCTATACTTTGTGGATATGTAACCATTGTTCTAATAACCAAACTAGACATCGAACCGGTGAGACTTCTTATTCATGGTTGAACTACCTTAAATTGCTTGAACTGCAACAAAACCTTAATCGAATTGCCAAAACAATCGAGTCATTGTAAAGGGTAGTTCAAGGTTCAACTTGGTTGAACTGTCTGGTTCGCTTCGGTTTGTAAAACATTGTTCCATAACTAAAATGTGTTTGCTAAAGTTTTGTACTTTATGTTTATACTATAATGGTTATGTAACAAAAATGTAAAATTTCAGGTGGGGCATGTGGATATGGAAACTTGTATAGTCAAGGTTATGGGACTAATACAGCAGCACTTAGCACTGCATTATTCAACAATGGTTTGAGTTGTGGTGCATGCTATGAAATTAAATGTGCTAGTGACCCAAAATGGTGTCTCCATGGCTCCATTGTTGTTACTGCCACTAATTTCTGTCCACCTGGTGGTTGGTGTGACCCTCCTAATCACCATTTTGATCTCTCTCAACCTGTTTTCCAACACATTGCTCAATATAAAGCTGGTATTGTTCCTGTTGTTTATAGAAGGTAATTTAATGTTTCTCAATTTTATACCTTTATCCTTAATAATATGTTAAAAAAAAAATGTTACAATAAGATCTTACAAATGACTATATAAGTGTAATTTGTGCAAACATCATTAATCTTTTACTACTTGTTTGGCCTTGAAGCTAACTTTTTTTCTTCATGCATGGTTTTTGATTGAAGAGTAAGGTGTAGAAGAAGAGGTGGAATAAGGTTCACAATCAATGGTCATTCTTACTTCAATTTAGTCCTTGTGACTAATGTTGGAGGTGCAGGTGATGTGCATTCTGTATCCATCAAAGGTTCAAGGACTAGATGGCAAGCCATGTCAAGGAATTGGGGACAAAATTGGCAGAGCAACTCTTATTTGAATGGACAAAGTCTTTCATTTGTAGTCACCACTGGTAATGGTCATAGTATTGTGTCATTCAATGTTGCCCCACCCAGTTGGTCCTTTGGACAAACCTACACTGGAAGGCAGTTCCTCTACTAACCAACCCTTTAAATGCATCTTGCATATAGTAAAAAATAACTAAACTAAGTGATAGTTAAAGGTGTGTCCTGTATTGTATCTGACACGTGTCAGTAGAGCGGACACTTTATATTGAAAGTATTTAGTATCCAACAAGTGTTAGTGGCGTATCCGATATCCAACCCTTCATGTTAAAAGTGTCTAGTATTCGACATGTGTCAGTGGTGTGTCCGACATTTGATATGATCAATATCAAACACCACCGCGACATAGACATATATAGTTACATCTGATCACTTCTATTTACTCAAATGATTAATGGTGTCTATATGTATCTACATCGTTGTCGTTATCGTACCCGTATATGTGTCAATGCTTCATAAGTGTTGATATTTGGCACAACAAAAATGGTGCAGTCTATGTAATATACTTTAATTTATATTAATAGTTATTTTTTCCCCAAAAATAATTCTTTCCTTCATATATGTCAAGTCTCAAGGGTACTTTAGTTTTTAGCTGAGGATGATAAAGGGGAAAAAGTACTTCTATTTGAAAGGAGTGGGATGCAATTTGAAGTGGATCATGAGATGAATTTAGCAAATGAGATTCTAGCTTTATTCAGAAAGAAAACCTTTACAATATTGTTTAACTATATTCTTCTTGTACTTGAAACTATTATTGAATAAGCAATGTCAATGCTTCATTTGTGTAATAAAAATCAAATACACATTTTTTACATCCAAAAAGTTCATTGCACAAATTGTTAGCTGAAAATGGCTGGCTGCTGTGACTTAAAATGAATGAATTCCCTTGTTGGATAAAAATGTTGTGATGTAAATGATTTTTACTTATTGTTATCTTGCCTCAAACGAAAATTAGAGATGCCACAAATGTTAATGTACCAATGTCTGAGCAAACTGACCATATTGTTTAACTATATTGAAATATTTTTAAACATATTCCTATAACTATAAGGTCACTCTTCCTGCAAGGTCACTCTTTTCGGAACTAACACACAAATTGATACAAAATGAAAACTTATTGTTATCTTGCCAAAAAAATTTCAATTTCCATGCAAAATCTGTTGAGTACCCTTTAATAACCGTAGATTTGTACGAATTGAATTGAATAACCCAAACCATCTAAACCCGTCTTTTTCCACCAAAACGTTTATGATTGTAGCAAGAAGTTTCAAATTTTTTTAACATTCCAACCATTGCTGTCAAAATCCCGACTTAAATCCTAAAATCCTTGCTGTCAAAATCCCGACTTAAATCCTAAAATCCTAACTTTTCAATGCTTCAACGATTCGAATCTAGAATCTCAAAACAGACAAAATCATAGTAAAATCGCACAAAATCCTAGACAAAATCGCACAAAATCTTCAACGATTCAAATTCTAGGATTTTGATTGCGATTTCAATTTTGCTATCCTCTATCGATTATACAAAAGTAGTTGAGTAAAATCTTCGATTTTGATTGTGATTTTACGATTTTTGATTTGCTATTCACTTTCGATCTGAAGCAAAATCCCTATTTTGGTAACTTTGATTCCAACAAGAAAATGATTGAAGACGACATAGTTTTGTTGAGAACAAGTATTAGTTTAGTTTTTTTTTACAGAATTATTTAGTTATATAATTGATACGCGTTGATGGATATAATTGATACGTGTTCATAGACTTGTTTGTCGCGCCCTTTTTTCTCTATTTGTTTCTTTTCATCACATCAGCAGCATATCACATATGTTACGTCAATTTCTCTATCTCTTTCTCTAAATGTGTCAAAAGTTTGCTTGTTTATCAATCTTTTTCCTAATTATAAAAGTTAAGTATTCTTTTTTGTATTGTAATAATTATATAAATAATTTATTCCTCGTATTTTATAAAAATAATGAGCTTTATAAAAGATGGGACTACAAATAGACAAATATTTTATAGAAGCTAAATTGATTCGCGTAAGTGTAACTTAAGTGATAGTTATCAAGGACATTATTGCGGTTCGAACCCATAATTTCCTACTTCTCAACATTTTATTTTTACAAAACTTCTCTGCACTTAAAAGTGTGTGAATCTAACTACTATATGCCACTTGAAAAAAAAAATATAGGGACTAAAACATATTTAACACTTTTATGAATTATAAACTCTAATTTTTTCAAAGCTAGTTCAGTAATCTTTTTTTATCTATGCTTATATACAAAAGGATACAAGATTTTGGTGTGACTTTTTTCTTTCCAATTTTTTTCCTTTATATAAGCTATTTCAATTATAATTTAATATTTTTTTATTTAATTAAATAATCTAAAATTCAAATATATATTTTTATATAAAAAAGGATACTATGTTTTGTGTAACATTTTTTCTTCTAATTTATCCTTTAATTAAACTTTTTCCATAATTTTACCATTGTGTACCAATCAAATAATTTAACTTTTATATAATTGAAACTTCTATTGTTTTGACCCATGAAAGCCGATAGCAACTTGACGCTAGTCAATAATAATCATAATCCCTTCATAAAAAAAATATGGGTTAAATATGTTTCTGGTCCCTACATTTTGCGCGAATTTGAAAAATAGTCCCTATATTTTAATAAATGTTTTAAAAATCTCCACATTTTTACTTCATTAGCATAAATAGTCTCTGCTGTCAATTTCTTAACGAGATGCTGACGTAGCAGCAAGTGGGCCTCAATTTTTTATGATGTGGCCAAAACTTTTAGTTTAATTAAGTGATTAACATCAAAATAAAATTAAAATAAGAAAAGAAGAAATTGAAGAAGAGGAAGTTGTATTATTGGTTTATCTCAGAACACAAGTCCTTTCAGATATCAACTCACCATTGTTACGGCCAAACTTACAAAGCTATTGGAATTTATTAAGTTTTATATTCCTAGAATGTGTGGCCGAATTTCATGTGGAATGCCCTTACCACCGGAGATAGGTTGTTCTCAGGATGATCAGAGATTGGAAGAGGTGAATCGATGGGACGTGAAATTTCATTAATTTCATCAATGGATAAATTAGACCCAACACTATTCTGTGAGACATAGCTAGGTTGAATGAGTTTTCCTCGCAGCCGGTGTTTCTACTAAGACATCTATCATCAGCACCGTAATTGTTGCTTACGTCAGAGCCATCATCTTGTTGCTCCGCCTCAACTGCTACAGAATGATTATCCTGCTGGCATAAGGTTTCATGACAGTCGAGATTTTCTATATCTTCTTCTGACCCAAGTTCCTTGGATAGATCTCCTAACAAACTGCGTTTAACAGATGTCTTAGATTCCTTTTTACCACTCTTGATTGTTGACGAAGATGGTTCAGATTCTGTTCTTTTTAAACTTAACTTTACCTTTTCTGTCCATCTCTTTTTCTGAAATGGAACCTGCTTTTCTACTCCATCTTGTTCGAAAAGGATGAAGGGATAAGTTTTCAAAGTTAGTGATGGGGAGAGATGAAAAAGAGGAAGAAGAAGAAGAAATTTGGGAAAGAAGAGAGTACACCGACAGGAAGCAGAGGAAATTTGGGGTTTTAGGGATTGGAATCCCTTATTAAATGGGTTGGATCCATGGGTCGGGTCTTATTTTACCCATTTCATTCGGCCCAATCCATTTAAAAACGGTAAAAAAAATGTGTCACATCACCATTCCGTTTGGTGACTGGGTAAAAAATTGACAACAAGGACTATTTATGCTAACAGAATAAAAATGTGGGGATTTTAAAAACATTTATTGAAATGTATGGACTATTTTTCAAAGTCGCGCAAAATGTAGGAATCAGAAACATATTTAACCCAAAAAATATTAATGATCATCCTAATGCTTTCTTTACTTACTAATCGCACTTTAAGAATTTCAAATTGATAATAAACATGTTGTAAAGAATGTTTATTTTAAGGGTAAAATACATTACAAGCCGTTTGAAGTTTTGCTACATGATGAACTAAATAATGAAATAAAATAAAATAAAATAAAATAATTATCAATCTTTTTATTGATATTCCTCTAAAAAAATCTTTTATTGATTTTGTAAAATCACATTAAAATTGGACAACCTATTTTTTTTTACTAAAACCATTTATAATATGAGATGAAAACCAACAGAGATTTGTACTCCAAAAATATAATCTCCTCCTTTGGAGAAAATTTATAAGAAATCGAAGAAAAAAAAGGAGACGAAGAAGATAACATTTTTACAACCTCACCCCACTCTCCAATAAAGACAGAAGTATATTTTCATTGCTATTTAAGAAACAAAATATAACCAGATTGAAGAGCAAAAATAATATGTTGATGGTTCACAATATAAGTGTGTAAATACAAAAGTTAAAATATTGTGCATCATGCATCATATGTTTTCACTTGAGCATACATGTTAGCAATGGCCATCAGTTATAACATAAACTCACAACAAAAATGCCATTTCTTGCATGCAAATTTTGTATTGCACACATTAGTTTGGCAAAGTTTAACCGTGATGTGAGGTTTGCACTCATAAGAAATGTATGTGTGGTTATGTAGTAACAAGAATTAATTTTAAGGGAATTGATTAAAAGTTAGTTGAAGATAAAGTGATTTATGTTTGGATACATTCATATAAAACTGAGTTGAATCAAAAGTTACAAATCTTAGCTTCAAGTAGAATCAATTCTAGAGGCAAAATCAATTTTATTCCAAAACAACCTAACTTGTCATTATCAATTCACACTACAAGAAAATATGTGATTTGCTACGATCATTTTCGTAGCTAATTTCCAGCAAACCGATTTAGCTAGAGATATGCTACGAAATAACTATTGAATTAGCATGTACTGAGAGACAAATTTGCTAGGGAATTATTTCCTAGTAAATCCTAAGCAAGTAAAATGAAAATCGTAGCAAATGTTTAGATAATCCGCAGCAAGAAAGCATTGAAAATGAATTTTCAGTAGCAAAATAACTATGACTTATCATAGCAATTTCGCAACAAATCTACAGCAGAAGTTTAAAAAAAATTAATGGATCCTAGCAATTAGGAACTTTTAACCTTTTAAAAAAATATATTTAAATCACTACCAATCAATTAATAAGCAACTTTCTCTTTCAAAAAAAAATGCAACTTTAGTTGAACACACCACAAGAAATCCAGAATAGTATTGATAACAAATTAGGTCTCATACAAGTAATTCAACATGAGGTTATACAAGAGATTCTTCATATTAGAACCATAATCGAATTTGTCAAGAGCAACAATTAGTTTGGAAAAATAAAGGTCAAAGCATGGATTTAAGTTAATAAGCTGGTTCGAATCTTGAATTGCAATAGATCCAACTGCTATAATATGATATACTTTAGGTATATGAAGTCGTTTCATGCTACCTATACAACAAAACCAAAGAGAAATCACACTATCAGTAAAAAGAAAAAAATAGCTAAAAGCACTTAAAGCTCGATTAAACCAGTACAACATTGGATCTGTTGTAATACTTAACCAAATCAGAAGAAATAAAAAACACAAAGCGAAAGAGAAATGAAAAAGGAGAAGGCATTTCTAAAATTACCAGAACCTTCCCTATTCAATTTCGACTCCGTTGAACCCTCACCATGTTTACACACCACAACATTCCCTTTGGTCATGTTCTTGTTTAGTGAGCTATCCAAACAGTAACCACAAAAACATAGGAAATGGCCAAACATTTTTTACTTTAATAGCCATCCATTTGAATTGATATTAAGGCAACCCTATAGCTTTTAAGTACCATGTGCAGGAATTGTTATTCTAGATGCATTCATTTCCAAATGATCGACTCTCACCTAAATACCGTAACTATTAAATGAAACATATGCATAAAAACAATATAAATGAAACATACTGCTGACTTAACCAGAACAATAATTGCAATATTAAAGACCTTGTGTCCGCCTCGACAAAATAATCTTAACTCGTAAGCATGTTACAAGGTTAGAGACCGCCTCGACAGATATTATTGTTAAAGGAAGTGCAAAGAAAGGATAAACCTTACGAAAGAAATGTTTTGATGAGGACGAAGGCCATGAACTCCCAATTATATGCGCCAATAAGTTTATAAAAAGATTAGATTTTCAAAGGCATGTTTGATGTGAGATTTTTAAAATTTAGCAACAAAAATAGTTTATCTATAGTAGAGAACATTGTCTCTTTAGAACACTCTGCTCTAAGTATGAATTCTCCATTAGGGAAGGACTAACTTATCAATAAAACAAAGAAGTGTATGATATTTTAAATCACACCTTGTTTCCACCATCATTGAAGCTGCTTCAAGCAGAAGATGTATGTGATTATCAGTGGTATACGTTCTAGCATAAGCAACATTTCCAATACACAACCACCATTCAGTCCCAACTTGTAGCATTAAGGAATATAAGTAGTGAGCACACATTTAAGACACAAGGCAACAAAGCTATTTAACATTCAATATACATATACCTATGTTTACGATTCGTTGAGGCTTAAATTTTCCCTCTGCATCTATGAACATAGCCTTACACTCAGCTCCTCCTTGATCTTGTGGAAACTACAACAATAACGATATATTCAATTACTAGTAAAAATTAATCTTCAGTAATAAAGCTTCAACAAGTATTTGCCCCACCAATATAAAAAACTAAGGAATATAAAGATTCAGCCTAAGCAATATAATAAACCCAGGAATTCAAAGCTTATCATGTGCAAAACAACTACCACGAACAACTGCGGACTTTATCAAAAGACCTTTTCAAAAGACCTTCAAAGTGCTCGGTAGATTTAATTGGAGTCCGGATAAAAACCTGTTCTTTCTAATCCAACAAGGAACCCTGCTTTAGAACCTCTAGAACAACATAATTGGGTTTGCAATTGGTGCAATACAACCTGCATGAGTTCATAAAAAAAAAAAAACATGTGAGATACTACTCTGTCCCAAAATATAAGCAGAAATGAGTCAACATAAGTTGATGTATTTGGTACAAATTTTGAACCAAATACATTAACTTTTGTTGACTAATTTTTGCTTATATTTTGGGACGGAGGGAGTATGTAATAAGATTTAATGTTTTATATATGAACTATATGTGACAATTTGTAGCTTCAATGCTTGTTTTAAAACTATTTTGAATATTTAATCTTTTAAAGGAAAAGGACTTTATCAAACTCTATGTTGATCTTAAATTCAGCAGATATTAGAGTAGAAAAATGTTATGAGATATACTATCCTGTAGGATTCTTTTAAAGGAAAAAGACTTTAATCTTTTAAATGAAAAGGACTTTATCAAACCTTTTAAAACTATTCAATAGGATACCTGTTAAAGAGGGAGCCTCACTCTCATGTATAGCTCACAACTATAATACAGCTAACAACTCAAATGAAAATAAAACCTAGCATCAAAAGTGGTGTAGACGTGGATGCCTATGTTTGACATAAGCTCGCAACAGAAGGAGCTCCAAGAGTCCGCACGGATACTGAATAAAATTTCAGATCATCATCATCATCATGGCTTTTTCTTCTATAGCATAGAAATGAAAAGGAATGAGTGTGATTCAATCAACATAGAGACTAGAGTAGCTCAATAAACAAAAGGAAAAAGCTAAACCAATGCCTTTAAACATAGGAATACTAAATACTTCATCTTACCGAAAAGAGTTAACAAAATTCACTTGCAAATGAAAAACAAAAACAATATTTAGCACCACATGAACAGAGCAATAAATATTTCTGGTAGAGGAATTAGAATAAAAAAGAAACTGTGTAAATGCTCTAGGCTATATACATTGTCTCAAGTGCCACAAAAGCACAAAGGTTTAAACCGTGATTTTTACGAACAGTGACAACTTGTACTATTTTACTCATTCCAGTGATGGAAACAATATGAAGTTTTATACAAAATCAAGGTGTCAATTTGGCTTGAGACCTTAGAGTGTGCTCCTTCTCAATGTCTCAGATTCGATTCTATCCGGTGGTAATTTGGTAGAGCTAATTTAGTTTCTTTAAAAAAAAATCTACACCTTTAAAATCAATTGTGGCACTTCTAAAATTGGAACCAAATATACACGAAATTGAGGTGTTTCTAAAAATGAAGGTTAACTAACTCTAACGGGTTGTTTGAAAGCGTAGAATGATGAATACTGAAACCTCAAAGCAAAGAAAGTTTTATGAATTGTGTGTACAGTTGGGGGCATATATAAAATAGTTTCACATTATCGATGTATATAAATTAAATACAAACATAAATGTTTATTAGACTTTTTGTTTAATATAATTAATATTTTTATTTATTTTTTTATTCTCGACATCATTAACAAAAATTTATAATAAAACAGTAAAGAGCTAAAATATTATTAACTTAAATAATACTAATGATCACTTTACTTCTTCAAGAAGATTGAAACTTCATATTTGAGATATCAAGGTAAAACAAATCTTTATAAAGACCTGCTATCAATTATAGAATAAAAATAAATAAATTAAATTTCTTTGGCAAAATTCTGAAGGTAATAAAGTATGAATTAAAAAATATATTTTATCGCTCAAAATTATCAAGAATGTGCTAGAAATAGTTACCAAACCAATTGTGGTTGGATCTAGCATAAGTGACTAGTCTTCCATAATGTGGAGAATCAAAATTTGAATTTCAACTAAAAAGGTTACTTGTGTTTGGTGTTCATTTGTTTTGAATAGATTACCTCTCCATGGATGAAACATGTGGAATAAAAAAAAAAGACACCATTGTTTTTGATAAAAAGATACAAAGAAATAAATTATTAGAGCATCATCTAAATTAGAATTTTTTTTACAACTTCAATAATTAATATTTTTATGCATTTTAATCATGATAGTTAAATTAATGTTAATTTTGAATCAAAACAAATAAAAAATATAAACATGTGGGGTCAAGTTTCAGTTATTTATAAACAATCACCGTTGAAGTAGAAACTTTTTTAATCAACTATGGATTAATTAAATCCAAAATGACAATTGGACCCCACGAAAAACAATTTAGCTTACCAAATTTAGTTCACCCCACCAAAGATACTGTAAAGATTTTATATAGTCAACTTATTACAACTCATTTTATGTGTAATTTTTATGACAAAAATGGTATTAATACATTATTTAAGACTTCTTCAAAAAGAGAAAAAGAAAAAAATAATTCTTAACACACTTTATGTTATGGAAAATCCATGAGTTTCATCAAATTATATAAGACCTATACAAATTAGTGAGATTCGTTTAAATTTTAATCAATAGAGTAATGTGTGAGAAAATAAATATATTGCTAATTCTTGTTTTGTTGAGGTAAATTTATTGATAATTATTAGCACTCCATTTTTTGTTAAAACTTTGGTTTTCAGAGGAAGGGGGTCTTGGTAATCCGGAGTTCAACTATGAGACAAGTAAAATTTGACCAAAAATTATTTTATCTAAGGATCAAACTTAAGTTCTCATGAATAATTTGTCATTTGATGAAGCTTATTAAACACTTTAACCAAATTGTTTACTTTGTTAACACTTCTTTTAAGGTATTATGATTCCGGTCAAACATTTATAGTTATTTGAATATTATGATCGATTGCATATTTGCAAAAAGTTTACATTGATCGGGTATATCAAATAAATACTTTTTTTTTAGGGGCAAACAAATACTTTTATGGAATTTAATTTGATGCGTTTAATTTCGCATCAAGGTGTGTTAAAAAAAAATCGCATCAAGGTTACTTCCAACTTGGCATCTTAATCCTAGACAAGTTGTACTCCATGCCATGAAATGTCACTTATCTTACGAGTTGTGCATCAACGAGGTAGTTGAGGTGTCATCGTGGGGTATCACTAGTTTTGGTTTGGGGTGATAAGAGTCTAGAGGGTTTAGGTGAAGAAAATTGCTCTAAATTGCTCTTATCCCAAACAAAATTGATCATTCTCGTACAAACTGATCAAATACCTTCAACATGAGTTAACTTACGTAGGTATGTACTTGTGTGACTTAAATCACGTTCGGTATATACCAACGTGACGATTAATCATAATGACCAATCATGTTGAATGCGGCTCGAAAAACATATGTGTTTGATATAAACAAAGTTGATCAAATATTTGATATTCTTTTAAAAGATTGGCAAATTTTCTTAAGTGAAGATCATAAAATTCCGACTCCTGGAAAAATTTGAGTAAGAAAGTATCGTAAAGTTCACAATACTTATGGCCATCATACTAATTCTTATGTTCGTTTCAGGGATACAATTCAAAAAGCAATTGAAGAAGGACGCCTAGTCTTTGAAGACAAGCCAAAACCACCCATGAAAGTCGGCAAAGATCATTTCCATGTATCAACCAACTACGCATAACCTAATATTTGTATGTTAAAGGTTACGTGTGAAGAAGATGAAGTCTCTGACCAAGATGTCGATAAAAATATAGGACATGATACAAATATTTTTATGCTCAAGGCTGTCTTTGTAAAATACGAAGATATTTATTCAACGATCGAGAAGTTTTAAGAAGAAACTTCAAATAGGATTTATACAAGGGCTGGAGATACTTTCTTGGAGTTTTGTAGAAGAAATGTAGTTTGAATCAAGAGGTAACTCTTTGCCTCATATGTAGTTCCCTTTTTGACGATGTTGATGCCAAATCATTCATAACTTTAGAGATGAAGATGGAATTCGAGAGGCAGAGAGGCAAAGAGCCAAAGAGGAGATTAAGAAGGATGGAGCACAAATCAGTGTTGCAAGTTATAAGGTATTGATTCAAAAATTTCTCAACCCAACAAATGGACTCAATAGATCAATCCAAGATTCGAGTCAAATCATTAAGAGGGCGTGAAGATATGAATCAAATAAATGTATGTGTTTTTGAATAATGTAAAAGGGAAAATGCATAAATAAAAATAAAGGCACCAATGTGCAAAAAGGAAAAATATATATTAAGATATGTGAGTTTCATACAACGTTATTTCAGTGTTGTCAGTAAGAGTATTATCTCGTGAGGGCGGATGTTTTTGTACTAGGTATGATTTTTTTCGAAAGGAAATGAAATTCTTTGCATGGAGTTTGATTTTACAATATATAGGCAAATGGTAAACTAATTCCTAAGTTGCATGAATTCCATGTGTCTTCTAACTTTCAAGGAACCTCCTCTACAAGTTTCTTCCTTGAATTTGAATCTTTGGCGTCGAGGAATCAATAATTTCTTGCCTTGATAGACTTATTGAACACTCTTGTCCATTTATCACTTCATTTGTTCTTGATTTAGTAACACAACACACATGAAAGCTAAAACCTTTTTTCTTAGCGGACATTGCGTAGTGATTCCTTGCCTCTTCAATTGATGAAAACTCCATTCCTTCAAAGGGCTCCAAGGGGGATCTAATGGTAGTCTATTATCGAGAGGATCCATGTCAAGAGGAGTTTCAAGTACATCATGAGAACTAGCCATGATGGAATCTTCATGCATATTTGTCATATTTAATATGTCATAATGGCATAATAGTAAAACTGAATCTTTAGCTATAAATCTACGAAACCTTGAATTGAAAAATTCATACAGATACACATAAAGTTAAGGTTTGTAAGTTGTAACTTTAATTGAAGGAATCCTTGATTGGGAATGGTATAGATAAAGAATGTGAATATGAGAAGTGACGATGAAAAGAGCGAGAATAGTAGTAACTTTTTTTTAGGATGAAATGGAAGTACTTGAATTGGAAGACGAAGTTGACTATATGGATCAAATGTCGCGGGCGGAGATGTAGGGAGGAGTCGACAAAGAAGCTGAGTGGTGAGCCTTGCAGAGAACGGAAGTGAGTGAGAGGACGTTTTTAGTGAAGCTTCTATTTGAAGAAGTGAAGAGAAGAATCTCGCAAAGAAGCCCGACGTGTCGTCATTCGGCCACCATGAAAACTAGGTATGAAATGTGAAAGGAGGCAATGTTGTTTTGAAGGTTGAAAAGAGATTCAATCAAACCTGTAAAATTAGAAACTTGGGTTAAGGCATTTATGATTCCAAATTTTATTTGATTTTTCCTCAACACTTGGGCTGATGTGTTGGTTGACAATGTAAATTCTAATCAAACTACTCTATATATACCACATATCTTTTTAATTAGGGTATATGGGAGGGATATTTTGACTCCTAAAATTTCTTCATCTTATAGAACAAAACAATGACTTTGTGATCACAATTCTACAAAGAAACCACAAAATAAAAATTATCAATTTGTCATTCATGAATCATATTCCAATTACAAAACTCAAATTCTATGTACATATTTAAAAACTAATTAACATTCCAATCACATTCCTATTCTAACTAGTTAACATTTCCAATTTTATGTACTTCAATACATTCCAATTCGGTAACTAAAAACTAACATTCCAAAATTGCAATTTCAACTCTAACTAACAAAAAACTTGTTCATAATCATAACACAATTGCAGTAATTCCCAATTCTGGAACTCTAAACTTAAAACAAGCGATTGGAGAAGGAAGGAGAGAAACAATTGGCTTACTTTAGAGTGAGTGGGAACTGAGAGAGAAGGAGTTGAGTCGATTAGCAAGAAAATAGCAACAGAACGAGAGCGAGCAACAACGACACGGCGACACGAACGAGAGTCGAGAGAGACAGAGAGTTGAGACTGGCAGTGGTTGTATCGTGAGAGAGTAAGTCGCGAGGGAGTCAGGAGAGAAGAAGAGTTCTCCATTTATGTTTGTATTGTGTCTTTTACTCGGTCCGTAGAAAAATTTTCAAAAAACTTTTTGATCTTATTTATAAGAAAATGTCATAATTTTTAAAATGTAGTTATTGTTTAAAAGACTTTTTTTACCTCTAATTTAATGTTTGTCTTTTTAATATTTGTGAATGTATTTAATGCTTCACAATTTTTTATGAGGGTATAGTTATAAAAATATTAAAAAAGTTATGTTAATTAATAATTGTATTAGTTTTGATGTTTTTTGGTTT
This sequence comes from Medicago ruthenica, assembly GCA_018208015.1. Lineage (NCBI taxonomy): Eukaryota > Viridiplantae > Streptophyta > Magnoliopsida > Fabales > Fabaceae > Medicago > Medicago ruthenica. The sequence goes on from CM031376.1 coordinate 81,484,152, forward strand.
TTCTTTTATAATAAGAACCGGATGGAGTATTTATTAAAAAAATAATAATCGGGATATCAAGTTTTTAGAAAGAAAAAAAAATGATATTTTTGTGATTTCTTTCTTGAGAACTCCGAAAGCATTCAACCATAGATTATGTGCTTATTTTCTTTAAAAAAATTGAATTTAATTGATTTAAACTTTAAGTTTATTTTATGTAAAATAAAATTAAACTTTTCGAGTGTATATGATAAAATAATAATACGAGGATTGTTCCTTCAAAAAACAATACGAGGATTGCAATTGCAATTTAAAGAGTTTAACTTGTATGCATGTCAATCTAAAGTTATTTTACATATACATTTAATGATGTGTTGTCACATCGATTAATGAATATGAGAACTAATGTATTTCCAAACATACTAAATAATGTGGCAACACATCATTGAATACATGTGTAAAATAACTTTTCACCTCGAGATAAGGTCCCTACATGGGAGAACCTCGTGTGCTTTTTGTGGGTTTCTGGTGGAGTGGTTGGGTCATCTCTTTGTCACTTGTGAGTTAGTTGCTTACGTTTACGTTTAGGTCAGGACATAGTGTTGCCTAGGACATGTTGTGTTGTGTGTATTTGTTGTCTATGGGGATCTAAGGCTTTGTTTGGTTGGTGAATGAAAGTGAAAGGAAAGATTGTGTAAGTAATGAAAGTGAAAGGAAAGTGAGATGATTGTTATGGTTGTTTGGTAGAAGAGAAAGTAGAATAGAAAGTAAGAGGAAATAAAGATATATGTTTATTAATTGACATAAATACCCTTGTATAGAAATAGTAATACATACAATATATATTATATAAACATGCCAAAAAGAAATAAGAGAAGAGAAGGATGAATATTTGCATATGTATTGTTGTCACAACATTATATACTATTTTTTATGGACATTATATATTGTTTATTTCATAAAAATTGCATTACATATTGTTAATATTATATTAAATAAGGTTATTTTTGTCTTTTTCAGCAAAATTGTGCTTAACCTCTTGTTTTCATCCAATCCAAACCCATAAAGGATTTTTGTGTGGGTCCTGCCTGAAACTTTTTTTTCCTTTCTTATTTGCAGGGATTCTAAACAATGGAAAAGATATCTTTCCAGTAACTTTCTTTCCCTCATCTAATCTTTCCATAAAGGCTAAGACTAGATTAGGTTTGACATTTCATTATAGGCTAAATTACGCCATAAGTCCTTTAAATTATTTAATTGTAATAAATTGGTCCTTTAAGTTTTATTCGTACCACTTACGTCCTTTAAGTTATTTAATTGTAACAAGTTAGTCCTTTAAGTATCTTTCGTAATGCTTAGGTCATTTAAGTTATTTAATTATAACTTTTAGACACCGAATAACTTACATTTTTAATATCTAAAATACCTCAAATTGTTACGGTTAAATGATTTAAAGGACCTAATTGGTATGAAAAAAACTTAAAGGACCAACTTGTTACAATTAATTAACATAAAGGATTTAAGTGATACAAAAAAACTTAATTGACCAATTTATTACAATTAAATAACTTAAAGGATCCTCAGTGTAATTTAGTCTTTCATTGTACGGTACATTTGAAATGAATTTCATTATTTCAGAAGGGCGATGGACGTCTAACAACCGATAGATTCATAGGACCATGTTCATCTCTTGGCAGTGGTTTTGTGGTAAGATTCAAGATAGTCCTTGTAGCTTCTATGAGTGGGCCATGGTTAGTAGAAGCAAAATAAAAAATTAGGAGTACTATGTAATGGGATGATTGTTACTATTCAAGAGCAACTTTAAAGAGAAGCATTGGACAACAATTTTATATTTTAGGTTTAAATGTATTTTTGACCCCTTAACTTTTAAAAGTTACGATTTTGGCCCCCTAACAAAAAAATAACAATTTTACCTTTTAACTTTACAAAACGTTGCAAAGCTGCTGAGAAGACGCCACGTGTCCCAAAACAGGGGGCCAAAATCGCAACTTTTTGTAAAGATAAAAGGTCAAAAGATCTTATTTCCCTAAAGATAGAGGGTCAAAAGAGAATATTTTCCTAAAGTTATAGGGTCAAAAGAGCATATTTCTCTAAAGATAAATGACAAAATTTTTATTTTTTTATTAAGGGGCCAAAATCGCAACATTTTGAAACATAGAGGGAAATCTGCATTTAAGCCTATATTTTATGCAAGAAATTGGCTATCAAGAAAAGTTACTCTCCTGCCAAATTAATTTTTAATTCACTATAACAAATGATTTATTTGTCCTTAATACTAAAAAAAAACAGGAGAAAATTGTGAAGTACTAGTGAATGATCCTCATTCAACCAAGTCATCGAAATCAAATGATTAATGAACTTTTTTTAAAAATGAATTGTAATTTATGTTTAGTTTTTGATATAGTAATTCATTTCATCAGACTTTAGATACACCAATTTCAAATTAAAGACTAATTTCATCTAAAAATAATTAAAAAAATATTCCAACACATATGTTTTAATACATTCTTTTTGATTGGTTAAAATTCACATAATATCCACCAAATTTATATGGAATCCACATAATTTTGGTGAGACAATAAAAATGTTTAGTGTGGGAAAGGGATATAAGACATTCCTAATTCCAAACATTTTCTTGTTAACAACAAACTCAATTGAATTCAGTTAAACTATTCAATTCAATTGACTCATCAATCAATCCCAATTCAAAACCCTAATTCTTCATCTTAACCCTTCGATTTCATTCTCATCAATCAATTTTAGGGTTTTTCTACTTTTCCCCCTTTCTCACCCACAATCCCCAATTCTCTCCGATTTTTTCTTCAAGTTTCTCCCTTTCATCTTCCAGCTTCGTGTTCTCCGCACAATACCGTCGTTTTGGGATTCAATTTTGATCTTAGAGGTAAAAAAAGCTCTGTTTTTGGTTTCAAGTTTCAATTTTTTCTTCTTAGTTCATATGTCAAACTTTATAACCATTATTGTTATTATTATATGTAAATTGATTTTTGCTAATGAAAAGTGATGATTGATGCAGATGCTAGCTTGTCTTATCATAATTTAGGACTTGTGATCACTGTTTCAGATTTTTGGTGTGATTGTTATTTATTTATTTTTTGAGAAAAATTGTGATTAATTTAACCCAGAAGTAGTTTTTTAAATTGTTGGTCAAATTAAAAAGTTATTAGATTAAATGTCTAAATTGGCCATTCGAAAAATGTTGGTTGCAGTAATATATTCTATTGATATTTTTGTCCAGTTATAGTTAAGGACTATTTTGACCTACATTTGAATTTTTTATAACCAAATCAGGCCTTGCTTGGATAAAAAGCTTAATTTGCAGCTTATAGCATAAGTGCTTACCATATATAAGGGCTTATGATTTATTGTAAGCTATTTCGGTAACAAAAGATAAAATAAAGTTAAACTCGTATAAGATATAAACTTTTTTTGTAAGCTATTCTGGAGAGCTTATGTAAATAAGTTGTTTTCATAAGTTCTTCCAAACATTATCACAAATGCTTATGCCAATAGATAAGTTCAAATAAGTCAATTCAAATGGCCTCTTAGTACTATATATTTTTCAGAGACCAAGTAAGGAATTATTGGGTGAGAGTTAGTGTTTTTGGGGTCAAGGGAAGTCAAAAGAAAAGAATTTAGGATAATACATGTAACTTTTAAAATTTTAGCGTCTGCATGTGCACACCCCAGTTCAAGAGGGGATCCACCCCTGCATGTTTGAATCACTTAATCATTTTTGTATGTGTGCTTTTTGTTTATTCAAGTGCATGGGGGTGCTGATGTATTGCCTGTGTTGGATTTTGAAAGAGTGTCGTGATTTGGTTGAGAATTGAGATGATTGAATGCCGAACAATGATTTTGATGTTTGATTGTTGTGAAGCTTGTTATCATAGTAGTTCAGCTGACCAACATGTTATTTTTGTATTCAGGGCTACACAATCTAGTTGGTAGGATTTTGAAGAGTTAATTTCATGTCTGAGTCAGATACTCAGCCTCCTACCACCTTTGGTAATGTTGTAACTTCCAGATTAGTGTTCACTGATTGTTTTGTTTCATCATATGCATTGTTTCAAATGAGGATATAGATAGTTAACACACACACATGAACATTTGTTTAATCACCCTTGTTCGACAGTTAATGCTTTTAAATATCAGCTATAATAACACTGCGATAGCGTAGTGGAATTTGAACAAGCACTATTGTTCTGTGATATGCAATTTGGTAAAAAATATTGTCAGAGAGACTATAACGGCACTCTAGCACTGTTGCATAGCGGAGTTTGAACAAATTGCTATTTTTCGTGATCTTAACAACACTGACAGTCCATTGAATCTTCTTTAGCTCAGCTTCCCTATGTGCATATAGTTATTCATCTTTGATGTATCTTTCTGTTTTTGGACTGCATGTTCTGTTATTCTCTTGTGTTGGCCTAATCATTCTATGGTTTTGATTCAGGCTTGAAAATTGTTTTAGTTTAGAGTTTGATATTCCTAAGTGAAGTTTAAATCAAATTTGAGAAATATCTGTTTGATAAATTCAACTCGATGTATCTTCACGAAGTTGGATTTTTTTCGCGGTGGAGCATCATTCTGCTTTCTTGCAGTTTATTTTTGGATTTAATATTTGCTTATGCTAGTTCTTAATGTTTTCTATCCTTCTTTCTATTATAGTTTCCGATGTTCTACTATGGAAGCGGTGGCAAGTTTCCTTCGGTGTCATTTTTGTTTCTACTGTTGCTTGGCTCCTATTCGAGTGGACGGATTTACCATTCTTAACAATCTGTTCAGATGTCTTGCTGCTTTTGATCATACTACTGTTTCTGAATTCTAACTATGCTGCCCTTAGAAATAAGTATGATTGGTAACCCTTGTTGTGCTTGCTTGTATTATGTTTTTTCTCCATTTTAACACTATGACTATGTTATTGGTTATCCTTTTCTCTTTGAGCAGACAACCACCAACATTACCTGAGTTAGTAGTGTCAGAGGAGATGGTTAACAATGTAGCCGCTTCATTTCGGGTCAAAATCAATAATGTGCTTCTTATAGCTCACGACATCACTGTTGGCAAGGATTTCAGAATTTTTTTTAAGGTTAGTTTTGTTTCTGGTTACAATGTTTTAGGAATTGTTAGTGGGGGAATTGTTATCTAAATAATCAGTGATTACTTTTCTAATATGTGTAGATGGGCTATGTTCGGCATTGGCTTAAATAATCCTAACTTACTTACCTTACCTAAGCCATTTGTAATGTTTGACCTAACCTTTCTAAAGACTGGCTTGGCCCTAATGCCGATTTAAAAGTTTATTTTGCATTAAGTCCTTTAAATAGGTAATGAATATATAATTTTAAGATGTTGCCGTAATATATTATAATGATTGGTTTTCACTTAAAGAACCCTGCCTAAAAGGCTTCATTATAACCAGAGTCTTGCAGGGTGGACCCATAAAAGAGGGCAATGCTTATCCACCACTTATTTTTTTTCGTTCACGATACTCGAACCAGTTACCGCTTAATTGGAACCAAGATCCCTGCCATTTGAACAAAGTCTTAAAATGCTGTTTTGGTGGTGGCCTGAGCCTATATTTTAGTTCATTGATCAGACTTTGAAAAAAGACTTGGTGTACTTTATTTAATACGTAGACCCTATGCCAGGCCTCATTCAAGCCACACCTACCTTGGGTCAAGACTCAAGATGCCCCTCTTGAACCCCTTGGCGTCTTCCCACTTTATAAGAAGAATGTCCTGGTAAAATTTAACAAAAAATGCATATGATTGGGATAAGCTCATATAATACAATTATACAACGCATCAACTATTAGTACTATGTTCCTTGAACTTGCTCTGTTGAAGCCATTTTCTCAACTTTATCATTTGGTTTTCAACAATAACTGCTAATATGTTCTGTTATGAAGTTTTACGGTTTATTCATACTGTTTATATTTCAAATGTTTATTTTTCTAAAAAATGCAATTTTTACAATTAGAAATGTGAACATGGCAATTCTAAATATTGCGCATATGACTTTATGGAATAGGAAAGTGAAAAACATTATTCATTGTTTATTGTCTACATAACAGGTTGTGGTTTGCTTGTGGCTCTTGTCTGTCATTGGCAGCATCTTCTCCTTCTTCACACTTGCATATATTGGTATGTTTGTATCACAAATCTATCTATTGAAAAGAGTTTGTGATGTCTCTAACTGAGATCCCCCTTTCTCTTCAACGTACCGTAAATTCCGTACTAAACCATTTTTATGTGTTTCACTTGAACCCTTTGCCGCCTTTTATTCTTTGGCATTTGTCCAACTCTCCACAATGAAATCATTGTTGAACTTCCTTTGCATTTGCATGGTTTTCTTGTTCCTTATTGGATATTTGCCCTGGCATGGTTGTGGGTTTAAAATTATATAGGTAACATGCTGTGCACCAGTCCAAAATTATATCGCAATCCATCATGTTGTGTTCTATGAAGAGTCATATTTTTAAAGCAAATTTTATTTTTGAAGTGTGAACAACATCTGTTAATATTTATAGTCTAAACAAAATTCGGCGATTTATATATAAACTTGCAATCCTAGTTCAAAAGAAAAACGATATAAAAATACAAACAATGAACACAGTTTTTTAACAAAGTTCGGTCAATTGTGTCTATGTCTCCAACTGCAAAGTAGAGTGGTCGGAGTTCCTTTTTATTATTTTAAGCTTAGAGTTTATGGTGAACAATTTGTATTTAAATACTATGGTGTAGATTACATCATTACTCTTAAACCGTACTATGACAAAACTCTTGACTCTTTGTAAATACATGTGCTCACATTTGTTTTTCTCTTATGGTGACAGGAACGCTCATGATGTTTACTGTCCCTGCATTGTACAGAAAATATGGAACTTATGTAGATAAGTGTTTCGGGGTTATCCATCACCAATTTTCAAAACATTATAAAATTGTTGATGAGAATGTTCTCAACAGACTGCCTCATAATCTACCGAAAGACAAAGAATCTTGATTTTCAAGCTATTTAACCTCCATGTGTAAAAATCAACAGTTCAATCTTATTGATATGTTATTTACAATCTTGCTGGCACTTCGTAATTTGTGTCATACATGTAGAGGACAATTTTGTAGTTTAGATGTTGCTTGAGTCATGTTTATGGTAGCTGTTTTCATTTTCTGGGCATAGAAATTGAGTATTTGTTTGAAAGTTTGTACCACATAGCTTGAGGATTTTGGACCCAGTTTATTAGTCGATAATTTGATAAATTTATTGGGATTTTTTTTGGCACTGATGATAATAGGCCAAAGTAAGAGTGTTATAATTTCATTTACAAGTGACACATTAAAGAGTTTTATGTTAAACTAGGGTATCATTGGTGTGCAATAATAGAGACTAATCTCACTACATAATTGAGATACATTTAAGGAGTTGACATTTCAAATAGGTGTTTTTCATGTGCATTGCCAAGGGATTGAATCCCCAATTAAATGCCGTAGGGATTTTATCATGTATCTTAATCATGTTACACTATATAATTATGTTGGTATGCCTTAAGAGGTCGATAAAACTCTTTTTTGGTGTTCGGTAATACTTGTGATCAATAATTTGAGCTTCACAATAAATTGATATACTTGTGCTTGTAATGGGTGATCGCCTGTTTAGATTGTTGTTGGGTTTGTCTTAAACCACTTTTTTGTAGGCTGTTGAGTTTTAATACCCGTTATGGCTGATACCTACTTTTAGGAAATTGCTTTTCCCACTTCATACAAAGCTAAAAAACGTCAGTATTTTACGTTTTTAACCCCATCGGCAGTTAATTGCCGATGAGAAGGATCCGGCGGTAGTTAACTGCCGATGGGAAGGATCCGGCGGCAGTTACTGTCGATGGGAAGGAAACTAGCGGCAGTTAGATGCCGTTGCCATGTTTTGCTTATATTTTTCAAAACTTCACATTTTTTCATCTTATTGTGAACTAAAAGATAAAATGAGTGAACAAAAACAATAAAATGACATGCGATTAAAGTGAAAAGGCTAAAAAAATGACAGCTAATTTTTTAACTTAAAAACTGTTTTTAATATTTTTAAAAACAGATTTAATTTTAACAGAAACTAATTCTAACATAGTTTTAATTTAAAAAAAAAACTGACTTTAAAAAATCAGTTTTTATAAATTGTTTTAATTTAAAAACTGTTTTCAATTTATTAAAAAAATAGCTTTACTTTTTTTTTATAAAAACTGTTTTCCAACAATAAACCTTTTTAGTATATTATTTTTTATGAGGTATTTTTATTAAAAAAATTAATTTTTAAAAAATATCAGATTTATGACTACACAATGTGGTTGTGGATGTGTTGTTAGTTATTGATGATAGTTATCAATGGTGAATGTGGTTGTGAATGTGTTTTATGGATTGATAGTTATCAATAGTTATGGATAACTATCAATCCATAACTAACAACACATTCACATTATGTAGTCATAAATCTGGTATTTTTTAAAAATTAATTTTTTTTAATAAAAATACCTCATAAAAAATAATATACTAAAAAGGTTTATTGTTGGAAAACAGTTTTTTATAAAAAAAAAATAAAGCTGTTTTTTTAATAAATTGAAAACTGTTTTTAAATTAAAACAATTTATAAAAATTGATATTTTTAAATCAGTTTTTTTTAAATTAAAATTAGGTTAGAATAAGTTTTTGTTAAAATTAAATCTGTTTTTAAAAAAATTAAAAACAGTTTTTAAGTTAAAAAATTAGCTGTCATTTTTTTTTAGCTTTTTCACTTTAATCGCATGTCATTTTATCGTTTTTGTTTACAATAAGATGAAAAAAATGTGAAGTTTTGGAAAATATAGGCAAAACATGGCAACGACAGCTAACTGCCGGAGGTTTCCTTCCCATCGGCTGTTAACTGCCGCCGGATCCTTCTCATCGGTAGTTAACTGTTGATGGGTTAAAAACGTAAAATACTGGTGTTTTTTTAGCTTTGTATGAAGTGGGAAAAGTAATTTTCCTACTTTTATTGTGGTTGGACTGGGTTAGGTTCAAGCCCCCTTAGTCTTTTGTAACTCTATTTTTATCTATATAGGGTGTTGCAGAGTCGTCTTCATCTAGGGGTGGGAATAGGCCGGGCCGAGCTGAGCTTTGCTTAAATAGGCCCCGGGCCTAGTTGAAAAAACTAAATCCTAAGCATGTCCTATTAGCCTGTCAAAGGCTTTATTTTAAGTCTGGTCTGACCTTTTTAAAAGTCCGGCTTGGCCTATTAGCTTTTCTAAAAGCCTAATTTGTACTAACAATTTTAAATATAACAGTTGACCTATTTATAAAAAGGCTAATACACATATTTTTTAAAATGCTAGTAAGTCAAAAAAAATTTGTAAAGCATGCACATCCATTTTTCCCAACTTTATATATATATATATATATATATATATTGCATGTATATCCAATAAAATTTTGTAGAGGCTGATACGCGTGTATTATATAATGTATTTTGTAGAGACTAATACACGTGTAATATATAGTGTAGTATATATAATTACACGTATATGGCCCGGCCTGATAAGCCTAGTAGCCTTTTTTATAAACCTTAGTCTGGCTTATTTAAATTAATGAGCTTTTTAAAAAGCTTGATCCTAACCTATTTAATAAACGAGTTAGGCCGAGTCGGACTTTAAGTAGGCCGGATCATAGGCCCCTGACGGGCGGCCTCGCCTATTCCCACCCCTATCTGCATCTCATTTGCCTAAAAAAGATTGTAATTTTTCAATAAAATAGTCTAATGGTTAAAAAATCACATTTAAAGAAAATAAGGGAAAAATCTGAAGTTTGAATCTCGGTCTCGACTTATATAATGCAATGTCCATAGCAATGGAGTTATGTTCACGCATAGATGTTAATTGTGTTTTATTGGATTCCTTCTGTAGTGTTTTAAAACTCATTAGTTATCGATTCGGTCAAGGCACATGATCACTAGTTGGACCAGTGGATCACTAACTGACCAGCATGAAACTAATTGACCAACATGAATATTGACCCGTCAATACCTATGAAGCCCGGATACTCCAAAACGGAGACGTACCCGTATCAGATACGTATCGGATTCCGATACTCCACGGATACTCGCGGATACGTACCCACAAAGTATTGGAATTAATTATTTTAATTTTTAAAAAATATTTTATCTGATACTTATAGGATACTTCATAGATACACTATGATACTTATAAGATACTTCACAGGTACGTATCCTAGAAAAGATGAAAGGTAAATAAGTGAGACAATGTTGTAAAAATTCAGTAGAGATGTATATGATTCAATTTTAGATATGCATCAGTAGAATTGTTTCTCGATGAACCACTTAAAATTATATATAATATGGTTTATAAGAAAACTTACATACATATAATAATGAAGGGTAATCAATGCTTATTTTCTTTAAGTATTTTACACACATATAAGTTTTAGTAAAAAATTTTGTTAACGTATCTTAGCCGTATCGTATCCTAAATTTAAAAAATCTCGCGTATCCGCGTACCCGTATCGTATCGTACCCGCACCCGTATCCGTATCCGGGCTTCATAGGTCAATACTAAAAAAATTATGAAATAAACTTTCATACATTAAAATTACAAATGATGAAAAGAAAAAAAAATATCTTGTATAATGAGGAAATAATATATAACATTTTATTTTTCCAAATTTTGAGTGTTAATAGTAACATATTGTAATTAAAAAATATATATTGCAAGTAAAATGAAACGAATTTGTCTCGTTGGTAGGGACATTGCGTTATATATACAGCGGCTGGGGTTCGAATCCTGAACATACATTCAACTACCATAAGCTCATTTTCTCATGTATTTTATTTTCTGTTTTCCCTTCAACCCCAGGTGTAGTTAGTTAGAAAATGAACGCCGAATTTTCTACAATTTTTCTCCTCAATTCTTTAAAGCATCTGTTTCTGCAAGGTTATCAACAAAACCTAAGATTACAAGCTGCTACTGAAGACTTTATTTAGGAATAGGAATATGAATTTCGTGCTTAAAGAATGGAATTTCAAATTTGACTCTCTAATGGTAAATAAGAGATAAGAAGTTGAAGATCTTGAATTCAAACTCGGGCAAATGAGGACAAAGCTAATCTAACACATTACTATAATTTACCATTAAACAATAATAAAATAATGTTATTTTCCTAGAATATGACTCTAGCATAATTGAATTAGGAATATGAGAACTCGAATGGTAATACTAAAGGGAGTACATGCATTTGATATGTTCCATTCACATCTAACATCATAATTTAACTAAGATACATTAAAGGAATTAGATTTCTCTCTTGATAAGATTACAACATTTTGTACGTATGTGATGTTAGCTCCAACTAGATTGCTTTTGTTTTAGAGCCAATAAGAAAAAGAAAATGTTTAATTAAATATATTTCGCAACAAACCAACGAAAAATAAAATGAAGAGAGAATATTACATTGAAATATTACGCTTGTCTAGCAACACAAGTAATAATGATAAAGTTGAAATCAAACAGTATTTTTTTATAAACGATCAAACTTTATTTATCACCGCCTATCTCACAAAACATGAGAACAACTAAAAATTGAACAATTATTGCTCTATTTATAACTTTTCTGATGATCACCAACAAAAATTATTTATGCAGCTGAAAACTTTAATCTAGTAAGTTTTAAATTTTTGCTTTTGTTAGGACGTTGATTTGAATAAGAATTCATGTATAATGGATTCTATTGCATGATTACATTTCTATCTAGATATATTTCTATCTTTTTTTATCACCGTGGACTTTAACGGCGTGATCTTTAGCTTCATGTCTTTCCGGTGGATGCAGCACTCAAATAGCCACAAATGTTGTGGCCCATTTATCTCACTTGCTCTGATGATTTTATACATGTACAAGAAGAAGAAATAAGTTAGCAATCAATTACTCAAACTTCATCTTCATGAAATCGCTTTAATCTCATTGTTATATCTAGTTTTCTATAACCCACACTATTGTAAAAACGAACCAAAGACTTTTTATGATTTCTTTATCTAAAACGACACATGATACGCGTGTTTGTTTCAACTTCAAAAAATAAATGTTTTTGTGTTAAAAATATCTAGATTTAAAAAATCTTAATAACTTTTCATTTTAGAGTTAAATATATGTTTTTAAAAATCTTAACAATTACAAAAGTAATTTCTTTTTTTGTAAAAAAAAATTAATTTTTTTCAACAAAAATAACTTAAACAAACGCGCTCATATTCCAATAATAAAAACAATTTTGAGGTAACATTATCTCCACTATCTCCACACCAAGCCAAATATTTACAGAATTGCTGACAAGAAAGTTACATGTCGGGGACATCCGATAAAAAAAGAAAGTTACCTAAAAATAAATGCTAGCACTTGATATAATTTATTTAGTATTTAGTGTTGTACTTCTAAAGGCTCAATTTTTTGGCGCAGGTAATAATTATCGTAGAAAGTATATACAATAAAAAGTTTAACTTACTCTATAAACAACTCTTTCACTTAGTAATTATTTTGCATATTTGAATTTTATTGATGCAACTTTCAAATTTAAAGTTTTTCATTGTGTAGATAAACTTCACAATTTTTCATATAATTTTCTAACTATTTAATACTTCGTCAAATAATTTTAAAAGAACGATATTCGATAAAAAAATTATAAAATATAAATAAATATTGATTGTCAAATATATATATTAGCCACTTTCTTAGTCCGGCCTTTTTTGGATCAAATTTACCTTTTCAAACTCAATTATTTTTAAAATTAAAATTCAAATATACAGATAAACATTCAATTTAGTCCCTAAACTATCATATTCTCATCAATTTGGTCCCTAAACTATTAAAATCAACTTTTTTTTAAATTATATTTTCACCCATCAATTCAGTCCCTAAATAAATATGTATTTCACACACATATAATATTTATTATCACTTAACATGCATGATTTAATTGGTCATATTTAATAAATGTATAATGAAGAAGATATGTAATCTGTGCAATATATATTGGTGGTTATGTATGTAGTTTATGTTGGTGATTGTGATTGAAATGCATGACTTCAAAAGTCATATTTAATTAATGAGAATGAAAGAAAATCAATTATTTGTGATTTAACTAATATTCAAATTTTATTTTATAATTTAAAATTAATGATATATTAATTATATTTTTATCTTTTCTTTAATTAATAAAACATGCATTCATCAAGGTCTCACATATTTCTAAAATTCTTCTCTTTGTTAATTGATTCAAGCAACTGTGAATCAATTCACAACAACATTAAATATTGTAATGACTAGTTTCTTAACGGAATTTAAGTTGTTTACATTTTAGTTTTTTCATACCAACAAAGAATAAATTTATAGTTTACTGGGATTGTCATTTAGTCGGTTTTGAGAAGAAGAAAAAAATGGTGGTGTTATCTTGTTTCATATTTTTGCGATATTTCTTAGATTTATTTGTCTGATATGCAACAATGTGTCTTTCTTTATTTTGACTAATTAATTGTACATGTAACCCTTCTGGTGCTATTGCCTATTATCCATTAATGAATTTGCCTTTTAATTTGATTTTTTTTTTTTTTATGTTAGTTTGCAACTTAAACTTTTTATTTTCATTATAGAATCTCAAATTTTTGTTCAAACTCCACTACAACGCACAGAAAAAAACAATTACACTAATATGATTAAATGGTACACCGTTATTTTAGTTGGTCTAGCGCACCAAAAATCTAAAGACCAACCTTGTCCATAGATGGAGAAAACGTGGTTGAAGTGAAAGACATCCCTAAAGATGGCCATCTAAGTTTTTGAGTGGAGGTTAGTTATGAAAAAAAATCTAAGATAATTTGGCACCAATACATAGTAAAAATAAATATTCCATTTTCTTATTAGTTCACAATGTACTCTAAATATGATAGACGATCTGCCTAAAGATATTAGATATTATACTGCATTTAGCATCGGAGACCTTCCTATCTACTTTCATAGTTCATTGAATCTCACTACTAGTGAGACTTTGATGAACATTGCTCTTTAGACTTCAAAGTCTGCTATTACACATTTAAAAATGACTTTTAATATTTTTAACTGTAGTTAACTATCGTTTGAGATATTTTAGTCATTTTCAAATATGTGATAGCAGTTCTTTTAGTGTAAACAATAATTTTCGGCTTTGATTCACATCAAAAACTGGTCCATGTCCACTAAGATGGTCATTTGTTTAGTTAAATGAAGAAAGTGGGGGAAGTTAAAATCTGATTCATTAATTTACATCAAAACACACAGAATAGTATTAGCTAGGAACACTTGTTTTTTTAACTCTTACTCTTTTATTTTATGAAATTAATGTAAATCTTATTACTTTATGTGATTTTTATTTTTAAAGTGTAAAACCCGCGTTGATTTCAACAAGTTAGTAAATGTTAGAGTGTTAAAAAGAAAATGCTCTTAAAATTTCTCAAACACATTTTTACAATTTTTATAAACATTGCATAAAATATTTGCATTATTAATAACTAGCAAAAAGACGGACACTCATGTGCCCATCTTTTCGTTTTTTTATTTGTAAATTATGAATGGTATTTTATATGAAATTGTGATTTTGATTAAAATTATAAGTACAAATATTTGTGACTTTCAAACTGTAACAAACTCAAAAAACATGTTTATCTTTTTCAATAAGAATAATAATTTAACAAATATAATATAAATCCTTATTTTTTTTAATATCACCAACAATGTAACATTAATATAGGAAAATTTGTTTAAGGGTATAATTAAAATTATAAAAAATTCATCCAAAATCTCTTTCCCCTTCATATATAATATTGTTTCTATTGTAGTGGGATATTTCCTATTTTAATGGAATTTAATTTTTTAATTAAAATTTAAAATAATATTATTAAAGAATAAAATAGTAAATAAATAGTTTAAATGAAAGGTAAAATAGGTAATGAAAAAGCCAACCCATACTTGGGTGTTCGCGGTGCGTTTTGGTTCAGTTTTGAGGATAAAAGTCATCTGAACCGCAAGATAAAAAAGCATGTGGTTTGGTTTGGTTCGGTTGACTTTTAAAATAAAATCTGAACCAAACCAAACCAAAACAATGCGGTTTGGGTTGGATCAGTAGGTGTGGTTTTTTACAAGACAATACAATTTTTTGTTTCCAACATTAAAATCAAGTTAAAAAGCCAAAACACAACATATTTTCAGCAATGTTTCTGACAATGTTTTTAATTTCATCCAACATTACAATTTCATTTTTACTAAACAACATAGACCAAATTAAAAATGTGGACAAAATGTAATTCTATTATGTAAGAAATGTAAAAGACTAAGATTTCATCATTCTTTAAAAGTTCAAATCATAAATACATTTTTGAAATAAAAAGCAAAGAAAAAACTTAACAAGAAAATATGTCATTTTATAAAAAGTTTCCATTGAGTTTCTATGAGTCTTGGTCTAGATGACGTATATTTAATTAGTCTTTTTCTTATGTTGCGGTTTGGTTTGATTTGGCACGGTTGATAAAATAAAAACCGCAAACTGAACCATACGCTTGAGTAAAAAAGTGATCCGAATACATCCAAACCAAATGCGATTTTTTGCGGTTTCGGTTTGGATTTGTTTGGTTTGCGGGTTTTCTATTGGATTGGTTCGGCTTTGAACACCCCTACTTGGTATATTGGGTGAATTTTAAGCAAGTTTTGTTATCCCTTCAAAAAAAAAGTAAGTTTTGTTATAAAAGATCCTATCTTTTTTGACAAGTACAAGAAGCAATTTTCTTCCTTTAAGTCTTAAATACAATACACCTATAATTTTTATGCGAGTGCATCTTATAACTAACAATACAATATTTTCTTTTACTAGTTTTAGGTGTTATTAATAAAACAATATCAGTTGAAAAACTCTTAACACTCCAAAATAATGAACACAGTAGTTTTCTGAATCTCAAGCACACTCTTACAGTACAAAAATTGTCTGTGTACTGATGCACAATTGACCAATTCCAAGACTAAGTCAGAAAATAAGTCTATATATTCGGCTTCGGAGTCGAGCATCCGAGTATGGTGTTGGTCGAGACATGCGCCAGACAGAGAAAGTTACAAACAAACAGATTGTTTGGTTCGGCGTCCATGTTCAAGTCGGCGTCCTAAAATCACATCAGACAGTTTTGTAACTTTTTTACATGTAACATGAAAGCTACCATGTAGCTGCTTCTCCAAAGTCACGTTTGCATCCAATGTAATGCACTACCAAACACATGCATAGTGATCCAAAATGATAAAATACTTCCATGTTTATTACACCGAAATGATAAAATTCTGAAACAATATAGCAAAACAAAATGTTCAATTTGAACTCCCAATCTTATTTATATATACATCAACGATCTTGCTGGAAAAACAAATAGCTAAGCCTCACTATGTCACATAAGCTTACATATATGTACATGAACTAAGAAAGCAATCTAAAAGAAAGGGAAGAATATAAAATTGCCTAGCCGCCGCCACCTAAGAGGTGAAAATTCTGCAAAGAGAAGACTTGAATCTCCTTAAAGCGAATGCAGGAAGAACCATCTTCTCAATTTCTTCCATTGATCAACAAGAACTAACTCTTGCCAAAAAAAAAGCAAAGAAAAGAACCAATGTGTTCATACAGTTTGTAACTTTCTTAAGAACTGTAGAACAGTACTGCTGTGCTATGTAACACATGTCAGTGTCTGACTCCAACACATCCATTTTCCCAAATCACTAATGGTGTCGATGTGTCTGTATCAATGTTGTGACCATATTTCATAGCTGCTGTCTCAATTGGCTCATCTGCTGCATCAAATAAATAAAAGCAAATTTATAAGCTACATAATTATGAGGTCTCATGAAAGCTAATTGACCTAGACATTGCTGCTGGATTGGCCTGCAAGGCAGGTGAGTTTTGCACGCTATCTTTTTCATTGCCCTTCGAAGCAAACGCTTTGAAAAGTCCTCCCCCACGAATCGACTCTGCCTTATTGTTTTTAATCCCAAGAGTTGTCAATATAGAGCTTTTTCCTGCTTCTCCTAAGTCATCAATCCTCAACGTTTTCGGAACCCAAAGGGACTTTTCTTCTTTATTGCTTCCTTCGTCGGAACCTGTTGTGTCGGTCGGTTTGAGCAGGCTTTCTTCCCTTGAATGCTTACCTAAGGTTGGCGAGTTAGGACCGGAGTTAACGGCTGCACTATTTGGTGACGAAGGTTGTGCCAGCCATGGATTGTTCCACGCACCGGGCATGGTAAAACCCCAATAAGCGGGTGGAGGATAAAGTGGCATCGCAAACCCTTGTGGAAAAAAAGCAGGTGGTGGTTGTACTTGAGAACTCCATTGAGATGGATTCCACGGCAAAAGCCAAGGGGCACTGGGGTAATACGGAACTTGCGGTGGAAAGCTTTGACAACTTGGCGTAACTTGTTCAAGAGAACTGTTGGCAGCTGCATCTTCCGTCAACGTTGTTGATGCGTCGGAAGATTTAATGGAATGATCATCGCTCTTTTCTTCACCAACATAGGGTACATGAATCCGCAGTTCTTCCGGTCTAATGAATCCATTTTTCGGCGAAATATTAACTCCTTTATCAGCAAGGCTCAATGCAGATTCTATTGATTCACACAAGGGTGTATCGGTCCTGAATGTAAAGACTGTGCCATTACAGTTCAGCGATGGATGATGGAGTCCGTTTGGCGAGTCGGATTGAGAATTCTGAACGGCTGTTTCGGGTACAGTTATTTGGCGAAAGTGAGAAGCAGAGTTCTTGTTCTTCCTGCGACCGGCGCCTACAGGCACATTTCTCATGGCTCCACCGGCGGTCCAGTATCTCTGGCATTTCTTGCAGAAATGGCGAGGCTGGTTGACATTGTAATTATTGTAGTAGCAGAATTTGGTGTCCATGCTATTACAACGGGGACAAGGTAGTATTTTGTCTGGCTTTTTCAGTGTCTTATCGTGTGAATTCTCAGTATGTTCTTCCATAATCTTTGAAGTTTTCAATGTATTTTGCTCGTCCTCAGTGGAAGGTTTAATTGATTCTTCCACTAATCTTGAGTCTGTGTCTAGATCAGTGATCTTTTCTAATGATTGGGTGAGAGCTTCATCTTTTTCCTTCTTACATTTGGTCGGTTCATCTTCCATTGTGTCCTGAATTCAAGAAAACTAGTATGATGTTCTGAACCAAAAATTTAGTACAAACAACTTAATTAAGCGCTTAAAGCATAAAGGCTTATAACATACAAAAGAAAAAATAAATTTAAATTGTTTTCATATAAGCTATCATGGAGAGAGAGCTTATGTAAATAAGTTGTTTCTATAAGCTCTTCCGAATAGTCTCACAAGTGTTTATGTCAGCAGATAAGCTCAAATAAGTCAATCCAGATAGACCCAAAGTCAAACAATGCGTTATTTTATGAAAAGGATGTCTCAAATAAATTCAGTGTGATAACTTTATGCCTTCTGCAATTACACATATTTGTTGAAGCCAAACAAAACAACGGTAGATAACCGGAAAAATTAATAATTAACTTGGTAATGTGGTATGGAAAGGTCTTTAATAAGAATATAAAATCAGTACTATAGCATTTAACCATGTTAGCTGACTATAGACAAAAGTACAAGGAACAAGAAAACCAAAGCAGAAAGTATGACAAATTGAGCTAAAACTTGAAATATGACAGTCCTTACTCCTTAAATCTGTTTTTTCTTTATTTAGAAAAACCAAGATACAAAACCCAGAAGCTAAATAGAGAGAGAAATTTTCACAGTACAAAAGAGAATATATTCAGTATCAGATATAGAAAAGGAAAATTTAGATTGAAGTATGTAGTTGTCCATGTCAAACACAATCAATACTCGTCTCAAAATTTACTGAAAGATCTTGACATTATAAACTCTATTTACTACTCTGATTAAAAATTTGAACCATATACATCAACTTTATTTTGCTTATATTCGATACGACGATATCTATATTGAGACTTGGTGCACATATCATTCCTAATAACGAATCTAAGATAGACTCTGATTCAGATAGTATCATAGATTCTAGAACTAGAACTAACTCAAAACTAGGGGTTTTCCAAAAAAAAAAACTATGATCAGAAAGTAATTAAGCACATAATGTTAATAAAATCAAGTATCTATAGAATTAATTCAAAATACTTAACCAATTTAATGTTAAGCTTAAGCCATCAGAAACTTCAACAGCAACAAGTCAAAAACACCATGAAAATTGAAAACCTTAAAAACCAAAATCAAAATTCTAAAATTGAAACAAAACCAATCAACAACATAGATCCAAAAAAACACAGAATCCAAACTGAATACTAAACCCTTCAAAAAACAAAACACACATAAAAGGTTAACATTAGCAAGTCAACAGAATCTTCAATGTAATGAAACCAAAATCTAACACCAACCCACTAAATATTTTCACATTTCAAATAAAGGGTCACTCTCAAAATCAAAAATTTCTTCATACCTCATCAATTTCTCTCTCTTCTTCATCCATGGAAGAACCATGGTTTTGAATGATACCATTATCAACAGCATCACCAGAAGATGAAGCCGGTGCTCCGGTAGAGTCACCGGATCCGGTAGGGATCTCCGGTACCGGAATCGTCTTCCCAAAAAGCTTGATCGCAGGGTCTTTTGCTTCCAACATTTTTTTTTTCTTCTGTTTTTTGTTTCTTTTTTTCTTTTTTTATATATTTTTTTGGATAAAACTATTTTTGTTTTTTATATATGATGAAAAAAAGTGTAGAGAGAGAAAGTTTAGAGAGAGAGTGACACGTTGTGTTTGTGTGGGTGGTTTGTGTTGTTTTTGTTGATACAAAAGTTGCTACATCAGATGCAACAATGAATTTGAGCCACAAATTGTTTTGTGGTATTGAAAAGATGTTTCTCTTTCTCACTTTTTTGCTCTTTCTTTTGGGAATAAACTCATATTTGAATGACACATAGCCATTCCACTATCTTTCTTGATCTGAGTTAGTACTTTTTCAATAGGGATATGGATAAACTCCTACACATAGGGGTGAACATCGGTCGGGTGCGGTCGGAATTCGGTCCGAAAACTTCAATCTGTAGGACAACCGCGGGTGGCCAAATGGAATCCACTTCCGTCCGTTTGAGCTTTCGGTTATGGCGGGTGTTGGGTTTGTCGGAAAGCGGTTTAGACGGGTGGATTGAAACGGGTAGGAATGAAAAAAACCTCAACTTTAATTAAGCTAACTTTCATAATCATATACATAAAATTTCCATAACTTCACAAATGATGAAGATCATGAAACACCAACAATATACATAAAAAATTGAAAAAAATTACAATACATCAAATTTCAACAACAAACATTTGATTCCAGAAAAAATAAACATATACAACAAACAAAAACGTTGATAGGTGTCAAACTCCTAGATCTACTTGTGACATCAGACTGTATTCTTCTTCTCTGACTAAAACAAGGAGGCTTATATAGATCTTCAACCTTGAGCAGAGTTGATGCATGTTAAGGTCACATTTTCTTAAACTTTGTTGAAACAATGGTCTGTTTGAAAAAGAAGAACCAAAACAGATTGTGTATGCGTGAAGAAGATGGATTGTAGGAGATGGGAGAGTGAAGAGAAAGCAAAGGACAAACTTGAAGTGTAAAGGTTGAAATTGAAAGCAATGGAGGTTGGATTGTTGGAAGAAGCATCGGGTAAGAGAGAGAGTATGGGAGGCGGCAGCTGACTTTTGTTGGTTATGAGGGAAGGAGGAAATGAAACAAAAGTAGGGTTTGGTTATTGGGTTGGGTTTTTAGTATTGGGCCTAGTAGAAACTTAACAAACGGTCGGGTGCGGTTTTTGCTGGGTTTAATTCACCCACCCGAATCCGACCATACCAGTCCATTCGAAATCGGATATCATAGCCCGTCAAACCCGTTTGACCCGTTTAGACCGACTCGCACGCCATCGGGCCTTTCGGACCGGGCGGATTGGATCGGACGGCCCTTTTTTGTCCAGCCCTACCTACACATAACACATTCATCATCCATGTACCTTATCAATCCAATTTTGTCTAACCAAAGTAATTAATGTTTCTTCATACTTTCCCAGTCCTATTTATAAGAGTATCTCATTTAATGGATTAATCTTTTAAATTGAGTTTTCTTCATCGGTTTAAATTCTAACAATTGATATTTTATTGAGAGTTGTGTTACGTAAAAGGTTACTTAGACCATCCCCAATTGTGAGGTCTTAACAATTTAAGACATGATACCTAATAGGTACCTCTATTGGGAAGACATTTTTTGGGCGTCTTCTAGGACTCAAGGTCTCACTTAAGCATCTCATTCTTAAGTGATCACACAATATTTTTCATTAAATTAATATGTTATTGTTGGATGTAAATGATGAAGAGTTATTGGTGGAACCCATTTAAAATTTTTGTTAGAGGTGCTGCATTAGAGTGATTGAATGTTTATTAGATACTGTTATTAAAAAATTATAAATGAGTTATGTGTACACGTGTGACTTGTTAAGTACTCAAAATTGAGAGTGTAACACCCATATAAAGATTGCCTAGGATCTTATACGAGTATTAAAATTTCGTACTGGATGCATTAATTTACAATACAGAAAAACATCTCATATTATTACATCACATAAGTAATAATACATCCAACTGATAATACATATCATCTTGATAATTATACATCAAAAGTACAACATCTGAATACAAGATAAGTTGAAAACTAGAAAGCCGGCACGGTCAGTCCAAAGCTTTCTCCTTACCCTTGCTGCGTGCAACCTGTAAACCTGCATCAGAAGGAATGGGATGAGACATAATGTCTCAGTGAGTTCCACACAACCCACTGTTGGCAACCTCGGGGACACCTAGGGTCGCCATGCACTAACTCTCGGCAATCTCGGGGATTCCTATGATCGCCAAGTCTCTATCATATAATTATCATATACATAATCTCATACTTAGTGATCTGGGGACATCCTATGATCACTTCCTGTCATCTGAACAGTACTTAACATAAACTTATGTAATAAATACATATACATCTTGCTCAACATAAAGTTAGTAAGTTAGGGTTGAACATACAATTACTTATCTTGGTTCATTTTATGGAGTGCATCCGGGTGGAGTAACCCCGAAGTACATCTCCCCTCATACCGGTGAAATTCCTATCTGAGGCTAACATCGGACTCCTCTTATCGTCGTGCAGGACTTACATAGAAACAGTGTCTGTCCACTACTAACGGGGAACCTCGACTCCACTACTAATGGGGAGCATGAGAATCACGACTTAACTTATCTTATTGCCGTGTAGGGCTTACATCCAAAGAACGCCTAACCACTACTAACGGGGTACCTTAGCTCCACTACTAGCGGGGAGCCATAGAGTCACGACTTAACTTATTCTTTTCGCCGTGTAGGACTTACATCCTAAGAACGCCTAACCACTACTAACGGGGTACCTTAACTCCACTACTAGCGGGGAGTCATAGAGTCACGACTAAAGATTTAATTAACATTCTTATTATCATATAAATACATATAACATGAAACCTTACGTGTGAACAACCCTCTCGGAGAAGTCTCATCCGGCATAATCCGCAGCCTGCTGGACACGTATCATCTTTATAATAAATTCTTAACTTTAAAACTCATACGTATATCTGATACATATCTCTAAACATATGCATATTTGATGCATCCTTCACATATTTAATCATGTGATACTTAACCTATAATATAAGGTTCTAAGCTTATCGTTCTCATAAGCCTCTTACTTGATCGTTGGAAATCCAACCCTTAAGCTTATCTGAAGCTTTGAATGTTGAAACATCCCTTATACCTTTGTACACTTAATTGTGTACACCTAATCTTGCTTTCCTATCAAAGGAACTAGACATATCGTCATCATATGTCGTACTTAGAGAATTATTATCCCACGGTAATACTTTCCTATTTCTCATACTTGAGAATCTGTGGATAAATTACCCATCACTCTATATGATACATATACTTATCTTAGATTAATCCTTGAAAGTTCATGTACATAACTACCCCAAAGCATATCAAAGAACATTGGCAAGGTACAGTTATTTGTAATAAAAATGCCATCCTGGGCAGGTTCACTTTGCGACCCTGAGCGTCGCTCTGCGATATCCTGCGTCTAGACCTTCAGACTTTGGCAGGCAAGTTCGCTTTGCGACTCTGAGCGTCGCTCTGCGATCACCTGCGTCTAAACCTTCAGACTCTGAAGTCAGCTTCTGAAGCCAGAGTCTGAAGCTTCGCAGAGCGTCTGAAAGCTTCACTTTGCGAACTCAGCTTCTGATTACTTTGCAGAGCGAGGTCTAGGCGATGGCTAGGCAATAGCAAAACTCTGCTACTTCGCTTTGCGACCCTGGGCGTCGCTTTGCGACCGTAGCAGAACGTATAATTTTCTGAAAAACATGTTTAATCTTGAAAACCTTGGTACCCCAACTTTCCAGTGATCTTTGAAAACATGCCAGGGACTCATTTGAACTATAAGAACTTACTGTGAACCAGGATTAAGCAAGGATCAAGCATATGTATCAAAAAGGGGGAAAAACTTTCCTTTTCCTTATAACTTTAGAAATCTGATGTGATTCTCACACAACAATAACCCAAAAGGGATAAGTTACTCTAAGGAACTCACCATAAAGTTGTTGGTCTTGATAAGCTTCCTTTTTCCAAACCCTAGCTTGGTCTTACTCTTTCCTTACTTTTCCTCAAGCTTTCTTTGCTTCAATCTTTCCCCATAAGCTTGCTTACTACCACTTCAAGAAATCATAGAAGGAGAACTGATGTTTCAGAGCTGTTGCTGCAACCGAATTCTAGAGGGAGAGGGAGAGGGAGAGAAAATCTGATTAGTAGTGAGAGAATGAAATGAGAAAAGTGAAGAATATTCATACTTATCTCTATTTAAAGCCCTTCACTTCAAAATTACCATTTTGTCCCTACTCACTCGTTATTCCTCTGTTACTGATAAAAGCTATGTTTAAGCGGGATGCTACAGAGAGTCTCCATTGTAGATGCTTTTATAGACTAGATTAAAGTGCACCATTGAATACTCACCGATGAGTGAAGTCCTTAAACAAAGAAGGGCTATCATCAAGCCATTATTGATTACGTGAAAGTCGTCGTGGAGTCGGCTTTTAAAAAGCCTGACAATATTATGGATCTCATATTAAGTAAATAATAATGTTCGATGTGATACTTAAATCATCAAACTCGCTCACCTAATAATTTTGAGTGTTACTCCAAAGAAGTTAAAGTACAATTATTAATGAAAAAAGAAAAAGCATTATATGTTATTTTGACCAAAAAAGATCATTTTATTTTTGAATATCGGTTTGCTTTAATTATGAGAAAATTCGCAAGATCCAATTTAGTTTTTGGATTTTTTTATTGTTTTTTAATAACTTAGTGGCTAAAAATTCATCTTTTAAAGTGAATAAGTGGGATGTACTGCCCTTGTATATATTATATGTTGTCCATATCAACCAAACGAAACTCACATGACGAGAAAAAAAACTTTTAATCCCCAAGAAAAGTAAATATGTGACTGATAATTTTTTATTATATTTTTATCTATTAATGTTATTTTCGTACAATTTATTATTGGTAGTATGTAATCTACATGCATAAAAATATTTCTAAAATTGAGTGTTTAAATTATAAGAAAAATATTATTTTTATTCTAAGTTTTTTTTCTTTGTTGATAGATACATAAAATGACAATAATTGTAACTTTTAAAGAAAAAGAAAAAAAGATGTGAGAAAACTTTTTGCCCTCCACTAATCCATCTGAACTAGGCCCTAGGGCACAAGTGTTATGCAAGTGTTATGTATGGCTACACGTGCGGAGCAAAAGCTTATTTTACATAGTAGCACTTAATTGAAGAATGAAGAATCTAATAAATCTTGCAAACTTTTTTTTGTTTTGGTATAGTAGTGGCTGTGGTTTCTCTGTTGGTAGGCAAATTATCTAGGAGTGACACGTGTAGATGATAAAATCCTTTATTTAGAAAAAATTTCTTTGTTCATAAATTTGGTCACCTAATAGAAAATTATATAATATATAGGCATGTCATCTTCTATTAAAAAGAAATTATAATGTCATCGTCACTCTCATCACTACTTTGCTGAATAGATTTTCGGAAATTTAGCTTTCTCTAGAGTAAGTCAATTGTAAAGTGAGATATTATTAAAAAAAATATTTCAACAAACCCGTGATTTATTTGATACTATATGCTTACACTATTCATATTTGCTTTGTAAACCAACAATTTATATATAGTACACACATATTCTTTAAATAATTCTTCAAAATAAATATATTCTTTAAATAAATTGTTCGTTTTGGAAGGTTTGAATATAATTTTACACAAAATGAGTACAAAATGATAATATGTGAATAATAAATATTGTTATATAGTCTTCTTGTTTTTTTTAGGGAATAGTCTGCTTGTTATATAGTTGTTATTTTGATATGAAGAATTTAGAGATAAGATATTTTTATGAAAAGCATAAATTATACAGATGAAAAAGTACTCAAGTTGAAAACCGTGGATGTCAAAATAATTTTTCATTAATATAGTTGAAAAAATATCAATGTTGAAATAACTTTTTTTTTTCACTAATATGGGTTAAAAAGTATAGACAACATAAAATATATTTTTCTTTTTCTTCTATTAAAAGAAAAATCGTCAAAAGCAAATCAATATAACTATTTCATATTTAGCCTAGAAAACATTTTTTTAACAAAAGGATTTACACAATACAGTACATATCCAATTCCAAATGTCTTTCGACCAACTAACAACATCATATATATTAACAAAGAGATGTTGCTCTTTTAGCTCCCTTATTTGCTCACAAATCATATCATATAAAACAACCATCGATAGTCATAGACGGATTGAGAAACTTATGAGACGTTAGGCTGAAATGAAATCAAAATAAAAAATGTCTAATGTTTATAACTTAAGAGATACAAATTGAACGGAAAAACTTACGACACCAAAGTAAGAAACCTAAAATAGTTTAACTTTTATGGTAAAAATCTAATAATAAAGTGTTGCATAGCTATTAAATAAAAATAATTAAATTATGTGTGCATAAGAGTAATATATAGTAATATATATTATTGAATTTGGAACGCCATGCTAGGGTTTTCCTAGTAAGAGCGTCGTACCTCCATTATTCATTGATCAATCTTGCAAAATTCCATTCAAGCAAATTGCAATTTGGTACTTTTGTGGTTACATATTCAATTGGATTTGTGTTTGCTGACGAGGATCAATTATACCATAAGGTATTTCGATTCCTCTTGTTATGTGATCACGTGAACAATTGCAAAGGGTGTTCATCACTTGTGCGTTTTGAATTTTGCGAGAACATCATAGGCACGAGATTGATTTTGAAGGGTTGGTTGTATGGGTTCTGTTTGACACGGGCATGGCATTTTCGTGTCCATGGCCTTGTATGGAAGATAATCGATTAACTCTTTCGAAACCTTCCCAACAACCTCATTCTTTCGCTCAGATTCTTTCCCATACTTTGGCTACCATTATTGACCCTCTCCCACAGCCCGCTCTTAAAGGAGATTCTTTGTCTATTAAAATCACGGAGGAGGTTTATGTCAAGGGTTTAGTAGCTTGTCAGAGACATTTACATGGACGACTTATCCTCAACAAGGGGGACAAACCCTACACAACCAAAGAAATTACGACAAAGTTGTCGAAACATTGGAAAACAACATGTCTTTAGAAGATGATATTCCTCGGTATAGGGTTTTACGAGTTCTCCTTTGCATCAATTGAAGATCAGCGTCTAGCCTTGGCTAGGGAACCATTAATTTGAAACATGGGGTGATTAGTTTATCTCAATGGACAAAAGACTTCAATAAGCACACACAACATCAAACACACACGCAAGTGTGGATACGACAAATGGAGCTTCCACAAGAATATCGGTTGGATAGAACTCTGTGAAATTCCTAATGTTATTGGCACACCCCTCATCATTGATACAACAACTCATATTCATACTTTTGGACATTACGCACATGTTTTGGTAGATTTGGACCTTTCTCGTCGTCTTTTTCACGAAATCATGGTTGAGAGGGAAGGATTTGCTTTTAACATGGAGGTTGCCTGTGAGTGGCTTCTTGATTTTTGTTCGCACTATCAGGTTATTGGTCACACTGTTTCCAATTGTCGATGGTTGCATCCACAACAAGTTAATGATGCAGATAAGCTTGTGGTGGAGAATGGTAAGAAAAAAGAGATGCTAGACATGTTGGTCTATATGGCAACAAGGTATTCGCTAGAGGGGGGGTGAATAGTGCTTTAAAAAGGTTTTAGAAAATTCGACGAAAGCATAGCGAAAGCGATTGAAAAATGATTGACTATCGGAATTTGCTTGAAGTGTAAGATAATATCAAAAGTCTTAAGACTATGCACACAAAGATTTACAAACTGAATTGAGTGATTCAATTATAATAAATCTCAATACAATCTAATGTTAATACAAACTACAAGTTACAAAGCTAGACAAATCAAACCAAACCTAACAACAATTAAACAAGCTACTACTAATGAAATCACAAGGATATAAACTGGATAATTGAAACTTAATTGACAATCAAATATGCTCAAATATATTTTGAAAGAGATTGATTCAATGAATCAAACCAAAACTCGAAGGAAAAAGTTCAATCACATTCAACTCAAATAATGTTCAATTATCACAATTTATATATGAATTCAAACAAATTAAAGGAGTAAGGGAAAGAGAGAAAACACCAGAATTTTTATAGTAGTTCCCCCTTTCGTCCTCGCTACGGGGTACATCTACTCTTCTTGGTGGAAAACGTCTCCACCAAGGACCTCCACTATGATTATGAATGTTGAATACAAGTGATTACAAGAATTCCTTCAAAATACCCTAGCTTTTCAATCCTTATGCACCCACTACCCCAATCTTCAAATACCCTTTGAAATTGGTGCTTCTTGATGTCTTCGAATCCTCAAACACATGTGCAATACTTGAAGCTCTTCACTCGAACTCTTCGTTGATCCGTCCAGTGAATGGATCCCCTTGAACACAAGAACCTTAGAAAGAACCCCCAATACCCTTGGAGGTGGAATGAGATTATTCAATTCACTTTGGATCCTTGATTCTCAACCAATATCTTTGAAAGTAATCAACTTACAATCCCTATAGCACTCTAACAATCTATGACTCAATAAAACACAATGATTCTTAGAAAAAGTGTTTAATCTCAAGAACACATGAACAATGAGGTATGAAGACTCTAGATAGAATAGATGCAAATGATTTAGTAGTTTAGGGGTTAGGATGATATGAATATATATATATATATATATATATATATATATATATATATATATATATATATAGAAAAGGGTGGCAAGTGCAATATTTTGTCCAAAAACAACGTGTTGATTCAATTCACTAAATGAGTGATTTGAATCAGACAACTAAAAGACAAGCAAGAAATGTATGAATATTGATATGATTCAGACACACTTTGAATCGAATCAAACTGCCCAGAAAGAATATTGATACGATTCAGACATCATGTGATTCGAATCACTAAGCCTACAACACAAGTCAGATAGTTTTCATGATACGATTGAAAGAGAAAATGATACGATTCATGGTGATATGATTCAAGGTTTAATGATTCAAATCAGGTTGTTTTGAAAAATGGCAGAAAGATTTCATGATACGATTCAAATCAATTCGAATCGAATCAAATACCAGAAACACAGGATTTTGACCAAAACAAGAGGCTTTCTTTAAACGTAAGGCAAGCTAGGTTCCTAGGCATCATAGGAATCAAATAGACACAGTTGCTAGGTGCTTTAACAAGATACCAACTACAAATGATAAAACAACATCAAAAACACTATCTAGACATCATCAAAACATCCTACAAACCTATAACTACACCAACCTACAAGACAAAGGTAAAAAAATTGGTGGTAAAGAAACCGTTAAATCCACACTAGAAGGCAAAAGAGAATATGTTGGGTATTGGTTCGTCAAAGGCATTTGAGATACATGCAGATGCCTTCGCGGCTGTTGTGCTCAGCAAAGAGGTATGATTATAACTTGTTGCAAATGTTGATTCTATTCCAGCTATTGCCTCTGAGAACCATGTGATAACTCAAGATGTACGTCCAGAAATTGTTATAAATGTTGATGATAATGTCGTTACTCACCCAATTGTTGTTTATAAGGATCACACAATAAATAAAAAGGTGCTGCCAGAAAATGTTATGAATGTTGATGACAACATTGTTGCACGTTCTATGCCACAATACACACAACCAGACAAATCGGTTACCACCTTTCATATGGCATTACAAGGCGTCACTGATGAGATTGTTCGACCTAGCATTAATATACCAATCATATTAGTCTTGGTGCATGTCCAGAATGATGTTAAAAATTCTTCTACTTACAGTTTAGCAATTGAAAATGCCACCCCCAACAATGGTTATACATCTGTTCACATCAAGTATAAGACCTCAATGACTGATGGAGTCATTATTCCTTATGAATTTGCGCAGCCAACATACATGTTTGACAACACAGTAGCTATTCTGGCCAAAGATACTTCTTTTATTACTTTGGATGAAAACTCTTGTGAGAGACAACCAAAATAGCAGTCTAATGATAATGAAGAATATGTTTCTGATACGCCGCTGGAAGTATCACCAACACATCCAATTTTTAGTAGCGTTGCCCAAGAAGATCTTGCAATTATTCATGATGTATTTGACTCTAATGCTTACAAGTTTCAAACCTTACGTGTTGAAGAGTCATTGATAGAACATGAAGTCCAAAGTTAGGAATATCAAATACAATACCATATACAAGGGTGAGCATATCAAACATTACTCGTGAAGTTTCTATTTTTGAGCTTTAGGGGTGTTGCATTGTCATTCCTTCTTCTCCGACTGAGCATGTTATGATTTTGGATCATTCGACGAATGAGGAAAAGCCTTTCTTTTTAAGATATGTGAAATTCCTGGCAACCTGACTGACAGATGCTGTGCACAATGTTGGCACCACTGTCCGAGCACCTGTCTACTCAGAACTACAATTAAAATAGCGCAGCGTAACAAAGCACAAATTAAAAAGAACACAACGGAAATATAAAGTACACAGTGAGTTTGTTAACCCAGTTCGGAGCAACTCTCCTACTCTGGGGGATACCAATCCAGGAATGATTCCACTATTATAGTTCTAGTGAAAAGACCAACGCAGACACACTACTTGACTTTGCACCAAGACCCTACCAGTGGCAACTCTATCTAGGAACTCCTAGGTATGAGACCCCGTCTCAATTCCTACCAACAGCACAATTAGTATTGTTATCAACTACACAAAACACACCAAGAGAAACACACTCTAAAAACACATACTCACTCCGTACTTAAAAGCTTAGGAGCAGCTTACAATTACAACTCAAACAAACTCAGTCCTTAGCTTGAATCAGGGAGATACAAGCAAGGCTCACAATTAACAAAAGAAACCCTAAAAACCTTAAACACACGCTTTGCTAACACACACGGTTTTTAGTTACCCTACTAGGGTTTGTCTTCACAAATATATAACACTGAGATAGCATGGGTTTGGGCTTCAAAATAGAGCGTGGACATTGTCCGGTACAGCTGAAAAATCTTCTAGAGACAATAAAAAACTTCCAAATATAGAATGATATCTTGTGAAAAAAAATACCAAGGCAAATAAAACTTCAAGCAAATCTTCAATCAGATACACGCGCCTTGATCAGCAAGCTAGAGGAAAATAAATCTTCAAGCAAATCTTTGGAAGATTGCGTACACAACTAAAGCGCTAGCTGACGCGAAAATCACAAGTCACATAATGCTGTTCCATATGCTACAGCATCTGTCCCAGCATCTGGCTAGTCGATGTTTTTGCAAAATGTAGTCAATCTACAAAAACCCAACAATATGTTTTTTAGGGGATCACCTAGAATTGCACAATTCCTGATTCCCTTAGTTTTTTATGTTATTCTTGTCTTCTATTTCCTTTTTCTTGGGTAAGGCACCCCCCCCCCCCCCCCCCCCCCCCCACTCTTTGTATTTCTTTCTCTTTTATTAATAAATTTTTGAGTAGGCTAGCACATTTGTCGTTCTAAGGATTCCAACTTGGTTGGGATGTCTATTGTCACTTTGATGCAAGTTCATACTCTTCTTTATATAAAAAAAATATAATAGTAATATACATTGGAATATTATTGGTGAGTGGTGTGTATATTGATAGTTTTTCTCTAATAGCATATTGTCAAAGAATTGATAACAAAGACAAAACATATTTAAAAGATTAGAAACAATAATTAAAAACAATAAACATTAAAAGAACATAGTACTAATATTTATTTTGGGAGAGGGGGGATGGATCCCACCCTTTCCCTCCCTTACATATGTCCATGTCGGTCATTCTTTACTGAAGACTTTTAAAACATAAAAATATCGTTAGATAGTTACGAACCAAATAGTTGTGGGAGACAAAAAAAATATCTTAACAAGCAATCTTGACATTTTGTTTGACTATTTGATGGACGAAATTGGCAAGTGCACCAAATCGTAATAAGTAATAAAATAGTAAGTTTATCGTTCTCCACAGGGATTGTCGTTCAACTTAGTAATTAATAAAACTTATTTTAAAAGGCGAAAGTAAATAAAAGTGAATAGAATTGCAGGGTTGAATTGCCCTGCCCAATGCAAGATTAGGTTTTTGTGATTCATGAAATTTCTGGTAGGAACTGATTCTGAACCGTAAAACAGAGTATGCAAAACAGCAGTTCAGAAGCAAAATAAAAAAACAGACAATAAAAAGGGAAAAGATATTTGTTAACCCAGTTCGGTAAAAAACACACCTACATCTGGAGGCTACCAAGCCAGGAAGGAAATCCACTATGATAGTCCTAGTTCTAAGTTCTCAGCAAACTCCCAGTTTACAACTTATCACCTAGCTACTACCCGTATTGATTTCAACCTAGGAACTCCTAGACCTGAGATCCCATCTCACTTCCCTCAGTCAATCACTGCCCCAGTGATATCAGACTTTAATAACAAACAACTAAGTAGGAGACACACTCCAAAGACATAAACAATCACTCTTGCTTAAAAGCTTCAAGTGATTACAACTCAATAAAACAAACCAACTCTAAACAATTGAGTGTGTACAGAAACAGAGCACAAAGCTCACAATGAACAGACTCAAAACCTAATAAAACTCTATCAATACTTGCTTTAGTTTTGGTTGAGTTTCTTCAATAGCAGCGTCCTCTATTTATAGTATTCAGCAGCAACAAATAATTGAACCAAATATTCTTCAAAGATATATTTCCAAAATTCTTTAGAAACATATAGAAGCAAATATTCTTTAGAAATATATTTTCCAAAGATTACTTTGAAAATATATTCACAAATAAAAGAAACCAATCTTCAGAAAATATCTCACACAAATATTTTTCCTTCTAGAAACACCAGCTTGGAGAATTCTTCAATCAAATCTACAAAAGATCATGTGAGAAAATAAACAGCTCCAAGGCACGAAAACAGAACGCAGAAAACCAGCTTCTGAAGGTACTTTTAAAGAAGTGCTTCTGAAGGTCTGCGTCTGAAGTTCTGCATCTAAACATTCAGCTTCTGAAGGTTGCTTCTGTGTCTGAAGTTCTGCGTCTGAACATTCAGCTTCTGAAGATTGCTTCTGCGTCTGAAGTTCTGCGTCTGAACATTCAGCTTCTGAACAGTGCTTCTGACGTTCAGCTTCTGAAGACGCACATCTGCTTGTATATTTGATTTTAGCAAACATGAAGCCAACAACCAAATATCCAACAATCTCCCCCTTTGGCAAATTTTTGGCTAAAATCAATTTGAGAACAAAGGCAAGTTCTTCACTCATCAAAGGACACAATCATGAAGAATTTAAACACATCAACCAAAAATCAACAGAGTCAGTAGCGGCACAAAATAAACAAACTCCTCCTGAAACATATCAATCAGCAGCAGCTTCTGAAACATACACTACTCCCCCTGAAACAGATCAGCTTCTGACAGGAAACACATATACTCCCCCTGAAACAGAGACTCCCTCTGAAACAGATCAGCAGCAGCTTCTGACACAGTTATTTCTCCCCCTTTTTAGCCAAACAATTTTGACAAAAATAACCATGCAATCACCAGGAGTAGAAACATAGAAAAACAACAAAGGTTACAAAGCATATGCACACCCAGAAATCAAAAAAATAGCAGAGGAAACAAACAACCATCACAACACCATACACATCAGTAACACCAGTGACACTTCTCAGACCAGCAGAATCACACAAACAGTACCCACACACAGGCTTCACAGAAGAACAAAAAACAAGAGAACACAACTGCAGAGTAGTACAAAATGTAGATCAGAAACACAAAATGAAATCCAGAACATAGTCCATTCAATAGACAGTCTTCAGACTCAGCATCAGAAGCTACTTAGTCTTCATTAGACACAACATCAGATGCTGCTTAGTTAATGTGTGCTTCAGGCACATTCAGAGGAATCTTCTTCCCAGCAATCTGCTTCTGAATTTCAGCAATCCTCTTCTGAACATAGGGCATGATTTCTTGCTCAACATCATCCTCAGACTCACTAGGATCCACTTCCTTTCCTTTTAGTGCCTTCTTCTTAGGGACAGGGACCATCACCTCTCTCCAGACTTTAGATGGTCCAACAACAAAACTCTTCTTAACAACATGAGTAGGCTTGCTGTCAGCAGCAACAGCCTTTCCTTTCCTATTCTTCAGCCTCTTGTCAACACTTTCACATTTTGGTCTCCATTCCTTCTTGACATTGATTACACCAGGTTTGGATTTTCTTTGCTGAAAGTTCTTGGGGTATCCATGCAGCTTGAAACAGAAAGGCTTTATGTGCCCCTTTTTACCACAGTAATGACATATCCAAGGATGAGATGCCCTCTTGCTCTTAGATCCCTGAGGTTTGTTCTGATGTTCCATCTTAGGTTTGCTCATCACTGGATCACATGTTTTAACAGCAGCAATGAACCTTTTAGCTGGATTTTATTGTTTGTTGTTCAAGGTCCTATCATCAAATCCAATACCACTTGGTTTCCCTTGGGTCTGACTCTCCAATATCTCTTCAAGCACATTAGTACCAGTGTTCAACATTCTGACTTGTTTCTTCACATGTTCAAGTTGAGAGTTCAGCTGGGTTACCTCATCTTTGAGATCAGAGATGTGTGCTAGATGGTCACTTCTTTCAGCATGCAATTGACTGATAGTCTTCTTCTGATTTTCCAGCTGCTTGCAAACTTCTTCATAAGTAGCCAGTTCTTCATAAGACAGTTCTCCATCACTTGACTCAGTATCAGATGATGTTTCAGAACCTAATGATGCTTCAGAATCTGATGGTGCTTCTGAAACCTTAACTTTATCATCAGACATGCATCTACCAGTTAAAGCAAGAACATGCTTGGCTGATTCATTCCCCACTTCTCCTTCTGAGTCATCATCTGACCAAGAAACAGCCAAACTTTTCTTCTATTTCTTGAGGTATGTGGCACATTCTGTCCTGATGTGACCATATCCTTCACACTCATGACATTGAACTCCTTTGGATTGATTGCTTTTCTCACCAGTTCTTGTCTTCTGCTTCAGAATCTTGTTAAACTGTTTACTAAGCATCACAAGAGCTTCTGATGTGCTTTCATCATCCACAGTATCAACATCTGCTACAAAAGCAACACCTTTCCCCTTCTTATCAGTTCTGGCTATTTCTAAGTTCTGAAGAGATCCTATCAATTCCTCAACCTTCATACTGGAGATGTCTTGTGCTTCCTCAATAGCAGTCCCTTTTATATCAAATCTCTTAGGTAGAGATCTGAGAATTTTTCTCACAAGTTTCTCATCAGACACTCTTTCTCCAAGTGAATCAAATGAGTTAGCCATGTCTAGGAAATTCATGTAAAAGTCTTGTATGTTCTCATCCTCCAACATTTTGAGATTTTCAAATTTGGTGGTGAGAAGTTGAAGTCTGGACAGTTTTACCTTTAATGTGCCTTCATGAGTAGTTTTGAGAACCTCCCAGGCATCCTTAGCTACAGTGCACTGCTTGATCAGTCTGAACATATTCTTGTCCACTCCATTGAATATAGCATTCAAGGCTTTGGAGTTTCCAAGAGTTAATTCATCTTCTTCCTTGGACCAAACTTCCTCTAGTTTTAATTCAACTGTCTTCTTACCATCTTTGTCTAGCACAACAGGATGTTCCCAACCTTTCAGAACTGCTTTCCAGGTCTTACTATCTATAGATTTCAGGAAAGCACTCATACGAGATTTCCAATATTCATAGTTGGAACCATCCAACAGAGGTGGTATGTTCACAAATCCTCCTTCTTTCTCCATTATGCCAGAAAATATCTTCCTTGGAGCTCACCCTAAAACATGCAGGGTGCCTGCTCTGATGCCAATTGAAATTTCTGGCAGGACCTGATTCTGAAGCATAAAACAGAGTATGCAAAACAGCAGTTCAGAAGCAGAATAAAAAACAGACAGTAAAAAGGCACAAGATATTTGTTAACCCAATTCGGTGACAAACACACCTACATCTATAGGCTACCAAGCCAGGAAGGAAATCCACTATGATAGTCCTAGTTCTAAGTTCTCAGCAAACTCCCAGTTTAC
The DNA here is from genome assembly GCA_018208015.1 of Medicago ruthenica. Lineage (NCBI taxonomy): Eukaryota > Viridiplantae > Streptophyta > Magnoliopsida > Fabales > Fabaceae > Medicago > Medicago ruthenica. Next base: position 81,520,031 of record CM031376.1, read on the forward strand.
AACTTATCACCTAGCTACTACCCGTATTGATTTCAACCTAGGAACTCCTAGACCTGAGATCCCATCTCACTTCCCTTAGTCAATCACTGCCCTAGTGATATTAGACTTTAATAACAAAAAACTAAGTAGGAGACACACTCCAAAGACATAAACAGTCACTCTTGCTTAAAAGCTTCAAGTGATTACAACTCAATAAAACAAACCAACTCTAAACAATTGAGTGGTGTACAGAAACAGAGCACAAAGCTCACAATGAACAGGCTCAAAACCTAATAAAACTCTATCAATACTTGCTTTGGTTTTGGTTGAGTTTCTTCAATAGCAGCGTCCTCTATTTATAGTCTTCAGCATCAATAAATAATTGAACCAAATATTCTTCAAAGATATATTTCCAAAATTCTTTAGAAACATATAGAAGCAAATATTCTTCAGAAATATATTTTCCAAAGATTACTTTGAAAATATATTCATAAATAAAAGAAACCAATCTTCATAAAATATCTCACGCAAATATTCTTCCTTCTAGAAACACCAGCTTGGAGAATTCTTCAATCAAATCTACAAAAGATCATGTGAGAAAATAAACAGCTCCAAGGCACGAAAACAGAACGCAGAAAACCAGCTTCTGAAGGTACTTCTGAAGAAGTGCTTCTGAAGGTCTGCGTCTGAAGTTCTGCGTTTGAACATTCAGCTTCTGAAGGTTGCTTCTGTGTCTGAAGTTCTGTGTCTGAACATTCAGCTTCTGAAGATTGCTTCTGTGTCTGAAGTTCTGCGTCTGAACATTCAGCTTCTGAAGATTGCTTCTGAACAGTGCTTCTGAAGGTTCAGCTTCTGAACAGTGCTTCTGAAGGTTCAGCTTCTGAATAGTGCTTCTGACATTCAGCTTCTGAAGACGCACATCTGCTTGTATATTAGATTTTAGCAAACATGAAGCCAACAACCAAATATCCAACAATTCATATGATTAACGACGATTAGAGTATCCTTGAACCCCCCCTTCGTCTTTATTGGAATTTTATTTTAAGAAACCAAACAACTTATGTGCTGCTTAATTTGATTTAATGAATCCAATGGTAAGACTGTGTCACAACCATTGTTATGAGGTACTGTGTCACAACCATTATTATGAGGTACTAGCTTTCATTTATGTAGCTAGTTCAAAGAATTTGGGCACTAGTAGAACTACTGATTCTCTTTTTTTAAGGGACTAAACTTTTGTTTAAGTCTCTTGAATTTCTATTTTTTTTTGTGTAGACCATCATTTTGATGTTTTATCTACATTTTTTTTTCTTTGATAACCAAGTTCTACTAGTACCCCACCCCAAACTTAAAATGTTGCTAATTCAAAAGAGCAACCTCAAACTTAATTTCAAACCATAACAAGTATTTCACTAACTTATCTAACTCCAAAAGGGAAATCAAACAGGTAAAATCAATTGGGTTCAAAACTTGTGACTTGATTCAAAGTCACATAAAAGTAACCAAGAAAAAAAATTAATGCATGGAGGCTCAAAGTGGTTTCACAAAGGATAAATAATGATATTCAGGATGGCTTGAAAAAGGCTCTAGTTACCAAAAACAAATGCCTCGTGTGTATGACAATACAACCGATAGTCTGTAAAGAATGACTGAAATTTTGAGCAAAAATAGCAATCCAACATGGTACACTCATAATGAAAGAAAATAGTATAAACAGATTGGATATATATGGCTCAAAATCTCACCGGTTATGCTATACAGAATTGTAATGGTGACCTTTTCTGAGTATCTTCTGCAGCTAGCTCCAATCGTTATCGTGCTCTTAAACTTTAGAAGTAGGCTAACCCTCTACTGACAATGTTTGGAACAATTCTCCAAGACTAAACAAATTTTTTTGATTTTTTAAAAGGGAAAGCTATGCAATTCATGTAAAAACAACGAGCCTAGTCGCGAGTTAGCAACAGTAAAAGAAAGAAATTGTGAGAATGAATGGCTATGTAAAATAAATGACTGAAATTTAAAATTACTTTTGTTGGTTATTTTGTGTTGGCTACATTGTTTGGTAAAATCAAAGTGCTCAAGCGTTGCGTCTCTATGTGTTAAAGAAGTCTTCAGAAGCAAGAAATTGGATTTGAGGAGGTTCAGAAGCTGAAATGGCCTTCAGAAGCAGATTGGACCTTCAGACGTAGTTTTGGCCTTCAGACGCTGAACAATACTTCAGACGCACTGTTCACACGTTGACCAACGTTGACCTTCAGAAGCTGAACTTCAGAAGCTGATTTCAGAAGCTGGATTTTTGCATTAAATCTGATTCTTTTTGTGCGTATCTTTGGAAGATTTATCAAGGATTTATTCAGGCATTTGGTTTCTAGAAGGCTGATTAATTTTTTGGTGATCTTGAGAAGATTGGCTTCATTTTTTATGTTTGAATATATTGCTGAAGAATCTTTGCAAGATAGAAGTCAGTAATATATGTTTTAGCCTTTGCATATTTCAGAATCATATCTATTGAAGAATATTTGATACAGAATTATGTTGATTACTGAAGACTATTTAAAGAGACGTGGTGCTGCTTATTGAAGAATTAATTGAGTCAAAAACCAGAAATTAGATTATAAGAGTCTTTGTCTGTGTAAGCTGTTGCTTTATTTGTACATCACTCATCTGAGTTAGTTTAGATTGTTTTGAGTTGTAATTCATTCAAAGATTTTAAGCACGAATGATGTTTTTGTTGTCTTGAAGTGTGACTTCAATTTGTGTGTTTTTGTTAAGTTTACAATCACTGGGCTGTGATTGCTTGGTTAGGATGTAAGTGGTTTCTTATACCTAGGTGGTCTCCTGGGTAGAAGTCTAGGAGGGTAGAGATTAAGTGATAAGACAAAGAACATGGGCTGTTGAATCTTAGAATTAATTCTACTTAGTAGATTTCCTTCCTGGATTGGTATCCCCCAGAGTAGGTGAAGTTTGCACCGAACTGGGTTAACAAATTCATTGTGTTCCTTTACTTTCTACACTTTATTTTTCTGCTTCTGAACTTTATTTTTCATACTCTGTTTTTAGTTCAGAACCAGGTCCTACCAGGAATTTCAATTGGCATCAGAGCAGACACCCTGCCTGTATTTGGGTGAGTTCCAGGGTAGTTAATTTCTGGCTTTATGGAGAAAGAATGAGGTTTTGTTAACATGCCACCTCTGCTGGATGGAACAAATTATGATTATTGGAAATCACGCATGAGTGCTTTCCTTAAATCTATTGATAGCAAGACCTGGAAAGCTGTTTTGAAGGGTTGGGAACATCCAGTTGTGACTGACAAAGATGGTAACAAGACAACTACTTTAAAACCAGAGGAAGATTGAACCAATGATGAAGATGCCTTGTCTCTTGCAAACTCCAAAGCCCTGAATGCAATATTCAATGGAGTGGACAAGAATGTATTCAGGATGATCAAGCAGTGCACAATTGCCAAGGATGCCTGGGAAATTCTCAAGACCACTCATGAAGGAACCTCAAAGGTAAAGCTGTCCAGACTTCAGCTTCTGACCACTAAATTTGAAAATCTCAGAATGCTGGAAGATGAGAACATACAAAGCTTTTACATGAACATTCTGGACATGGCAAACTCTTTTGAATCTCTTGGAGAAAAAGTTTCAGATGAGAAGCTTGTAAGGAAAATTCTCAGATCCTTACCCAAGAGGTTTGATATGAAAGTGACTGTTATAGAAGAAGCACATGACATATCTAGCATGAAGGTTGAAGAATTGATAGGTTCTCTTCAGAACTTTGAAATCAGCAGAACTGTTCAAAAGGGTAAAGGTGTTGCATTTGTTGCTGATACTGAATGTGTGGATGATGATAGCTCATCAGAAGCTCTTGTGCTGCTGAGTAAACAATTCAAGAAGTTTCTGAAGCAGAAGACAAGAACTGATGACAAAAGCAATCAGTCAAAGAAAGTTCAGTGTTTTGAATGTGAAGGCTATGGACATGTCAAGTCAGAATGTCCTAATTTTCTCAAGAAACAGAAGAAGAGTCTGACTGTGACCTGGTCTGATGACTCAGAAAGTGAAGAGGAGCCTGTCACTGCTTTAACTTGTAAATTCTGGTCTGATGACAAAGTTATGGGTTCAGAAATTTCTTCAGAATCAGAATCAAGTGATGAAGAATCATCCTGTAAAGTTCTGGCTACCTGTCACAAAAATCCTGCTGAGTTTTGCAGGAAGTTGCAATGTCAATTTGATGAAGTGTGCAAGCAGATGGAAGAACAGAAGGAAATTAACACTCAACTTCAGATTGAACGGGGTGAACACTTAGAGAAGATTTCTGTTCTCAGTAATGAGGTAATCAAACTCAATTCTCAACTTGATCTGATGAAAAAGCAAATTAGAATGTTGAATTCTGCTACTGATGTATTGGAAGAGATTCTGGAGAATCAGAATCAAGGAAAACCAAATGACATTGGATTTTTTGATCAGAACCTGAACATCAATAAGCAAAATCCTGCTAAGAGGTGCATACCTACTGCTGATTCTCATGTTCCACTGATGAGAAAAACTAAGAACAAACCTCAGGAATCCAAAGACAAGAAGGCTACTCATCCTTGGGTTTGTCATCATTGTGGTAAAAAGGGTCACATTAAACCTTTTTGTTACAAGTTGCATGGTTATCCCAAGCATTTTCAACCCAGAAAAATTGAACCAGCTGTGAATAAAAGCAAAATCAAGAAAGAATGGAGACCAAAGTATGTTGGTGTTGCTCAGAGGCTGAACAAAGGCAAAGGAAAGGCTGTTGCTGATGACAGCAAGCCCATTCCTGTAGCACAGATGAGTTCTGGTGCTGGACCTTCAAAAGTTTGGAGCAAAGTTCTGGTTCATGTTCCTGATCAGAAGGCTCTAGTTTCTAGTAAATCTGAAGATGGTGTGACATGTGTTCAGAAGATAATTGCTGATCTTGAGAAGCAGATTGCTGGGAAGAAGGTTCTAAATGTGCCTGAGGCACATATCAATTGAGCAGCATCTGTTGTTTGTGTCTAATGAAGACTAAGCAATTTCTGATGCTGAGTCTGAAGACTGGTTAGTGGTGACTGATGTCTGATTTTCTGCTTTGTGTTTCTGGTCTGAGGTTGTGTTGTTCTCTACATGTTTGTGTTTGGTTGTTCTTCTGCTGGGTGGATTCTTTGTGATTCTGATCTTTGCAAGTGTGTTGTGTTGTGTTCTTTGTGTTCTGGTTGTGTTTCTTCTCCTGGTGTTTGTTGGTGTTATGCTGGTGCTTTGTCAAACTTGTTTGGCTAAAAAGGGGGAGAAGTATGTGTGATTGGTGATTGCTGATCTGTTTGTGTGCTTCCTGAGTTTGTGTGCTTCCTGTCAGAAGTTGTTATGTTCAGGGGGAGTTCCTGAGTGCTGTGTTTCAGGGGGAGAAGAGTTGTTCCTCAGAAACTGATGTTGTGTGTTGCAGGGGGAGCATTTTTTAGTTGTTTGTGTTTTTAATCCGCTGCTAACTCTGCTATCTTATGTGGAGTTCTTCAAGGTTGATTATCTTGTGTTGAGTGAAGGACTTGATTTTGTGGTGCATTTGATTTTAGCCAAAAATTTGCCAAAGGGGGAGATTGTTGGTTATTTTGTGTTGGCTATATTGTTTGGTAAAATCAAAGTGCTCAAGCGTTGCGTCTCTATGTGTTAAAGAAGTCTTCAGAAGCAAGAAATTGGATTTGAGCAGGTTCAGAAGCTGAAATGGCCTTCAGAAGCAGATTGGGCCTTCAGACGCAGAAATGGCCTTCAGACGCTGAACAGTACTTCAGACGCACTGTTCAGACGTTGACCAGCGTTGACCTTTAGAAGCTGAACTTCAGAAGCTGATTTCAGAACCTGGATTTTTGCATTAAATCTGATTCTTTTTGTGCGTATCTTTGGAAGATTTATCAAGGATTTATTCAGGCATTTGGTTTCTAGAAGGCTGATTAATTTGTTGGTGATCTTGAGAAGATTGGCTTCGTGTTTTATGTTTGAATATATTGCTAAAGAATCTTTGCAAGATAGAAGTCAGAAATATATGTTTTCTTTTCAAGCCTTTGCATATTTCAGAATCATATCTATTGAAGAATATTTGATGCAGAATTATGCTGATTACTGAAGACTATTTAAAGAGACGTGGTGCTGCTTATTGAAGAATTAATTGAGTCAAAAACCAGAAATTAGATTATAAGAGTCTTTGTGTTTTTGTCTGTGTAAGTTGTTGCTTTATTTGTACACCACTCATCTGAGTTGGTTTAGATTGTTTTGAGTTGTAATTCATTCAAAGCTTTTAAGCACGAATGATGTTTTTGTTGTCTTGAAGTGTGACTTCAATTTGTGTGTTTTTGTTAAGTTTACAATCACTGGGCTGTGATTGCTTGGTTAGGAAGTAAGTGGTTTCTTATACCTAGGTGGTCTCCTGGGTAGAAGTCTAGAAGGGTAGAGATTAAGTGATAAGACGAAGAACAGGGGCTGTTGAGTTTTACGAGGCGAAAGTCAAAGACAAGAATTCATTGGAATTAAACTGTAATGTAATAAATCTCTCGAAAAGTTGGAATATTTGAGGGAGATAAGATCAACCCGACGTCTTCAGGATAAGATTGAGTGGTCAATGAAGGAAAGACTCATGGAATTCAGTAAGGGAATCCGAGACTTAACAATTTTAAATTGGATTTGCAAGAAGTATGTCGAACAGAGGACATAGTCAAGTAAGATGGATATGTTGGTTCAGATAACCACACGTCCTACCAGGTAAGAATTATGTAATGTGCATCAGATCTTTTGATTAGAAAGATATTGTTGAATGTTTTTGGACTCACAGAAATGGAAACCGTGGCTAAGGAACAGTTTTGACCAGTATGGTTTAATTGAGGTACATGAATAATCTATATGTTAGACCCTAGAGTAGCCATGGAATCCCGTTAATCAAGTTGAATGAAAGAATTGGCTAGTAGAGAATTCTAAATTTCGAGGACGAAATTTCTTTAAGGGGGTAGAGTGTAACATCCCGCTTAAACGTAACTTTTATCAGTAACAGAGGAATTACGAGCAAGTAAGGGCAAAATCGTAAATTGACGTGAAAGGGGCTATTTATAGGATAAGGATGAGATTATATTCATTTTTCTCCTTTCCTTTCCCTATCTAGAATTCGGTCCTCACCATTCCATGTTTTTGGATCCATCAGATTTCTTCCTCAACTCTTGAACAGCAAGTAAGCAAGCTTGGGGGAAGATTGAAGAAAGAGGAACTAAGGAAAACCAAGTCAAGAGGAAGAGTTCCAAAGCTAGGGTTTTGGAGAAGAACCAAGTTAGGACTTAGAAAGCTTGGCAAGACTAGCAATGATTCAGGTGGGTTCCTTAGAGTAACAATTCTTCCCTTTTGGGTTATTATTGTGTGAGTTTCACAACAAATTGCTAAGGTTTAAGAAAGGATAGTTTTTCCCCTTTTTGATACATAAGCTTGATTCCAGTTTAATCCTTGGATACAATACGTTTTTATAGTTTAAAATGAGTCCCTTACATGTTTCGAAGATCACTGGGCAGTTGGGTACCAAGGCTTTTATTGATTGAAACACGCTTTTCAGAAAATTCTAAGTCCTGCTACAGTCGCAGAGCGACCAGGAGTTTGCTATGCGAAGTAGCAAAGTTTTGTTACTGCCTATCTTCGCCTGGCCATCGCTTAGACTTCGCATTGCAAAGTTATCAGAAGCTGAGTTCGCAGAGCAAAGTTCTCAGATGCTTTGCAAAGCTTCAGAAGCTGACTTCAGAGTCTGAAGGTTCAGACGCACCTTTCAGACTCTGAAGGATCAGACGCAGGTTCGCAGTGCGAAGTTAAGGGTCGCAAAACGAAGTGTTCTAGAATGGCTTTTTCTAAATGAATAACTGTACCATGCCAATGATCTTTGTTATGCTCTGGGATAGAGATATTCATGAACTTTCAAGGATTAATCTAGGATAAAGATATGTATCATACAGAGTGTTGGGTAATTTATCCACATGTTCTCAGGTACGAGAAACAGGAAGTTATTACAGATGGGGTAGTAAGCTCATAAGTATGACATATGATAACGATATGTCTAGATCCTTTGATAGGATAACAAGATGATGTACTCAATTAAGTGTACAATGTACAAGGAATATTTCAATATTCAAGGCCTCAGATAGGCTTAAGGGGGTTCAAATACCCAATAATGATTAAGTGGCTTATGAGAACGATAAGCTTAGAAACTTATATTATAGGTTAAGTATCACATGATTAATTACGTGATGAATGCATCAAATATGCATATGTTCATAATGATGTATCAGATATACACATGTAAGTTAAGAATTATATTATATTATAAGACTATGTTAACGTGTTCATCAGACTCCGGATTATGCCGGATGGGACTTCTCCGAGAGGGTTGTCCACACATATGTTAAAGATGTAAACATGTCCAGCAGGCTCCGGATTATGCTGGATGGGATTTCTCCGAAAGGGCTATCCACATGTAAGGTTTAGCATGTTCAGCAGTTTCCAGATTATGTCGGATGGGACTTCTCCGAGAGGGTTGTCTACATGCAAGTTAAGTTGTGTTCACCAGACTCCGGGATACGCCGGATGGGACTTCTTCGAGAGAGTTGTCCACACAACGATAAGAGGAGTCCGATGATTAGCCTCAGATAGGAATTTTCACCGGTTATCAGGGGAATGTGCTCCGGGGTTACTCCACTTGGGGGCATTCCGTAAAATGAACTCGGATAAGTAATTGTATGTTCAACGCTAACTTTCTAACTTTATGTTAATGTGAAATGTATATGTATTTATTACATAAATTTATGACCAAGTAGTCATCAGTTAGCAGTTATCAGAAAGTGATCACAAGATGTCCCCAGATCACTAAGTATGAGATTATGATATGTTATGAATATGAAAGAGTTATGCAGTGATCCTAGGAGTCCCCTCGATCACTAAGTTAGCAGGTTATAGTTTAGTTTCATGACTATACAGTTATCAGGTGTAAACCCTTTATGGGTAAGGTTAAAGCTTGGCGATCATAGGATTCCCCGAGATTGCCAAAAGTAGGCATGGCGACCCTAGGTTCCCTGAGGTTGCCAACAGTAGGTTGGGTGGAGCTCACTGAGACATTATGTCTCATCCCAATCCTTCTGGTGCAGTTTTACAGGTAAGCAGGAGGTTCGTGAAGAAGATTTTCAGGAAGACGCTGGATGGAGTGCAGTTGCTCGTCATGTACCAGCTCAGGAGTTCATCAGATTTTGTATAAGTATTTTGGTGGTACTTGACTATTGTATAAACGAGCAAATTTGTATTCATTCGGTTATTGTATATTATTATTATTGAAATTTTTGATGTATCCAATATCAGTTAACGCACATGCTAATATTCTAGATTAAATTAGTATGGGTGTTACAGTCCTCCTCCTGAGCTTGCTCCTGGGCCTCACCCTCCTGTTGCTGAGCCTGCTTGTATTGAGCCTGATACTCCTTATGTTGATGTTGATGTTGATGATGCATGGGGTCCACTATCTGGGACGCACCCGCCTGGGACTGTTGGTGTAAGTCCTAGAGGCCAATAGTTTATGTTAAACTTATCATATGTATCGTAACTTTTATTATTAAATAAAATATGACATTCTTTATTACACTTGTTATGAGATTAATAAAGTCCCTAGAATAGTTGGTTCATGTGATGGAATATTAAGTGTGACTTAATCATGAGATTACATTAACAGAAAGAACATTATTCTTAAAAGTATTTGTAGTCAAGCTTTAATATAAATCGAGATAATAATAAAATGTGGAGACTATTATGTATGTAAACTGATGACCACATCTCATGGGTCATGAAAATGCGATATTAAGTCTATACATAGGTATAAGTATTAGGAGTAATATTGATACTGGATTGACCCACCGTGAGAATACTACATAGTATGTTATGAAATCGTCATAAGTTATTCTCATAATGATAATGGTGTATACCACTCTTAGACCTGAAACCACTATGACCCCTAGATGTGGGCTCAAGTGTTTTATTACCATTCAAACGTTATCTGTAACAAGATAACCATAACGTTGGTTATTGGGCTCTTGACGAATCATGCTAAGGGACATGAGTGTCCTAGATGGGATTTGCCCCTCCTTCATAACAAGAGATATATCTTTAGGCCTCTTGATGAAATATGACTGTAAAAATGCATGGCCATGCCGAATTAAGTCAATATGAGATATTGGACTTATTCGTTATTCAGTATATTTCGGGATCAAAAAATATAAATATTGAGCTATACAAGGGTGACACAATCTATGTCTTGTGTGCAATAAAGATACGAGGACAAATGAGTAATTGTACACATAGACATTATCATGGAAAAGGTTTTGTCAGATCACTTGACATTTTTGTTACTTGGGTAGCAGTGATGTGTTACTAGATACCACTCACTGTTTATAATATTAAATATAAGATTTAATATTATTGTCAATGTTACAAGAACCTATAGGGTCACACACAATAGAACGGAAATGAGAAATATAAGTAAGACTTATAAGGTGGGGTGCATTTAGCAATTGACGCTAATCAGTTAGCAAAAGTTGATGGGTTAATGCGCTTACGGAATCCCAATAATGATTGCTGATTTCCAGAGCACACAAGGAGTTTTATAAATAGAACTCTTGTGTTGAAGTCAGAGTTACACTTTTGAGAAACCCTAAAAGCGAAATAAAACCCTAGTTTTCTCTCAACTTTTGATTACTTGGCTAGAACCGGGAACCAGATGAGAACTGTTCTTGTGGACGAGTAGAGGCTTTGCTTGTTGCTTGGTTGTGATTGAAATCTATTTCTGCACTTCAAGAGGTAACAATTCCATCACTGATTCATGTCAAATTCGTAATGATCTAAAGAAAGAAAATCGAAAATTTTAATTTCCGCTGCTTTAATCATGTCGATTTTCCTTCAGGGACGATGTCCCCATATCCTGTCTCCTAACGCCCTATCTCCTACGAGGAGCAGGGTGCACAGCCGCCTTTTCGGCCTGTGCACTCCCGGTCATAGTCTCTCAATCTGCTCTCAATCTCTCTGGTCTCTCCGACATATCTACACGACATTTATAAAAGTAAAAAATCAATGATTTACATAGGTACATTTCAATCAATCATTTATAAATAATCAACAACAATAGTCCAATTTTGGCATTGTCGTTTCAATCTCTAACCTACCACATTGCACTCAAACTCACTATAATCAACATTAACAATCCAATTTCTAACTAATTTCATCTTTAACAGTGCAAAAATCAAACAAATTTTCATTGAAACAGTGTATCAAACACCTTGAGTTCAACATAAAATCTAACAATTTCTAGCTCTAACCTAAGTCTAACCTACCACATTTGAGTCAAACCTACTCTAATCAACATCTAAACAACCATTTCTAACTTAATTCACCAGTAACAATCCAAAAATCAAACATGCAAAAATACCCTAAAAACCTAAAATTGTGAAATTTTATCAAAAAAACCTAAGATTTAAACAAAAAAAAAAGCCAATGCCAAATGATTTTAATCACTTACTTGATTTTGGAGTAGAAGTTGAACTTGATTTGCTTGAATTGGTTGGAATTCAAATTTGGGAGAAATGGGAGAATTGTTTGTGTTTGATTTTGGAAATGAATGGTTCTGTTTCTGTATGATGCTATAAAAGAGCGCAACGTGACTTAAGTCACGTTGGTATGTACCGAGCGCGACATAACTCACGCTGACTCAACGTGACTTAACTCATGCTGATGCTATCGAGCGTGACTTAAGTCACACATGCCATTTTCGGTACTTCGTATGGGAGGGAGCATTTCTCTTTGTGAGAAGAGCAATTTTCCTGACCCTTTAGTCTAAAGGGCCCAAGATAATGAACCAGTTCAACCTATGAGTAAGAAAAGTTACACTTTCAGACTTTTCAAAACTTCTCCAATCTATCATGAAATTATCTATTTACCCCGAACAACATTTAACCGTTGTTTGTGATACTTTTAAAATTGGTTAAACCAATTTAAGAAGTTATTCACCCGATCTAACTACCGTTGGGGGCACTTAACTATCGTTGGAGAGGTGAACGACAGTTAAGTGCTGCTCGGTCAACGACAGTTGGGAAAATGAGAAATTTTGGAAGTGTGAAGAGTAATTTTCATGAACAAGGGCTAAGTAAGTCAACTAAAAATTTAGTGCCTGTTTTTACTTTAACGTATCTTATTTTCATTTTTGCTTCAACTAAAAATTTTGCAATTTCTTTTTGTGCCCTATTCACTTCTCGCATACCATATTTGGATAATAAAATATGAAGTGTTTTGGAGGGTTTTGTAAGGTGTTTACGTTGTTTGGATTATAAAATCCGAAATTCATAGGACGAGTGAGAAATTAATATGTGAAAAAAGAAAGTGCCTATATTTTTAACCATTTTCTTTTACAACATTTTCAAATATTGATATGATATTTTAGCTACTAAAATAATTAACTATATTGATCTTATTATAAGTATTATAAATATCTTGTTTTCAAATGGTGGTTTTAATATTCTTAAAGAAATCTCAATGTAATACCCCTTATAATTGAAACAATTGTTTCAAATTTAAATCGAATTAAATGAACCAATTTAAGTTGATAAGAAACTCACAACTTAAGTATGATGAAATAGAAGAGGGTGTAAGCCTAAGGAAAAGGAACTACGAAATCAAACAAAAAGTATAGCACAATCATAGCGGATAGAAGACTAACTTAAGCAGGAACATATATGCTCATGAAAAATCAAAACAGGACCACTATGACAACTAATATTAGTTAAGCCTTCATCACAAAAATTTGTTTCAATTTCATCTCTAAAAGTCTCTTGATTAATCTTCTTCACTAGCCATCAACTCATACTACTAACTTATATATCACTAAGTAAATGCCTAACTAGTACCATCTCCCAATTATTATCAATCTCAATTGTAGAAGAAGAAAAAACTATCGTGAGCTGGTTGCAAACCATCAACCACTCCATCATATCCTAGATGATAAAAATACAACTCCAAAATGAAATAACAGTATTCTACTGGAAGACAAATAAATATTTGTATGAGAAGACAACCAAACGTTGGTGGTGACTGTAACACCCATATAAAGATTGCCTAGGATCTTATACGAGTATTAAAATTTCGTACTGGATACATTAATTACAATACTGAAAGTTTAACTGATAATGATATAATACATAAAGTATCAGTACATTTGTCTCTTAATACAACACCTCTGATATAATACATCATTATACAAAACTGAGTACACAGCATCTAGTATTAAACATAAAACCAGCACGATTAGTCTAAAGCCTTCTCCTTACCCTTGCGCCGTGCTACCTGCGAACCTGCATCAGAAGGAATAGGATGAGACATAATGTCTCAGTGAGCTCCAGCCCAACCTACTGTTGGCAACCACGGGGAAACCTAGGGTTGCCATGCACTAACTCTTGGCAATCTCGGGAAAACCTACGATCACCGCCAATCTCTACATATCTTGCGATCAAGGGAAGACTAGGATCGCTATATGCCTTTATCTTATACTGAACATATTCAAAATCTCATAATTAGTGATCGGGGGATATCCTATGATCACTTCCTGATATCTGATGACTACTTTGTCATATTCTCATGTAATGAAGACATATACATCTTGCTTTAACATTAAGTTAGAAAGTTAGTGTTGAACATACAATTACTTAGCTTGGTTCATTTTATGGAGTGCATCCGAGTGGAGTAACCCCGAAGTACATCTCCCATCATACCGGTGAAAATTCCTATCTGAGGCTAACACCGAACTCCTCTTATCGTTATGTGGACAACCCTCTCGGAGAAGTCCCATCCGGCATAATCCGGAGCCTGCTGAACATAACTTAAACCTTATATGTGGACAACCCTCTCGGAGAAGTCCCATCCGGCATAATCCGGAGCTTGCTGGACATGTTAAATCTTTAACATATGTGTGGACAACCCTCTCGGAGAAGTCCCATCCGGCATAATCCGGAGCCTGCTGGACACGTTAAACTTATAGTATGTTCTTGTCTTAAGTTATTCATATGTATATCTGATACATCATTCTAATCATACGCATATCTAATGCATTCCTCAAGTACTTAAACATGAGATTCTTAACCTATAATAAGGTTTAAGCTTATCGTTCTCATAAGGCACTTACTTAATTGTTGGGAAACTAAACCCCTTAGCTTACTTGAAGTCTATAGGTAACTCTACCCATTGTCATAATTGACGTTGATTCTTGATGAGATTAATCCTCATTGGTGTTTGAATATCGTTTACCACTCTCGTGTTAATACAAGGAATATTATGACCCTTTCTTCCATTACTAAATGTACAAAACGCTCTGGCATTGTAAGGATGGTTTTCTGGCCATGAAACACGTTTTCAAAAAGGGGTGGCAATCTGTCTTTTTCGTGGCACGATGTGCCATTGTCGTGGCACGATGGTGTGCTGATCTATATGATCATGGCACGATGTAACCTGTCATGGCACGATAAAGGCAGTGCTGCCAGGCCCTGTAGCTTTTCCAGAAAGTTCTAATACGAATTTTATCAATTTCACAACACCAGCAAGTCATTATACATCAAAATTAAGTGTTTTTAACTAGGAAGATCATAACATGTCAAATATTAACAAAGGGTAACTAACAAACAAGAAATCAACCTAATCATTCAAGTTTTCCTTTCCTCTTACAAACCTCAAAACTACCCCTAAAAGGGTAATAATCTATGAGAGCTCACCTTAATCCTTGCTTGATGCTTTGTTAAGCTCTTAACTTCAAAACCCTAGCTTGTTCTTACTCCTTTCCTTGATTCTCCTTAACTTCTCTTGCTCCAAATTCTTCCCAAAATTAAGCTTGCTTGTAAATGTTTTCACAAGATTGAATGAAAGTTGATGGATGGTGGCAAGAGAGATGAGGGCGTGAGACATAGAGAGAGAAGGGAAGTGAGAAATGAGGGGAAAAAGTCTTGGTTTTCCTATTTAAAGCCCTTCCTCGCGAAATGACGTTTATGCCCTCGCGGTTAAAAACTTATCTGATCCTGATAAAAGTTACGTCTAAGCGAGATATTACAGTGACGTTGCAATGGATCCATGTGATGGTGGCGACGGTGCAACCCTGTGATTTTTTCGACGATAATGGATCCATCATCTTCGTTGGATTAGGACCAAACATATAAGTGAGTTGGACATAACATAACCCTAAACCTGAATGCATATGGTCTAGGGTTAACATTCTATTTTCAAGCAACGTGTGACTTTTAACTCACCTCACATTTTGTCAAAGAAATTGTGTGATTCACCTGAAATAAATTGTTAGGGGTTAAAGTTTTTTTTAAATGAGTCCAACAAGTTCTCCGACGAAAATTAAAAATAACTAATATTCCCTCTTTAAAATAAAAAATGAGACCCAAAAATGAACTGGAGAACCATCTAACATACTACAGGATTTAAGTTTACAGAACAAAAATGAATTTTAAATTTGAACTATATTTAATCTTAAATCAATGATCGAGATCGACTACAACATGAAACTCCACAAATCCATGTCGTAATGCGTAGGAAGCCAAGAACCTAACACAAAGGGAAAGTATATAAAGTCAAAAGAGATATTTATATAATAATGGTACACTGAATGAAGTTTTTTAAACGTCAAAGAAAACAATAATTAATGGTTTAATGCTTGAGTTGAGCTTAACCATATCTTGAGTGCTTTTGTACTGATTATGAATGGTTAACCTAAACGATCTTTTGCTTAACTCTTGGCCATTAAATATAGGACATGCTAAAGGACATAGTAATTTCTTGTACGCGTTTGGCAATTAATATGATGACCAAAACTCGTGTACTTTTACTATCTATGCAAATGAAATGTTTTAACTTAAGTGATTAACGAGTTTTATCTATGATTATACTTTTTGGGAGTGCTTGAATTTGATCTCTTATTGAAACAATCTTTGATCATATGTTTTGTTTTTTGTTGATTCCTTTCGCTGGGAGTAATCATATTCGAATCATTGTCGAACACTATAAATAGAGACATCAACTAATTGAGATCAAACTTTGAATTGTCGCATTGATAGATTCTGATTCCTTCTATTATATTCAACCATGTTGTCTCTTTGTTTATATTATACTTAGTTTTAAATCGAACTTGAATTTATCAAACTATTTCCCTTGACAATTGAACTCTTAAGATAAAAAGAAACATTTATTATCCAATCGAACATACATTGTTTTCTTATAAGGATGACTAACTCTGCCCACCTTCTTAGAAGGGTTACAAAACGTCCACACTATCAAAATATTTTTTTTTAAGGACACACTATCAAAATACTTATTTATCGTATATATTCCAACATATTTTTATCATTTTTTGTCAAGTAGTAGTGGATGGGGCTCACAAATTTTAAATATAAAGAAATGAGGGGTTTGAGATTCGAACTTCGGTCCCCTCATAAAATTGCCCTTTCTAATTATTTTATACTTTTATTTCTTTGATATTGTCTTAAATATTATGTAAAATAAAAAATAGTGGTCTAAGGATACTCAATAATATTTGTATTATTTTAGTATATTTCAAAACAAATTTTTTTAAAAAAATACACACATTTGAATTTTTAACTTTTGAAAAATATATATTTTGATTTAATTAATTAAAAATAAAAATACACATCTTTGATTTTTTTTATTTTTTATTTTTGCTTTCGTTAATGCATAAATGAAAGTGCATTCCCTTTGGTCTTGAATTCAAAACTCACAGATGACTTTGTTGTACCAAAAAAAAATGCATAAATGAAAGTAGTGAGTCCCCTAATTAAACTTTCGACATGCAACCAACAAGTTGGATTCTGGCCAGCAATGAATAGAAAGTGTTTGTTTTATCTCACCACTACTATTAGGCATGACGCAATTTTCCTCCACTTTACCATGCTTATTTTTCACTCTAACCAAAATTCCACATGTATACGTATTCAAGTATTCTAAGGTCATCAAAAAGTAATTTTAAAGTCAACAATGGTATAATTGAGGCAAAATAAGTTTACCATATTTTCAATAAAGGTATATTTTGCACAATTTACTCCAGATAACTACTTCACTTAATACAATTATTAAGAGTGTTTTAGTAATCCCCGTGAGCTTAACTCAGTTGGTAGGGACATTGCATATTATATGCAGGGGCCGGGGTTCAAACCCCGGGCACCCCACTTCTCCACATTTAAAATGTGTGAGCTCTAGCCACTAGGCTACTTGACAAAAAAAAAAAAAGAGTGTTTTAATAAACAATGTTGCTACATGACACGATAGACACCACACCACACACGAATAGCACGACAAATTCATTTACATATTGTTTCTCCGTTAATAGGTGTTAGATTATATTTTGTTACAATAAAATACAAACCAAGATAAAAATACACATCTAGAGAAGAATGGTGGTGCTAACATCCTAAGCTTGTGTGCTGGTGTGTTATAATATATAGGTATTCACCGTTTGACTAATCAATGGATAGGCAACTCACAAGCTTAAGCTAGAGTGATTTAATAAAGCACAACCACAAAATACTTTGTAATCAAATCAAAATTAGAAGAAGCTCAAATGACAATAAAAGCACAACCACTTTTTCATTATGTTAATTTGATACTTTGATGAATTTTGATGTTTGTGATGATTAATATGATGATTAAGTGCTGTTTGGTGATGATGTAATTGATTATGAGTATGTGTATGTAATTTGTTTGAGAAATCATGAAGTTATGTGAAATAAGTTGTGAATTAAGTGATTTTGCTAAAAGTGCTTATTTGACCGAATCTGCTTAATTTGCTGCTGTTAGTTTGTGTTAATGTTAAGGATATGATTGTAATCAAAAGACTATGTTTATTATGTGGTTTGTTGTGAAATAAGTTGTTGTTGTTGATGTTTTGATGAAAATAACTTAATTAAGTGAAAATGATTAAGTTGTTGATGAAATGATGTTAAGATGTGTTCTACATTCTTGTTATGATATTGGGTATGAGAATGTCCTGTTTGTATGAGATTTGAAGTGATAAATTCATGGTTAAGTTGTGATCATGTGTTGTTGTTGAAGTTTTGGAAAAGTGGATAGAAATCATGATTTTTGAGTGTGTAATTGGTGTTATGAAGTGGTGAAAGTATTAATTATAAGTGTTTTAATCATGGGTAATGGTTTGAGTGTGTTGGGATTGAATTAAGTGATTTTAAAGTGATTATTTGGTGAAAACACGTTTTTGAAACTGATTTTGTTGGCTGTCTGTCAGCCAAAATCGTGCTACGATTTGGAGAAATCGTACTACGATTTTGGCCCAGATTTTGGTGTTTTGGCTCGACAAAAATCGTGCTACGATTTTGGTCAGGACAGAAACCCAAATTCCGCTTTCAATTGGTTTTTCCACTATTTTCCGTTCTGAACTGGGTTTCGGTGTAAACATTAAAGTTGTAGATACGGATGTTAGCTTTCATTTTCCTTTGGTTTGACTTCATTTAGATTTCTAGAACTTGAGTTATGATTAAAATACTACACATAGGTCATGTACATTTTTTTATGAAACTTCAATGTAACTTTTCCAATGAACCATGAAACATCCTTATAATTAATAATGAGTCTAAGGGAGCCTTTAGAGCTAATAAATGAGTACGTATTGATGGAGTTGCAATTCATAATGATGTGCTATGAGTGATTAATGATGAGAATGTGATGAGTAAATTAGTGATGAGTTAGTGTGACTTTGTTTGAGTAAAATTTGTGATGTGAATATGTGAATGATGATATTGACGATGTTAATGATGATGATACATGTTATGTATTAAGTGACGATGTTTGATCATATGAAAGTTTATATGATAAGTGATGATGTTAATAAATGACGATGTTTAATCATATGAGAATATATGATAATGATGATGATGTTGTTGTCGAGTCTTATGTGTACTTGATGAGAGTCGAATATATGATCATGCATTCATTAATACGTCAGTCTGGAGATGGTATGGTGATTTCATTGCGGGGTTTTAGATCTCGGGGATTTCATCGGTGATTGTATGGTGAATTCATTGCGGGGTTTTAGATCTCGGGGAATTCATCCGTGGTGGTACCGTAAAACATATAGAGTCGTTTAGGAACATCGCATAAGTATGAGTCTTATGTATTAATGTGTTGATGAAAATTTATGCATCTAATTGGTAAATGTGCATTGAAGATGTGATGTGATGAATTGTCATAATTGACTTGATAATTGTTTATCGATGATGGTATGAATTGAATGATTGAAAATGATGAGTTGATATGATGGAGTAGTTAGACTTGCATGAGAATATGATTATGAATTACATGTTCTTGAATTTTGAATTACTAAATTTGTTGTGTTTGAATATCATGATGATATGAATGTTGTCTAAACTACACTTGTTTATTAATCCTTATTAATGAATGTATATCTTACCCTCCAGTGATTGTTGTTGCCTCATCCCTTGTGGATGTAGATTTGCAGGATTGAGTATTTCCTATCGATGAGTCGTGATGGGTTGTGGCTTGACGTCTAGCTCATGTTTTTCTGCTTTACTTGGAGATGTCTAGAGTTAGGAGCTCTGATTAGGATGTCTTTTGGGAATTTTATTTTCGTACTCTGTTGGATTTATTTTGAGTGATCTTTATGATCCAGATACTTATGTATTATTTTGAGATGTTTTGAGATGACCCGAGATGATTATATGTATGTTGAGATATTCCGCCGTAATCTGTTTATTTTTATTGATGAGATTTTCATAGTATATGTTTAATATGAGCTATATGAAGAAATGTAAGATTCTGATTGCATGTTAGATGTTTATTTATCGTTGATTAGTAGTCTCGGGGATCGGGGTCCTTATAACAACCATTGTTATGAGGTACTAGCTTTCATTTATGTAGCCAGTTCAAAGAATTTGGGCACTAGTAGAACTATTGATTCTCTTTTTTTTAAGGGACTAAACTTTTGTTTAAGTCTCTTGATTTTCTATTTTTTTTGTGTAGACCATCATTTTGATGTTTTATCTATATTTTTCTTTTTCATTTTTTACTTTGATAACCAAGTTCTACTAGTACCCCACCCCAAACTTAAAATGTTGCTAATTCTAAAGAGTAACCCCAAACTTAATTTCAAACCATGACAAGTATTTCACTAACTTATCTAACTCCAAAAGGGAAATCAAACAGGTATAATCAATTGGGTTCAAACTTGTGACATGATTCAAAGTCACATAAAAGTAACCAAGAAAAAATTAATGCATGGAAGCTCAAAGTGGTTTCACAAAGGATAAATAATGATATTCAGGATGGCTTGAAAAAGGCTCTAGTTACCAAAAACAAATGTCTTGTATGTATGACAATACAACCGATAGTCCGTAGAGAACGACCGAAATTTTGAGCAAAAATAGCAATCAAACATGGTACACTCATAATGAAAGAAAAGAGTATAAACAGATTGGAATATATGGTACGCTCAAAATCTCACCGGTTATGCTATACAGAATTGTAATGGTGACCTTTTCTGAGTATCTTTCGTAGCTAACTCCAACAGTTATCGTGCTCTTGAACTTTAGAAGTAAGCTAGCCCTCTGCTGACAATGTTTGGAACAATTCTCCAAGACTAAAAATTTTTTTTTTGATTTTTTGAAAGGGAAAGTTATGCAATTCATGTAAAAACAACGAGCCTAGTCGCGAGTTAGCAACAATAAAAGAAAGAAATTGTGAGAACGAGTGGCTATGTAAAATAAATGACTGAAATTTAAAATTACTTTGAAAAATAGAAAGATGGGTTGCCTCCCATTCATCGCTTGTTTAGCGTCTCGAGCTTGACGCATGTGTCTTAGTTGAGCTTGGGAACCCCTGATGACGTCCTGTCATTACGTAATTTTTAGAGTCTTTGTCATATATGAACATCATATTTGTAGCAATTTGAGTCAGCTTGAGGGTGCAAAAAGCAAGAAAACATCAAGAACCTGAACTAAGTGCATCGTGACACGATTTGGGCATCGTGTCACGATTTTTTCTAACCAGATAGAAGGAAGTTTATGTCCATGAAATCGTGACACGATTATGTAACTAAATGTTGAGAACCCTGGGGCCTTTTAATGAAGAATCGTGTCACGATTATTAAATCGTGTCACGATTTTAGGCGCAGATTGCCTATTTAAGCTGATTTGTTTTCAGAAACAAGGGTTCGAAATTTTGGAGAATTGAAGCACTATTTTGAGAGAGCAAGACTGAAGAGGTGGTCATCCCATCCAACTAATAGTCAGTCTATGTATGTTTCTATGCTTCTATTGATTAAGTTATTTGTAATTTACATTATGAGTAGCTAAATCTCTTAGAGATTGAGTTTGAGATGAATCTGATGTAATCTGTTTGAACACATGTGGCTGTGAAACTCTATTGCTTATGAATGCTAATCTAGTTTTATTCAATTCAATAGCTTTTAATGCTTTTTATATACTGATAATATATAACATGAATTTGTGAGAATGAATGACTACTGACCCTAGCTTTCGACTTAGACCTAATTGAATTGTTCAAATAAACAGGGTTAGTCTAGGAATAGATAATCGTTTATTTGTGATCATAAGTTAACGTGTTTAAAACCTTCAAGGAATATTAGATCACCTAAGGAATTAGGGGATGTAATCCGAGAAAAGGGTTCTAACTCAAGGGATAGATTAGAACTATTTTTGTTAACCATCGTGAAACTAGAGGATCATTCATAGTAATAGGTGTAGTTCACCAAATCAGAATTGATCAGAGGATTCGAAAGACTTGATTTCATCTCTCTTTATATTTTCAAACAACTTTTGTCAGTTTATTTACTTCTTATACAACCAAATTCAACTGCCTAGGGCAACCATAACCTTTATACATCCTATTTATTAATAATATTGCTAACTTGAGATTAACACAGTCCTCGTGGATACGAACTTATATTTTATTACTTCGATAGTTTTAGTACACTTGCTAAAAGTCTATCAAGTTTTTGGCGCCGTCTCCTGATTTGCTTTAATCTCTGGCAGATTTGTTTGGGTAAACTTGACAAAACTGGTCATGGCCTCTTCAAAAGCTGATGGCTTCCTCTGTTGTTGTGGTGGATGATTGGGTAAGAGAGGGTTTAAAGTGTTATTATTTGAGTATTTGAGGTTAGGTGTTGTGCCCACCCCGGGTTGTATGTGTTTGAGAAAGGATTTCCCTTCTGGTAGTTCCCCATGTAGTTAACATCCTCACTTGCTCCTTCGGGTACACATTCACCGTTAGTATGTCCTTCACCACAGAAATCACACTTAGGCGCAGCCGATGCTTGTTGCACTTGCTGAACTTGGGCTTGTTGAGCTTGTAGTTGACTCATGGTGAGTGCATGAACCTGTTTAGTAAGGGCTTCCATCTGCTTGGTCATCAACTTTTGGTTGGCTAGGAAGGCACTATTCTCATTCACCCCAAAGAATCCTTTTCTACTCCTTTCGGTTTCAGCTCGGTACTCATTTTGGGCCATATTTTCAATGAGATTGTGGACTTCATGGTCGGTTTTTACCCTCATACTTCCTCCAGCTGAAGCATCGAGAAGCATTCTATGGTTTGGTCTCAACCCCTTGGTGAAGACTTGCATCTGGGTTTTCTCACTCAAATCATGTGTTGGACAACTCTTAAGTAACAACTTAAACCTTTCCTAAGCATCATACAAAGACTCATTTTCCCCTTGTTTAAAATTGGTGATCTCATGTCTCTTCTCCCAATACCTATACATAGGGAAAAATCTCTCAAGGAATTTAGGTTCAAGCTCGTCCCATGTTTGGATAGTTCCACTAGGAATTGACAATAGCCAGTCTTTAGCTCTCCTGGTTAAAGTAAAGGCAAACAACCTAAGTTTCTTTTGACTCTCGGTGATATGGGCTGGTGGGACACAAAATTGACACGTTTCGTAGAACCTACTCAAGTG
This sequence comes from Medicago ruthenica, assembly GCA_018208015.1. Classification (NCBI taxonomy): domain Eukaryota; kingdom Viridiplantae; phylum Streptophyta; class Magnoliopsida; order Fabales; family Fabaceae; genus Medicago; species Medicago ruthenica. The sequence goes on from CM031376.1 coordinate 81,543,056, forward strand.
TTCATGAGGGCTTTGAGCATTTCTCCCCTCATATTGGTTTTCATTCAGACCCTGTTGTACATATGTTTTAATATCAAAGGCCACAGGGTCCTATTAACCGGCGGCCTCCCCAAGGGTCCTATGATCGCTTTGAAGGAAATCGAGATAGCATGATTCATTACTTTAAATAGCAGAGAAAGGGCAGTCAGCAGGGAGCAGGAAATTGCTGATGATTTTGATGCAAGCATCAGGAGGAATAAGGCACATTTCATGGAAGAGATAAACGCAAGTGACCCTCAAAACATCTGGTTCTCGATGGAGGAGCTGAATGAGATGGGACGGGAGCAGTGATCACTTGTTCTACTTTATTTTTTTATTTTGTGTTTTTGTTTCGTTTTGTTCTTGTCATGTTTAATCAGAACTGCTGTAGTTTTTTCTTATTTAACTCCATTTGGCTCCTCATTTGTACTAAACTTGCACTTGTTTATTATTGATGAATTTATCTGTGGTGTTGATTTTCTCCAGTTTAGTAACAATCTTTGATTAAGTGGTATGCCAAAATTTCAAAAGGAGATAGAGGCCTAACACGTCACGGTTGAAGTGTTCGGCAATATAAGGATAGAGAGTCACAACTCCCAGATATCATAACATGTAAGGATACTGCCAAATTTTATTTTTCAATTTACTTCAAAAGAGTGTTCCATGCAACTACAATTCTAGAACTTGCGATTTTTCTCTGTTGTTAATTGATCTTGTCATACACACACTAAGACAAAGTGCTTGGTGCCATGAGCCTTTTGAAGCCTACCTAGATTGTTTTGTTTTGATTATAATCATCTTTTTGTACAGCCAAGTTGAGCCGGTAGGTTTAGATCCTTTTGTTCGGTGACAAACTACTAGCCTAGAGACCTTTAGTGCATGTACTCAAATTGTGTTTGGAGTTAGGTTGTAGGATGTTGTTAAGACTTAAGTTTGGGGTTGCTTTTGGAATCTGCAACCAACTAAGTTTGGGGTAGGGGTACTAGAGAACTAAAGAGAGCCAAATACCTCTCTGAGATTGAAAATCGAAAAAATGCGCAAAAGGTGCAAAGAAAAAAAAAGAGAAGAGACAAGATAATTGAATTAATGAAAATATTATTGTCTCAAAGATATAAGAGTTCTCTAGTACTTGTGTTTATTTTGTGGGGTGAATGAGGTAAGTGTTCAAATTTCCAATATAGTAGGCAAGCTTAACTCCAATATCTGTTTAACCTACTTTTCCAAAAATTATCTCACCTTCACCTAAGCCCCGTTATAACCCTTCAAGTCCTTTACAGTGTGTGATGACATGGATTTTGATTGACACTTAGAAACTTTTCAAGCTTATGGTAATTCGTAGATTTGCATGTGATTGTGTGAAAACCCTTATCAAACTATTGCGTGGAGTTGTGAATTGAGGAAGAAGACTGGCCGGCTAGCCCGTCATATGGCTGGTAAGGTGTTGAACTTTTGGTACTACTACTTGATGAGGTGATTGTTAATTTAGTGTCGTTTGTCAATATTGCAAGTAAATTCCTTGAGGACAAGGAATGCATGCTCCATGTTTTCATCTTCTGAATCTTCCTCATCTGAAGAATCTGACCATCCATACCTTTTTCCCAATTCTTCATTGAAATCTACCCACTAATCAAATTTTTTGAAATATGTCGATTTCCTCCAAGTAACTTCATCTTCTTTTTTTTACTTTTAGTTTCCTCTATTACTTAGAGTTATGATCTTTGAACTTCCCTAAGATCAATGTTTGGATGCCAAATCATATAACGTCTACCGTAACCGATGGATTGCATAGTTACAGGTCCCCACCATTCTTCTTCCTGAGAGAAGTCCTTGCTAGGATTTCAAAGCATCACCTCGCTTCTTGGTTTAATTTCTAGTTGTTCTTCCAAAGCTCTTGCAGGTATAATTATCTCTTCTTCACCCTTTTCAACGTTTGCTTCCAATTCATCTTTCTTCTCTATTTCTGTATGTGTTGAACTTTCATGAGCATCCTTGGGGTGTGGACTGCCAAAGAAGAGAGAGTTTGTTGTTTGAAACCCCTGATTAATCTCATCAAGGTTGTTAAGTCTCCCGTAGTCTTCTAGTTTGATCTGTTCCATGATCTGCTCTTCTTTTTGGGATGAGAAATCACTTGAATTTGGTAATGGAACAGATGCTGCTTCTCTTGCTTCCCGAATACATTTCCGGATTGCTCTCTCAGTTTTGTCGATGTCGGAGTTAAATAGCAAAGTGTCTAGACCTGCACCACGCATATAATAACTCACAAGAATTTTTTTTTTGAACAAGAGCTTGCAGTAGAGAATTAGACTAGAAAAGGAAAATTTCATATATATAAATATATATGAAATTTTCGATTCACTTAAGGAGGAGAGAGAGTAACAATTGTAACAACTAAAATCAAGATTTCTTGTCAAAAAAAAAATCAAGATTTATAACTATACTAGATTTTAGCTAAATAAAACAGAAAAATATTTTTGTTATTTTTAAATAAGATATGAAAATAAAATATAACTAAACTAAAAATATGGAGCAAAAATAAAATTAACCTAGAAACAATGAAAATAAAAACAAATCTAATCTAAAATAGAAAAGGTAACAAATTTGACCTAAGATTAAGGAAAAATAAATTTAAACCCAATCTAATTATCGAAAATAAAATCTACCTAAGAAATAGGAAAAACAAAACAAATCTAAAAAGATCTACTTCTTAAAAGATAAAACAAACAAAACTAACTTCCTATTTCTATTCTAGAAAATCGCTACCCTAGGCTAAATAAAAAGATAAAAACTGAAAAAATTAAAAACAATAAAAGAAAAACTTACCTAGACCTAATCCTAAATTTTAAAATTAGTTTCACCGATTACCTTGTCTAAATATCAACAATCCCCGGCAACTTAGTAATTAATAAAACTTATTTCAAAAGGCGAAAGTAAATAAAATGAATAGAATTGCAGGGTTCAATTGCCCTGCCCAATGCAAGATTAGGTTTTTCTGATTTAGATGATTAACGGCGATTAGGGTATCCTTGAATCCCCCTTCGTCTTTATTGGAATTATCTTTTAAGAAACCAAACAACTTATGTGGTGCTTACTTTGATTTAATGAATCCAACGGTAAGACTCGTATGAAGAATCTTTAAATAACTATTGCAGGACCAACCTAAGTCGTGTACTACGTTATGTAAAGAAAAGAATGATGACGGAAGGAATTCAAACCTGAAACTTCCTAACCTCTATAAGAAGTGGTAATTAGAAAAGCCAATGGAACTCATATAATTTCGGGTTGTCAGGGCCTACTTTTATCCTACGGTTCAATCCCCAAGGTTATACACATAGTTAACCAATTGACGAAGCATTATGAATGGGCATAATCTAATTTAAATCGAGCATAATCATAGCATAAACTGAATGAAAAAATTTATTAATAAATTCCAACAAATAAGAAGGGGTTCATCGTGGAACCCTGATCAAAGAGGTTTAGTTGCTCATGGCAACAAAGATCATAAGAAGCAATAAAAAAACATACCCTAAAGAGAACAAAACAAAAGAAGGATGAATCCTGCCTTGGAACTCTGATGCTTGACCCTTGCATTCACCGTCAATATTTCTGAATGAATAAAATAGTGTGCAAGGGTCTCTATTTATAGCATGAGGTTACTTAGGGTTTAAGAGAAGAAAACTGAGCTTTTTGCACCGATCCAGCTTGGAAAACAAGCAAAAAGCGGTTTTTACCCGTATCTGGGTGCCTGAGGCACACACATAGGCGCCTGAGGCAGCAAGGAATGTTGTCATAGGCACGCATGGTACAGGCGCAGGGGCGTCTGAGGCAGCCCCTCAAGTGCGATTTCTTGCGTTTTCGTCCAGTTTTTGATCGTTCTTCCGTCTGAAAACTCCTAGGAACTTGAAATGAATTTTCTTCACTTTGTATTGTCTTCAACAACCTTATAAGAACCCTTGATCTTCAATTTCAAATCCTTGATTCTTCACGTGATGTCTTGATTTGTCAATTTACATGATTCATCACTAGAAAACACTCAAAACACCTATGGAGTTGCATGATCTAGGATAAAACTGAATTACAACGACTCAAGTAAAAACAATTCATGGCGATATCCTTAGGACCCTCTGGCGTGTGTTTTTGAGTGGCACTGCATCAATGGCTTCTTGTACAGTTATGTAGTTTCGTGTTCCATCTTGTGACACTGTCAATACAAAATGTGCCATTATTTGTAACTATTGTCTTTGTTGTGTGAATATTATTGTTTGTATATATGTTGTGTTCGTGAATTGTTGTGACTTTGTGAGTATTGAATATGGTTTGTAAAAAATATGTTGTTTTCTTTTAAGTTGATCGCTTTTTGTTGGTTTTTGACAAAATCTTACGTCAGTTTATTCGAGAGATGAATAAGTTTTTGGTCTCTACACATATATTACTTTTAAATTTTACTACCTATAAATTTTTTGTTCAAACAAATATTATATGTCATCAGTTTTTGTTCTCATGGTTAAAGGATGCAAATGTGGCACAATATAGAGGGACTAAAAACGAAATATATATTTATAGTGACAAAAAAATTATGCTTGTCATAAATTTTTAGTGTTCTAAATATATTATATTTCTAAAAGTCTCATGATTTCTTCACTAGCCATCAACTCATACTACTAACTTATAAATCACTAAGTAAATGCCTAACTAGTACCATCTCCCAATTATTATCAATCTCAATTGTAGAAGAAGAAAAAATCGTGAGCTGGTTGCAAACCATCAACCACTCCATCATATCCTAGATAAAAATACAACTCCAAAATGAAATAACAGTATTCTACTGGAAGACAAAGAAATATTTGTATGAGAAGACAACCAAACGTTGGTGGTGACGTTGCAATGGATCCATGTGATGGTGGCGACGGTGCAACCCTGTGATTTTTTCGACGATAATGGATCCATCATCTTCGTTGGATTAGGACCAAACATATAAGTGAGATGGACCTAACATAACCCTAAACCTGAATGCATATGGTTTAGGGTTAACATTCTATTTTCACGTAACGTGTGACTTTTAGCTCACCTTACATTTTGTCAAAGAAATTGTGTGATTCACCTAAAATAAATTGGTAGGGGTTAAAGTATGTCTTTTTTAAATGAGTCCAACAAGTTCTCCGACAAAAATTAAAAATAACTCATATTCCTTCTTTAAAATAAAAAATGAGACCCAAAATCCGTTAATGATGTCAGTTAATTGTCAAGTAGTTAAATGATTAGTCAAAATTCATAAATTTCAAAATGTTCAAAGATAGTAATTTCTTCTACAATGCTCTTCGTTCGTACGTTTCTTTTGACGCATGGTCTTTGTATGTTGAGTCAAAAGGATGATGATAAAATAATGGTAAAAAGAAAAATAAAGAGCATCCTTTCTAAAACTAAATTACTGTTACTACTTAAAAATATACTAAAAGACAACTTGACCAAAATAATAATAGTAATACACTAAAATACATGTACATTGTTATCAATATTGTCTTCGTACGTTTCTTTTGTCGCATGGTCTTCGTATGTTGATTTAAGAGATTGTAATGTAAACTTAAATCCTGTAGTGTGTTAGATGGTTCTCCAATTCAGTCAAATATATATACCAAAAATGTAAAGGACCTAGATTTGATGCACTTATAACATAAAACTTTGATAGAAATAGAGTTAGATATTCAATCAACGACTGATGTCATTTTACAGAATAAAAATGAATTTTAAATTTGAACTACATTTAATCTTAAATCAATGACTGAGATCGACTACAACATGAAACTCCACAAATCCATGTCGTAATGTACGTAGAAAGTTAGGAACTTAACACAAAGGGAAAGTATATGAAGTCAAAAGAGATACTCCCTCCGTCCCAAATTATATGTCGCTTTGGAAAAAAAAATTTGTCTCAAATTATATGTCGTTTTACAATACCAATGAAACATTAATGTTACTTTTCCTATTATATCCTTAACTATTTATTACTCTCTCTTCTTTCAATTCTTTAATTTATCTTTCCCATACCATTTATTAAGGACAATTTTGTAAACCAACTCATAATATCTCTTTCCCATACAAAATTAATTATATTTCTTAATACGTGTGAAATACTCAAAACGTCATACAATTTGGGACGGAGGGAGTATTGTTTTTTTAAACGTCAAAGAAAACAATAATTAATGGTTTAATGCTTGAGTTGAGCTTAACCATATCTTGAGTGCTTTTGTACTGATTACGAATAGTTAACCTAAACGATCTTTTGCTTGACTCTTGGCCACTAAATATAGGACATGCTAAAGGACATAGTAATTTCTTGTACGCGTTTGGCAATTAATATGATGACCGAAACTCGTGTACCTTTACTATCTATGCAAATGAAATGTTTTAACTTAAGTGATTAACGAGTTTTATCTATGATTATACTTTTTGGGAGTGCTTGAATTTTGATCTCTTATTGAAACAATATTTGATCATATGTTTTGTTCTTTGTCGATCTCTTATTGATTACGATAAATAAGTAATCATATTCGAATCATTATCGAACACTATAAATAGAGAAATCAACTAATTGAGATCAAACTTTGAATTGTCGCATTGATAGATTCTGATTCCTTCTATTATATTCAACCATGTTGTCTCTTTGTTCATATTATACTTCGTTTTCAATCGAACTTGAATTTATCAAACTATTTCCCTTGACAATTGAACTCTTAATTAAGATAAAAAGAAACATTTATTATCCAATTGAACATACATTGTTTTCTTATAAGGATGACTAACTCTGCCCACCTTCTTGGAAGGGTTACAAAACGTCCACACTATCAAAATATTTTTTTTTAAGGACACACTATCAAAATACTTATTTATCGTATATATTCCAACATATTTTTACCTTTTTTTTGTCAAGTATAGTGGCTGGGGCTCACAAATTTTAAATATAAAGAAATGAGGGGTTTGAGATTCGAACTTCGGTCCCCGCATAAAATTGTCCTTGCTAATTATTTTATACTTTTATTTCTTTGATATTGTCTTAAATATTATGTAAAATAAAAAATAGTGGTCTAAGGATACTCAATAATATTTGTGTTATTTTAGTATATTTCAAAACATTTTTTTAAAAAAAATACACACATTTGAATTTTTAACTTTTGAAAAATATATATTTTGATTTAATTAATTAAAAATAAAAATACACATCTTTGATTTTTTTTATTTTTTATTTTTGCTTTCGTTAATGCATAAATGAAAGTGCATTCCCTTGGTCTTGAATTCAACACTCACAGATGACTTTGTTGTACCAAAAAAAAATGCATAGATGAAAGTAGTGAGTCCCCTAATTAAACTTTCGACATGCAACCAACAAGTTGGGTTCTGGCCAGCAATGAATAGAAAGTGTTTGTTTTATCTCACCACTACTATTAGGCATGACGCAATTTTGCTCCACTTTACCATGCTTATTTCTCACTCTAACCAAAATTCCACATGTATACGTATTCAAGTATTCTAAGGTCATCAAAAAGTAATTTTAAAGTCAACAATAGTATAATTGAGGCAAAATAAGTTTACCATATTGTCAATAAAGGTATATTTTGCGCAATTTACTCTAGATAACTACTTCACTAAATATAATTATTAAGAGTGCTTAAGTAAACAATGTTGCTACATGACACGATAGACACCACACCACACACGAATAGCACGATAAATTCATTTACATATTGTTTCTCCATTAATAGGTGTTAGATTATATTTTTTTACAATAAAATACAAACCAAGATAAAAATACACATCTAGAGAAGAATGGTGGTGCTAACATCCTAAGCTTGTGTGCTGGCGTATATAGGTATTCACCGTTTGACTAATCAATGGATAGGCAACTCACAAGCTTAAGCTAGAGTGATTTGATAAAGCACAACCACAAAATACTTTGTAATCAAATCAAAATCAGAAGAAACTCAAATGACAATAAAAGAACTCATTTGTGTGAAACGATAAGTTTCACAAGATAAACCCTAAACATAATAATTTATCGGTTTCACTAAGAGTAACTGCTGAACTGATTAGTGTTTTTGCACCTATCATTTACTCCCTTTCTGATTTTGTAGCCCCTCATGTGTTTTTTTGCTGATGTGTTGAATTTTGCTGACATATCTTCATTAAATGCTTGTCATGTGTGTAATTTGTATTTTTTAAAAAAATCAAAATTGAATAATCCCAACATAAAACCCAAATTTCCTCAATCTCTCAATTTCCTCTTCACAACCCCCACCCAACACACCACCACATACAACCCCACACGAATGTAACACACCTTCATATTTCTCCACCACACGCCTGATCTCCTCACCGTCGGATCCACCACCCAAAGTTTTCATGTACTACGCATCTATCACCCCTCCTCCTGAACCCACAGCCCGTGAGATCTCAACCATCACCCTTAAGATCCTCTCTGAATTTTCTCCACCATTACCCTTGTTTGTAAGTGGGAGATGCTCGTGTGTATAAGTAGCTGCTTCCATTAGTAACAAAGCTGAAGCGACGGATATGGCTTGGTGGTGTTGACCACCGACGAGCTCACATGCGGCGAGGCATAACGCCGGCACGGTGGTTTTTGGAGCTGTGAAAATGAGGTGGTGCATGGGCTCAAAAACCACGAGGGGTTCTTTGATGGTAATAATGGTTTGTTTGAGATGGGATTCTGACGGTGGTGAAGTGGGAACAGTGTTATTAATGTATCGGAGTACGGATCTGAGCGGTGTTGAGTGTGGTGAGGATGGACGGATATGAACGAGGATGAGGGCCATGGTGATACACGTGGTGGGAGGAGGGTGGAGAGGACGATGGTGGGGAGATTTGAGATGAGGACAACGACGTCGGTGGTGAGATTTAAGGGTCGGGATGGTGACGACGGTGGTAGTAGTGAGATTTGAGGTTGAGGATGACGAGTGACGGTGGTGGGTGGGCTAGTGGTGGTGGTGCTGACTATGTTGGACAAAATTGCCCTTAGTTTTTTTAAATTTTGATTTTGATTTCAATTATTTCAATTTTGATTTTTTTAAAAATACAAATTACACACATGGCAAACATTTAATGAAGACATGTCAGCAAAATTTAACACATAAGCAAAAAAACACATGAGGGGCTACAAATCAGAACGGGGGTAAATGATAGGGTGCAAAATCGCTCAAAAAAAAGGATGGGGGTGCAAAATCGCACAATTGGAAAAAGATAGGGGGCAAAATTGCAATTAAAGCCCTTGATTTTAACTTTGTTTTAAAGTAGCTTTTAGACTGTAAAAAAGTCAGGCCAAACGATACCTAAGTTTCTTTAAGATTTGCTGAACTGATTAGTGGTTAAGTTTCTTTTTGATCTTATCCACTAGAGTAACTGCTGCCACAATTTTAGCTAAATCAGTTATAAAACCTCTATATAAATAGAGGACTCCACTCATTTCAAAAATCACACCAAAATTTGTCGAGAACTCTTTCTCTCTTCTCCCTCCAACTCGTGTGTTAATGAGCGATTCTTCTTCTCATCTCCTCTTTATGTCCATTTGGATTTAAGAGTGTTCTTAAGATCATAGGCTCTTTAGGTAAAATGTCCCTTCGAAATTAAGAATGGTCTTAAGAGCATAGTCTCTTCGATAATATATGTCCCTTCGGAATAAATATTATTTTTAAGATTAAAGTTCCTTTTCAGGAATAACGTTCCCTCAGAATTAAAAATGATCTTAAGAGTATAGTTTATTTTTCGATATTTTCTTCCCTTGAAGAAGCTAAAGGTTAGAATGGTGGTAAAAAATTACCTTATTAAAGTGGTTTCAGTATAAAAAAAGTGGTCTTAGTTTCATATTGGAGGTGTAATTCTCGAACAATTTTCTATAGGGCAGTAGTTAACCGCACAGTTGTAGCTGAGCTTGTTTTATCCTGAAGGCGGTGTGGTTGATAGTCTGTCTTGCACAATTTTAGGCAGTGCCATGAAACGTCTTAAAGAGAGCGACCTGATCGGACTCAACCTAATAACAACTTCGGTAGATATTCTCTATCAAAAATAGAATTTGAAAATTTAAATACAACCATTTTAGAAATCCAAAACCAACACAATCAATATGGGCATATATAATAATCTCTCAAGTCAACAATGTCAATTGCCCTAAAAGTTATTATATTAATTCTAACTAGTTCTCTTATGCATATATCAACCTAATTTAATGTAAACATGGTCACCACTCTAAGTACTAACCTTATAATAACATATTGTAAAACCCAATCAAGCATCTAGTCACTCACAACCTCAAGCACAGTTTGGAACTCGGTGTAGGACATGTGTGGTTGTACCAGTATATACCTTTGGTTTAATTTTTCTTATATAACTCATGTATATTAAATGATTAGTTCTTTTTTTTTTGTTTGAAAGGAAATGATTAGTTCCTTGTTTTAGGGTTTAAGATAGAATTCCATGTTTATAGGGTTTAATTTGCCAAAAAAATGTTTATAGGGTTTAATCTCTACTCTCGATCCAATAATAATGTTTAGAATTATCAATCTTCATATCCGATATCAAAAGGATTTTCAAATTTTTGACAAGAATCATATTCACCTTTTGGTGGTTCATATGGTATTTGAGGCAAAAGGGTCAACAATAATCAAATCTTTTACTTGACTAAATATATTTTTCAGTAAAAAAAAGATCCCTTATTGTTAAAACTGAGTGATTTAAATCGGCTTCACCACTTTAAAATCAATCAGTCAACTTTCTACCGGTTCTCACCAATTCTAAAATCAAATAATTATTTGATTCCAATAGATATAACAATTTTTCGATTCCTTTGGTTTAACCATCATAGCGTGTGTTTGGTTGCACGTTTGATAGCAAGAGGAACGTTTTTGCGAGTTTATTGAGGCAAAGTTGTTGTGATTTCCAGAAGCTATAAGACGGAGCTTCTAAGTTGCCATAGTTTTCTGCGGTGGTTTTCACAAACATGATGTGCATTCAAAGACACACCATTATCTCAAATAAAATAAGGGCATATTCTCATCACAAATTCAATAACATTTTCCTTGGTTCACTTCAAGAAAAAAAACATTTTCCTTGGTTCAATAATCATTGCATTAAACATAGATTCACGTCATCTTTTTTGTTGTTCATAATAATAATATTTAACAAGAACATATATAGCAACCAAAATCCAATTTTCCCAAAAGAGGAAGTGTGCCAACTGCCAAGCCCATATGAATGTCCCACTAAATCATTCCTACCATGATTGTAAAAAAAGCTTACTTTTTCTCCTCTATCTATTTTTCACGCACCCTATTTTTTTCTTAAAATACACTTTGGATTTTAAAATCTGAAACTCACTTCGGATTTTGAAATCCGAAAACATTCAGTTTGCACATAACTGCAACAACATTGCATGCTTTTGTGGATTCAACAATTTTTTGCAATATATAAAATAATGTAAAGGACAACGAAGTTATATTTATAAAAAAACCATTATATATATATATATATATATATATATATATATATATATCATTATACCAAAAAAGTTGGATTTATATCATTACACATTTCACATAATGATATACATTTCAACTAATGATATACATTTAATCTAATCCGCCCCTAGATCTATGCTACAATCATCAAGATTAAAGCTTTCATCCTTTTCAATCTTCACACCATCTTCAACCTTCTTCTCAGCAACAGCATTCTCTTTAGGATCAAGATTTTCAATAATGTACAAATCTTTGTCATCTCCTACTACCTCATAACCCGCCGCCCGACATATTGCATTATACTCAACAATCTGATGGACATATCTATCAGGCCATTCTTTTGCATCATCTCGATGGTGTCGTCTCCATAGCGCGGAAGTGGGAGGAATTGGACAACCATCATTCAAATATATTATCATAAAATGGTTGTCATTCACATGTGCCAGACACATCAATCGGTCTTTATGTGATGGTTCACCGCATAGAGGGAAAAATGTTTCTGATCGCCCTTTCTCAATGGATAGTAGAACAACCACGTGTTTGTATCTTTGTGCAATGAGAAAGCTCATATCTAGCATAATCATCCACTTATCCGGTGGTGCAGGACCAATACTAGAAAAGTTTAGAGCGCCTTAGACCTGTTTATATCGCCTATCCGCCCCAATCAACCGTCGATAGCGCTCATTTTCTTCACTGCTAAGCTCTTTTTGAAGTTAGTAACAGATCATCTCGTAATCATCAACAATCAAGTTACGTAGGCTCGCAACCGCACATAACCCACAATGACCATCACCGGCCACATCCACCACCTTTTCAATAAATTCATGCATGAAAGGTGGGATTTGGTCTTTGTGTGGTATGTTGACATTAACCGAAATTGGCTTAGGAGGATTGGGAGACATGTTTCTTTTCCTTGCACTTTTTTTACTTGTCCGTGTTGAATATGTATGTGAAGCCTGTGTATGTGGATCCTGGGAGTCAACATGCTCCCATGGTGAAGGCGATCGCTTTGTCGACCGAATGATATGTTTATCTTTCTTTGGAGCTCCTTTAGTGGTGACCTTTATTTGGCGGTGGACGTATAGAGGTTGTTTCCGGCAAAACAAACTGTCGAAATTGTTCTTTGATATGGACCTTCATGTTGTAATCAGCCTCGTTGAACCAGGCCTACAATGTGTAAAAAACTGTTAGGTGGAATGTTGTAGAAAATAGGGACAAAAACTGCAAAAAAACTGCATTCTGTTCGATGTATGTGAGGTTTTAGATTATACAATCTGAAAATGAAAGACACAATTCAGATTATATAATCCAAAATTTACAAGTACATAACATAATGTAAAAAAACTAGGCAGAAATAAACACAGTTTTAAGGAAAAAGTAACTAAAGCAAATCTCATTATGGTAACAGAGAGATGTCTTCCTTTCTAGCCTTAGGATCACCTTCATACTCGAACCGCAACCTCTTCCAGTGAGTGTGGGTTTCATCCAAACAGATGGGGTTGTTTTTCTTGATCTTCAATGCAATCGTACACGCGGACGACAATCCGTAAGTGATGAAAATTAAACAACCACACTTAGATTTGTCTGTACCAACCCCAAATGTTCGATCAACCTCGTTTGTGAGATAATGCAAAGCGTTCCTTGATATGTTTCTAATCAACCTAGACCACAACAACTTTCCTTTAAACCTATGATCATGGAGATCAGGAAGGATGCGTGTATCTGAGTATGTTGTGACTCTAACATGTTGTGAACGGAGTTCCAGTTTGTACTTAAATCACACATACTACTAGTCAGATACTTTTTCAACCGGTTGTGTGCAAATTCAACTCTGTTTGTTGTACTATTCCCTAAATGCATGACTTTATTGACCCAAAACTTCACAACCTTCTCCTCAATCGGACCCAAAATTGTATTTTCAACATATTCCAAAAACTTAGGAAACTTGCCGCATACAACTTTGAATCGGTTGCAATTATCAATATATGCTTGCTATGTATCGGCATTCACAATATCCTCTCATGCAAGCATCACCGTCTTCATCACTTCACTTGACTTGATCTCTTTCCCATCCTTGCCTTTGAGATCCTTAACTTTGCAATTCGTCTTACACTTTGCTCTAACATTTCTTTCAATGTGATACTCGCACAACAAAACAGTAGCATCTGGGAAAACAGTATCCACAACAATCATCAAAGCATGGTCTCGATCAGTGACAACTACTTTGGGTGAAATATCTTTGGAATGCAACAGACCACGACACTTCTCAAGAGCCCAATTAACGTTATCTTCCTTCTCAGACATCATATAAGCAAATGCAATAGAGAACATGTACTCGGTAGAAGTGACACCAACAAACTCAAGAAACGGAAGACATTATTTGTTGGTCTTATATGTGGAATCCAAGACAAGCACCGTAGAAAACGTGTTAAACAACTTGATACCATTTGGATGCGCCCATAAAATATCACTGACATCATCAGATTCAAGATACTTCCTACAATGATACACATACTCATTCTCAACCAATGATTTCAAGAGATGTTGCATGTATGTTCTCGTACCCCTAATGCCTATGTTTGTGACAAACATTATAAATATGCTTGATAGTAGTTGAAGTTCTACTATTAATTTTCCTTAAATTTGTAAAAATTTGCCTCGGAGGAACATTTGAGTCTGTCAACTCACGAAGGTATATGCTTTCATTTGGGTTGAGACGTTTGGCGGTTTTATGAGCTTTTAACACATCTGTCACCAACTTTGAGGCTCCAATCACCAACAATCAACAAATAACCTCTCAGCCGAAACGGACACTCACATTTAACTGAACCAGATATTTTGCGCCTCGTCAACTTCTTGTACTCGGTATATGAACCTCCTATTTTACATATCACAGTAAAAAATGCATTTCTCACATTGCCACCTTTATCTGATTTACCGTTAACGGTTGAAAATCCTAGCTTCCTTGCTTCCTCTCGAACCCACTCCAACAAATCGTTCCGTGTAGCAAACTTTTGTTTGGTGGTAAAATGTTCTCGATGATCAATAGTAACAGCAACATCGGGAAATAGAACAACCGGAGGAGCATCCTCTACTTTCGCATCGCCGGAAGGAATGTCAACTTTCGGCGGAGGATCCTCGCTTTGGCATTTCCAGAATTATCTATAACTTCAAGTGCAACAACCGGCAACACAATATGTGGTTCAATATCAGGTGGCAATTCATTAGAGGCATCAACGGGAACATCCATTACTGAAATAGTGCAAAGCATCGTCAGAAAATGCAAGCAGTTTATGTACTAGTGCTGTTCGGAATATACAATCCGAAACATATTATTGGTTTTCAGATTTTATATTCCGATATGTGCCAGTACAAATTCATTGACGTGATCAAAATGAAAGCGCCTAGAAATTAAATGAGGGATGTTTTTTATAAACATTACCTTTGCATCATACAAAAATGATGTTGTAAACGCCCCTTGATGACCAAATCGCTACTCCAAATCACGTTTTTGCCCAAAATGGTGTGTTTTTGAAGGTGTAGGGAGTTTTTGGTGATAAAGATGATGAACTTCTGCTAGGTTCTGGGTGAACCTTATATATTCAAACATTTCGGAATATACAATCCGAAATATTCCGATATTTTTCCCGTTTTTTTAAAAGTGAATATTTCAGATTATACATTCCAAAATATATAAATAAATTTCGGATTGTATAATCCGAAGGTTGTTTCACCCTATTTTTGTTCAAAATAGCTCTCAGGTCATGCTGACATTCAGTTGTTTGACACTTTTTGGATTTTAGAATCCAAACTTGGCTCGGATTCTAAATTTGGATTCTAAAATCTGAACAAAGAGTATTTCGTAAAAATTATAGGACGTGCGAGAATGACATAAGATGAAAAAAATAAAAACCTAAAAAAGATCAATCCAAGCCCATTCTAAAAATATCATATAACCCACTTCAAAATTCCTTCCCAAAACAATCCTTGTTGTAGCACTTTTAATTTTTTCTTTTATTTTTTGAGAGCAAAATAAGTTTGATTAATTCAATAACTAAAATTGGGATAAATCACAAATTAAGATGATAGTCATGAGTTGAAACATTTCTTATTCTCATTTTGAGATCACTATTAACACTAACGATACATCAATAAAGATATAAATATTATTATTTGAGATACGATGGCATTATCAAAACAACAGATTCTAACAATTTAACTAATTTATTCAACAAATGATCGAAGATCAATAATATTTCAAAAAAAGATTATGCAAATATCCGCTCAAACCGATTTCGACTATAGACGATACCATTTCATATATTTTATTTATTTATTTATGTATTTTGACAAGAGATTGTACCTTTTCATTTTCTCACTCTTCTTTTGCCGTGTATGTAAACTTAACTATGACTCTATCTAATAGACTTAACAAATAAACATTTTGAGATTTCATTCATATCTTATCTTATATTAATTATTTTTGTTGAGGGGATCTTATATTAATTATATTAATATTATTATCATATGATATATATGATGATAATAAATCAGTGAATGATGACCCTTCTTTGTCTTGTTAGCTTCTTCATCAACTCACTTTTCAACACCTAAAACCCATTTTCAACACTCATTTTTCAATTTTCACCCCTTTTCATTTTTCAATCTTATTTCAATCAATTGAATTGGATCATCACGAATTGAATTGAAATTAAAAAAAAGGAGCAAAAGAAAAATCCCTTTTTGTGAATTTGATCCATCTGGGCACCGACAAAATTCAATCTTTTCTGTGCTCAGATCACTTCAAAGTTACAATCTTTACAAGTTTTTGATTAATGGGTCGATTCAAATTTGGTTAAATTTTGATGGGTTTGATCTAAAAATTTGATTTTTGAGATTTGAATTTTTATGGTTTTTGGTGTTTTTGATTGAAATGGTCTATTTCCATAGCTCAATCTCTCTTTGTAAGTCAGTTGATCAACCTCCAGTTCAATCATCCATGGCGAATTCGATCGAATTCGGATCGAAATATTCAAAATCTAAGCAAAGTAATCAATTTCAAAGGAATAGGAGGAACCATAGTTTATCAAATTCTGTTAAGATTCCACCTTGTGATCGATCTAGATCAGCTATGATTGATGTTGTTATGTTCATTGCTGTTGTTATTGCTTGTGGATTTTTGTTTTTCCCTTATGTTGAACTTTTAGTGATCAAGTCATTTCAGATTATGAGTATGGTGTGTTTTTTGATTAAGGAAGAAGTTTCTTATGCACCTTATATTTATATATCTATTGGAATAAGTGTTGTTTGTGCTGCATTGGCTACATGGGGTGTTATTGTTTGCACAAGTAACAAATGTGGTAATCCAAATTGTAAGGGTTTGAAGAAAGCTGCAGAATTTGATATTCAGTTAGAGACTGAAGATTGTGTGAAGAATTCGCCGTCTTTTGTGAAAGATGGTGGTGTTTGTAAGAAGGGTTTGTTTGAATTGCCGCGCGATCATCATAAGGAACTTGAAGCGGAGCTTAAGAAGATGGCACCGATTAATGGAAGAGCTGTGCTTGTGCTGAGAGCTAGGTGTGGTTGTTCTGTTGGTAGGTTAGAAGTGCCGGGACCGACGAAGAAACTTCGGAAGATCAAGAAGTAGGCGACAAAACACAAAACAATAATATCCTTCTGATTTATAGAGAGGAGGATTGAAGAAAAGGAAGGAAAGGGATAATTGGATCTTTATAGAATGTGTAATTTGTACTTTTGGATCTGAAGTTTTCTCATTCTATGAGGAACTGTAGGATGTCTTTGAATAAGCCTTTTGGTAATAAGTTGTAAGGAACTATGTTTCATACAAATTTAGTTGGTTATACTTGAGAATATACATAAAAACATTTATTTGGATTTACTTCTTTCATATTCAAGGTTTACAATTCTTAACAATTTCTAGCTGTGGTTTTGAATTCTATTGTCTCTGATTCTTGTTGTTATGTACTTATGTCATGCTTTTTGTGAGAATTGCATAGGATTTAAGTTCCCAATTTTGATATTAACCGCAGGTTTGAAATGGATTAATTTGGATTGGCTTATTTGAGTTTATCTGCTGGAATAAACACTTGTGAAACTGTTTGAAAGAATTTATGTAAATAACTTTTGTCATGTCCATAAGTTGTTTTCAGCTTAATTTCATATGCTGTCCGGTATAGCATGAAAACCGTACACTTTGTCTTTTTTCAGTCATTATGATTTCATTGTAGGCAGACTTTTTTAGAAGAGATTGTATGTGCTGTAAACCATGGAGTGGACTGCTCAAATACAGGACATCCTTTTTGCAGGTAAATGTAGACCTAATTTTCTATTTGATTTCTTTTGTCTGAAAATTGAATTCTCTTGTGGAGACATGGTTCAGTGATAACTTTGAAGATTATTATTGTCTTATTATTGATGTCGGCTTCTGTAGTTTGTTGTGTTGTTTATCTGCCCCATGTTTATTGGACTTCTGTTTGTCGTGTTGCTTTTAGAGTCTTGTACTTTCTATTTCTCATTTATCAGCTCGTAAAAATACAACATATTCTCTCCATGAAATCCAAGGTTATAAATCACCGTCACTGTTACAGTCATGTCGCGATTCTTGACACTGTAGAGAATCGCAATCAATTGCAGCTGATGCAACTTTAATTGTGGTTGCAAAGACCCTGTTGTCGCGATCTGTGATACTGTAGAGAATTGCAATTGCAACTGATGCAGCTTTAATTGTGATCGCTTTGTGGTTGCAAAGACCTTGTTGTCGCGGTTCAGATTGCGGTCGGCGACCTCTTATAGGAAACTTTGAAATCCACTTAGTTTACTTTTCTAGCTTCTCTAGTTACCGCTGGAACTTGCTTAGATTGACACGACTATAAATTTGTATAACTGTAAGCTTGATTTGTTGTTCTTTTAATATGAACGAGGTGTTT
This sequence comes from Medicago ruthenica, assembly GCA_018208015.1. Classification (NCBI taxonomy): domain Eukaryota; kingdom Viridiplantae; phylum Streptophyta; class Magnoliopsida; order Fabales; family Fabaceae; genus Medicago; species Medicago ruthenica. The sequence goes on from CM031376.1 coordinate 81,561,537, forward strand.
GCAAATAAATGTTCGTGTTTATGTGTTCAAACCAATCCATTTTCCTGCATGAAAATGTGTTGAAATAGTAGTAGCATTACATTTATTTCTTTCATTAACAAATAATTGAAGTCTAGGTTATTGTGCAAGTGAATCTCTTCTACCTGCTTTCATGATCTGAAGAGCATGGCTGGTAATATATGACTTTAATACAAAGTGTTTTATCCATTTTTATTGTCTGAAATTGTGTTTTATGACAATATGAACTCACTTGATAGTTTATTATCAATGTAAGATGCTCTAAATCTGTTTCATTTATTTAAATAATCATGAAATTCAGTGATGTCAGATAGCGGCTATATAGCAAGCCGCTAATTGTTCCTTGATATGTGATTTAGTACAAAGTGTTGTCAAATAACGGCTATAACAACACTGTAATAATGTTATGTAGCAGAATTTGAACAAAGTCCTATTTTCAGCAATATGAGATTAACAACACTGATCAAATTTCAAATCAACCGTTGTGTTGATTGCAATTTCTACTGTGAAACTTGGTTCTATAGTCTTACCTTCTTACACAAGCTATTCCTTGAAAACATTTCTGCAATATTCACCTGTTTTTTCAAATTCCTTGAAAACTTGGTAGATGCCAAAACCTGCCAGAGTGCTTGCACTGATCAGTAATGAGGTGTTCTCAATCTTTCTTTCAACAAGATAGAAAGAGATATCTCATTGGTTGAATAACTCATTTCATATGTAAGAATATTATCTCTAAACTACCCATTCATTTAACTTTTATATGTTTAATTGCATGTTTGGTCCTTATGTTTACTTTAAGTTTTAAGTTGGTCGGTCCCTTATGTTTTAAAAGTTTCAAGTTGGTACCTTATGTTTTAAAAGTTTCAATTGGTCCAAAACGTTACACACATTGAAATAAGTTATTCCTTTCATCGCCGTTTAGAGATATGGGTTGAGAATATGGGTGTTGAAATTTAACTTATTTACAAAATCAGTTTTAAAACATTTTTAATTTTTTGTTTTGTTTTATTAACTTAAAACCTATAATATATAAGGGATCAAACGTGCAATGCATCCCTTTTTACATTTTTTTTATGACCAAATTTGTTAGTCATGTAGGGTAATTTGGACAATAGATTTTTTTTATTGGGATTGCATATATTTAATGTGGTCAATTACTTTGTTAATATGCGTAATTTGATAATATTTAAGATAAAAGTTATCTTGTTTCTAAAAGAAAGTTAAACTCCTAGCCTTGTAGCCTAGGTATATTTTGCCATTGACATTTCATGTGCTGAGGAGAAGTACATCCCAAAATTTTGTCCTTTTCTCTTTCCCACTTTTGTACCCCTAAAATAGAAATTAAAAGCCAACTAGTACACGTAAAACTCGAGTTATAGGTAGATTAAATTATTCTAAACATTTATAAGTAGTTAAGTGGCTATTTCTAGCATAAACAATTTCAATTGGATAGGGAAACGAGAATAGAGAATTATGCCATATTTTTTCCTTATGGTTGTTTAAACAATTGACTTTTAGACTTCAGTAGGGAGATGTTAGCCCTCTAGTTTTAAGGCCTGATAATCTGAAGTTCGGATGAGAGATAAATAAACGTTCAAGAATTGGAAAATGTAATTATACATACTTTCTCATAATTTAAGAAAAGAAAAAAAAATTGATTTCGCCGAAAGCACCATGCAGTCATTGCAGTCGGTAGGACGGTCCATCTTTTGACTTTAGCAAATTACACATTTTAAATAAAACTCAAAATGCAGATTGTCTAGTCTTGATTTAAAGATCGTGTGTGATCTTCTGAATGCATGGACTACTCGGTGTATTTAAGCACCCATTTCAAATAAAATAATGTGTTTTGTGGTTCAAAATATTTCTATTAAATTACTTTATTTAGTCACTGTTATAAACAAAAAAGAAAATATCTTGATCATTATTATAAAGCAAAATATCGTGTGTGATTGAATTCAAGTGGTTAATGTCGAATTTGATTCTGTTAAAAATAATTCTTGATCAGACTTTACTTCTCTTCTGTCCACACTTCGGATTACTTGGGTCTCATTCCCCTAAGAATTGAGAGCTAACACACAAAAATACCTTTGAATTATTAAATGTGGATACTAGAGTGAGCATTTTCGTTAGTCCCTAAATATCCATAACGATATTTTAGTAAATTTAACTTGTATTATTTGATAATATGATTCTTTATCATTCTTTCATTGATTTTTCTTTTGGTGTTAACCCTTCGATTCACGGGGGAACAAATTTCTAGTAATTCGGACCCTGAATCAAATGGTTAAGATGTCCAAGTATCTTCCTCTTGTGCGACAATATGTTGGTATTTAAGTTATATTTTAGTCGTTAATAATTTGTTCATTGTTCAGTTAAGGGTAACTAAGGGAATGCAGTTACTTTGCTATTACTTTAAAAAAAGAAAAGAAATGAACTACTAATATTTCTAAAGATGTGATGTATGTTTTTACTTATATTAGAAATCGAGTAGTGTAATGTAAATTATAGATGTGGTTTGGAATTTTTTTATCCTCATATCCCTCTTATGCACAAAAAGACAAAGGATGTTAGAGAAAAAGAGTAGAAAGAGATAGAGAGAATGATAAAAATAAGAGAGATATAGAGAAAATGGAGATGATGCAGAGAGTATTTGGAAGAAAAGGATCCAAAAATGATATGGTATCCTCTATAGTGCTGTGTTACACATGATGCAATTAGTGCAGAAACATTGAATTTGGGTGCAGTGTTGAATCCACTAGGGATTCAGTGGCTCTTCAACAACTTCATTGAGGTAGATCATTGGAGTAAAATGTGTGATGATAGTCTTTTGGTGCAACTTTAAGAATAACCAAAGTTTTTTTTTTTTTTTTTTGAGAAAAGGAATAACCAAAGTTGACACTCTATTGTTTGAAGTTAAAACAACATGAGACCATGATGGACCAATTAAGTATTAGTTCATGCTGTAAGAGTAATCTTCAAAAAAAATGTTTTTTATGTTTTTAAAAGGTCTTGTTGACTAATACGCTTATGACACGTGTTAAGAATTTAAAACTAAACATTTCACATTTAAAAGAACAATATTTGTACTTTTACAAATTTGAATACACAATTTTGAGACAAAATTACTATATGTAAATAAATCCTTTGTAAACTCCAATTATACAATATCGCCTTAAAACTTTTTTGTTATCTTTTTGGACAAATATCTTCCCGGGTCTCTAAGTTAGATATATGCAACAAGTTAGTTCGTTAAGTTTTTTATGTAATAAACCGGTCCTTTAAGTCTAAAATGTTTACGCAATTACCGTTTTTTTCATCCAACTCTGTTAAAAAATGCTTACGTGGCTGTTTAACAATGATGTTGTAGGTCCAAAAAGTGTTTATGACACCAAACATGATTACTTACACACGTTTTCTTCTTGTTTCCGAATTCAAACCTAATTTTACAGATCAATATTTTATCAATAACATTATAAATCAAATAATCAATTTCGTTTCAAACCAAGATTGAATACTACACTAATGAATCTTAGTTTTGAGAGTGGCCAACTTAACGTTAAACGACCACATAATCACTTTTTGATAGAGTTTGATGAAAATAAGAGCAATGGTTCAGACATTTATGACTTAAAGACCGATTTATTACATAAAAAAACTTTAAACACAAACTTGTTACAAACATCAAAGAGCACATAAGGTGTTTGACCTATCTTTTTCCATAACCGCATACATAAGTTGTACAAGAAATAAAATTAAATAACATCATAATATATCTTTCACGCTCACATAAAATTTAGGGACCGACTGATTCAAAAGACCGACTAAGTTCTCTTCTGCCTTTAGATAGGTCAGTAAAGTCACTCTGAGCTGATTACAACATGCGAACCTCGATAAAAATCCAATGATTTCTTCTCATAAACAAACCAGAGTTATCAAATTAAATTGCTGGAAGATTAGAAAAACAATTTCCAAATTATTTTTCATATTAGGTAGACTTTTGTTTTTTTAGGGATCATATTAGGTGGACTTGAAAACGTATAATATACCCTAACATGAATTTTTTTTTTAAATGTATTTGTACCAACTGACTCTAATAACGGATTGAGAATCATTCTTTTAGGACCAGTAGTAACTGTTACAAAAATCGTAGCTAAAATATCTGAAAAGCTTGTTCGAAGATGTAGAGCTCCAATGGTGTTGTCCACTCATCACCTTCCTCTTCTTTGATATTCTCAAAGCTTTTTGTACGTACTTTTTTTTTCTCTTAATTTATGTATTTTCTATTATAAATATAGAGGTTAATTTGTGAAAATAATTTTAATCTCACTATAATATAATTCTATAAAACAGATTTTAAAGGTGTACTTACATATATAAAATAAAGTAATAAGTTGGAGACGACATGGCTAACATTAACTGGTACATTTCACTTGATACCTATGCCAATTTGAACAACATTTAGGTACAAGATTTGAGCTCAAAATATTGCTTTAAGATCACTTCCAACAGAGGGTACTTGATCATATGCATTCCCAGTCCCATTAGGTACCGTGTTGAAGGGATGAAGTGTTCATTGCGTAGATTGATTTGGTGGTCGGGGTGAGAGAATTAAGGAGTGAATTGATAATGATAATGATAATGATGGTTTGATCTTCACTTCCAACATAATACTAACAATACTAATTATTTTTTGTTTAAGAAAAAGTCCGTACATTGTGTCCATAATCCTAACTCAAATGGTAAAAATGTCAAAATTGTTAGACCATATGCTATAAACAGAGTTTGAATCCCGACAACTTCATTTATACGTTGTCGTTTAGTCTATCTACAAAAGAAAATTACTTACATCATAAAATAAAATAAAAATGAACTATATGTACAAAAAAAATATAGTTAAGTACTAGATTAAGGATTAATGGGTCGAAGATGGCCTGTGAGAACTAAATTCTTGGGTATTTAGATAAACATATACTACTAATTTAATTATATTTTGACCAAACAAAATATTTTAAATTTCCTTCTTTAGGAGGGTATAGATACTCACACTATCAAGGAAGGAATCAATGGGACCCAATGACCCTTAATAGGACAGGGAATATGAAGGGAAGGGAAGGGTATCGATTGATTTGATCAAAACTAGGAATATACTTCGACTATTCCATATTATAACTTTATAAGTAGTTAATAATCCATTCTATCTTTGCTAAAAAAAAATCCATTCTATCTTTCATTCTAGTCATTTAATTCCCTAATGCTATGATTATGAGAATATAAATATAATATTGTAACATCAACTGGGAATCCAAGTATTCTATATGCACCCCCAAAACTTTAATAATGGAGAAGAAATAGAAAGCAAAAATATAATTTTGGCATGTTATAATTTAGTTCACTATCCATTATTGTGATCCTCACTAACTCAACCAAAACTTAACTTTTTAACCACTGTCTCTTATAGTACATTTTAACAACGGGTGAAATTTACATTTTTTTTTGTTAAGTAGTCAACTAACTAGACTCGTATATTATAAGTATGAAGAAGTGGAAAACCTATGATACGAATATCGGCCACTGCATATCAATATCTATGGAGCTATCAACTGAATTACACTTACAGGGTGTAATTTACATTTTACTAATAGTGGATGAAATGAAAGTAAAATAAAAAAAAATAAGAAAATTAGGCGAAATGAAAATTAGGTGTATTTTCGCTAAATTATATTTTCCGTCCTTTATCTTTTAGCAAAAAATTGTTTTAGTTTTTATCTTTTTTTAAACAATTTTACTCCTTTATGTTTTTAAAAGGTGACCCATCTGTTGGTTAATACCTGATAAGAGGCATGTGTATTTCAATCATTAGATTAAAAATAGCGGTCATTTAACTCGTAATCAGATTCATCATTTCATGATTACCATCATCCATTTGCTGTCTAAGGGATTGCAAAGAGTTGTTAGTAATAGAAGGATTCATATGATTTGCTATATACTCATGTACATAACCATCACGACTAGTTCCTACATGGTCTAATCGAGTTTTAGTGTCTCTTATTGGAAAGGATCTTGGAAGATTACGTCCCATAGTGGGAGGAACGTACCGTAGTGGTAATCCATGTGGATACACTATGGTATTTGTCCTCTGAATTGATGGACTTGCCACATAACCACATTTAATTTGACTTATAACAAGATTCAAAGGTAATTCTCATTGAAGAATTTAATCAATGTTCTGAGGCATATTTACCTCTTGTTCATCTTAGCATTTTTTTTGGGAGGAGCCATGCTATAGTTTTTGATCTGTTCGGTAGAGATGGATGAATACAACGGTAACGGTGCGGTGCTCTGGCACGGTGGTGATGCAATCTTCGCGGTGGAACGAAGGGTGCCTACAGGCACGTTAGCACTCTAACGCTCAAGTCAGTGTAGGAAATGAGATGGAATGTGTAAAAATGTGTGGGAAATTAATCGTATCTTGAGGGTGACGCTGAGTCACCCTTATATAGAGGAAGGAGACGCTAATGGATTCCGAGAAATGCGGCGCCTCATCCGGGGGCCGTTGGAGGCCACGTGTACGGCGTAGGATGCACGAGGGTGTGCTTCAGTGAGGTGGTGTGCACCAGCACTAGCGTGCTCACTCAGGCGATGAGTCTTGATCTGGAGGACTTCGTGTCCACGTGTCGTCATAGGATTGGCCTTCTGGCTGGTCCAGAACAGTTTTTTTATGCGTTTCTAATAACCAGAAACTCGATGTAAACTATCTCAAACTAATGTCCGGCTAGGTGTGCCAATTTGTTGATTTAAAAATGTTTCGACCCAATAAATGAACTTAATAGATCAATCTAGGATTCGAGTATGATCCTTAAGAGGGTTCTTAGTTGTCAGGTTTAAACTAACAAGCATGTAGTCGTGGATCGAAGAAACATATGGGATTTCAGTAATATAGAAAAGGAAAGAAAAAACAAGATAAAGAAAAACAAAGGCACAAGTGTGTGAAAAGGGAAAAAATATATATTAATATAAGTGAGTTTCATACAACATTCTTTAAATATTGACAATAAGAGTATTATTCGGTGAGGGCGGACATGTTCCTAGTAGGCATAGTTTTGTCGAACTGCTATAAGATTATTCTTTCAAAATGATATAAAGATTGTTAAGAAATTGAGAAATTGAGTGATAAAGATGTTTATAAGTTGATCTTCACTCTCAAATAATACTAGCAATACAACTTCTATGTTCATATTTATAAGTTTACAAATATTAAAAAAAAAGTAATATTTTAAAAGAGTCTTATAATTATGAACCGAGGGAGTAATATTTTTTGTTTAAAAAAAAAGTAGTTGGTCTAATAAATAATAAAATTATTTGTGTGCAAAGAAAATGCCCTAAAGTATTAAATTGAGAATTCAAATTCTTGGCTATTTTGATAAACATGAGTCAAATGTATTTAATTTAAATTTAGATCAAATGCATTTGATTTTTTTGCGTATACATGACCTCGGAGAGAGTGCGATTAAATTACTTATATTTTAACCATGCAAATATTTTAAATTTCCTTTTTTAGGAATGCATAGACATGTTACACCATCGGGGAAGGAATCAATGGGATGGGACCCAATATCCCTTAGGGCTGGGAATAGGAAGGGTGGAGATTGGAAGAGTATTGATAGATTTGATCAAAACTAGGAATATACTTCAACTATTCAATATTACTATAACTTTATAAGTAGTTAATGACGTTAGAACCAAACTTAATTATAAACCTAGAGTCAATCATGTTAATCATCAGAAATAACAAATCAATATGCGGAAGCGTACCTGAATTCATATTCGGATATAATTCTTGTGGTAATGGCCTTCCACATCAACACACACTCTCACTGAGCGAACCCTTTTTTATTCTTTGTCTTCTTGTGATGATGAGATGTCAACAAAAACGGCGGCTTGGTGTGTATGACCTGGGGACCATGACCTCTTTATTTATAGCACTCAAACTAGGGTTAACTATTGATATTTCTATTTTAGCCCATGGTAAAAGTAGAATTACTAATTAGTCTCTGCACATTAAAGGCCCACACCCTATTAGATACTCATAAGCTCATTTTAGCCAAACCTTATTAGATCACTTTAATTGGGCCTAACTTAAGTGACAGTCCACAATACATATATTCGAAAGTTGTTATTCCTACTTCAGCATTTGCTATGAAACACCAGAGAATTACACATTTACCCCTAACGGCAGTTAACTGCCGTCGGATCTATGCTTTAAAAAATGTCACAACGGCAGTTAACTGTCGTTGAACAAGGCATAATGATAGTTAACTATCGCCAGGTAAGCTTTTTTTAGCAAGATTCACATATGTTCTGGACCGGCTAGAAGGCCAATCCAACAATGACACGTGGACTAAACGTCCACCATGCCAAGGCGCAATGCCTGAAGGAACACGCCAATATCAGTGCACGTCACCTCAACAGAGCACGCCCCCGTGCATCAGACACCATACACGTGTCCTTTAACCGCCTCCTAATCACACGCCGCATCTCACAGTGGCAGTTATTCTCACACACGCCTATATAAGGGTGAGTTAGCTTCACTCTCAAGGTACGATTCACTTTACCCACACTTTTTACACACTCTTTCTCAGTTCCAATATTGACTTGAGCGTTGGAGTGCTAACATGTCTGCATTCGTTCCACCGCGAAGACTCATTATCACCGTACCATATCACTTTCCGCCACCGTTGCCTACATCGGTGTATTACCGGACATATCAAAATATAAGTCTAATGTTGAATTAATGATCAAACAAATGATCCATTCTATCTTTCATTTTAGTCATTTTCAAAACTAGGAAGCAAAAATATAACTTTTGCATGTACCAATTTAGTTCACTATCCGTTGTGATTCCTACGAACTCAATTAAAACTTAATTTTTAACTACTGTTCGGATAGAACACTTCAACCACAGGTGTAATTTACATTTTACTAATAGTGGTTTAGGAGGAGGAGCAAAGAAAATAGATGCAATTAAAGTGAAAGAAAATAATAAGAATAAGAAAATGAGATGAAATGAAACTATATCTTAGAGCAGGTTGAGGCTCAATTTAGTTTCAATCAGTAAGACTTCAGTTTACATTGGTATGTGATAGAAATATATGTACCAATTGCATTACACAATCCTTAGTTCACACGACAAAAATGTTCCCAACGACCTGAATTTGACTTCCCTATAGCACATGCACAATGCAACAGTTATGAAAACCGTTAGATCTAGTTTGAGAAAATTTCTCTTTCTAGACCAAACGGTCCTTACAACTGCTGCAGCGTGCAACTGCTCACTTTCACAAATCTTGAAACTATTCAGCATGAATAGTCCAACCAACACCCGATTCATCAAACGGATTAAAGAAATCAATAAATGTCCTATCGGAAGGAGCCATGCTATAGTTTTTTTTGTTATAGGTTTCTAATAACTAGACACTTGACACAAACTATCTCAAACTAATGTCTCACTGGATGTGTCAATTTGTTGATTCGAAAATGTTTCAACCCAACAAATAGACTCGATAGATCAATTTAGGATTTAAGTTTGATCTTCAAGAGGGCTCTTAATTGATAGATTTAAAGTTACAATCACGTAGTCGCGGATCAAAGAAACTTATGAGTTTTGAGTACTATAAAAATGGGAAGAAAAAAAAAAAGATAAGAAAAACAAAGTCATAAGTGTGCTGATAAGCGAAAAATATTTATTAATATAAGTGAGTTTCATACATCGTTAATTCAATATTGCTAGTAAGAGTATTATTCTGTAAGGGTGGATGTGTTTCTAGTAGGTGTAATTTATTAGAATGAAAATGAACACTTAGGAACGAGTAAATGCTGGCCTGAAGACTTCCTGAACACTTTTCTTCTTCTGGCAGTTTTCAAAAGTTGTAGATTTTGATTTCAAAGCATGGTACTGACATTTATTCTTATCTTTGAAGTAACATAACTCAACCGCTTGCACGTATGTACGACGTGCCTAACAATAATAGTGTCGACACAAATCATCTCTACTGTTCTGTTTCTCTCTCAAATTAAGGCGGATTCAACATGTATTGTGAAAGTAGATGCAAAAATTATACTTTATATGTTTTAAGATCACACAATTATTGTTTGAAAAAGCTCAAGAGGTGTCAATGTTAATAAGCCAGTCGATGATGATTTATCTAAAGGATAAAAATTTAAACTTGAATATTAATATGTTTTGTGTCTTGTTAACGAGTGTCTCCGGGACACTCTTTAAGCATTTATAATGAAGAAATTATTCTTTAAAAAAATTAAAGATTTCAATTTCCAATGCAATACATACACAAACTTTAATAAAATCTTATCACTTTTGGTGCTTAAAGAGTGTGCACTCGTTAACATTTCTCATATATTTTTACATAGAAAAATAGTACGAAACTATGAAGTATCGATTCTACCAAAAACACTACATAAATACAGAATCGGATACGACATTAATACCGACAATAATTTTAAAAAAAAAAATACAAAATTCTTCAATGAATTGCTTGAAACCGAAAGACAGCTTCCAAAGTGACATTATTTTATGATTATACTTAGTGCAATGATTAAAAAACAATGTAAAACACTTGCACATTTTGCAGATTGTTGATAGGTTAATGAAGAAACTAATTAAAAAACCATTGGATCAAAAGAATAGGCAGATCCTAATAGAAAATTCAAGCTGATTATCATATCAACATTACTAATCCAAATAGTTCTTTCATTTAAAGAAGTTGACATCATAAACATAAAAGATCCATAAACTGATTATGAAATGAACACTACTTGAATCATCTGGTACTCACTACGGGGTCCATTTAGTTGAGAGTTATAATTGATTGTAGAGTTATTGGTATGCCTTGTGTAATAAGGTATTGGAGATATCATGTTGAAGAGATGAAGTGCTTATTAATTTACTCAATAGATCAAACGGTCCTTACAGCTGCTGCACCGTGCACCGTACAGCTGCTCCGTTTCATAAACCTTGAAACAATTCAGCATGAAATCCCTTCATGTTGATCAAACTACTACATGCCAAGAAATTCACCATTGGTATTTGGCAGCAACAAGGACCTCCTCATATTGTTGAGCAGCATTGTCCCAACTAAGATCCTGTGACATCCCTCTTTGTTGAATCCCTTCCCAACTCTTCTTATAATCCCTATAAGTCAAAATGCAATTCCATAATGCCGCCATTAACTTGTTAGCTTCTGCCTTATCGAACGTCCAACCAACACCCGATTCATCAAACGGATTAAAAGGCTGCACCGTATCTCTGAGTCCGCCAACCGCGTGTACAACAGGAACCGTTCCGTAGTTCATCGCATAGAGTTGATTCAATCCACACGGCTCAAATCTTGATGGCATGAGCAATATATCTGAACCTGCTGTTATCTTATGAGCCATCTTAACAGAAAAACCAACCCATCCTCGAATTTTGTCGTGGTGCTGCCATTCAAATTGCCTTAGCATTTCTTCTAAATCAGGTCTTCCGGTTCCCAACATGATTAGTTGCACATCGTGGCTCATCATCCAAGGAATCGCTTCGCTTATGAGATCAACACCTTTCTGTTGATCTAATCTTCCGATGAAGCAGATTATCGGAACATCCTCGCGGACAGGCAAACCAAGCTCCTTTTGTAAGGCTGCTTTACATTGACGCTTGCCGGTGTGTAGGGTCTCAAGGGTGTAGTTAGTGTAACCGTCTGACTTCAAGTGAACGTCGAATTGAGGGTTCCAATCTTTTGTGTCAACACCATTCACAATTCCCCTAAATTTCCAATCATTCTCGTTTATGATGCCATTCAAACCCCAACCACCTTCTGAAGTTTTAAGCTCCCACGCGTATCCGTGACTAACAGTGACAATCCTGTCTGCTGTTTTTAGACCGGCTGCAAAGATGTTGAAGTGCTCGCCTCCAATGGGGTCGTACATTCTGAAAAGGTCTATGTAGTTTCCAGGTAGATCCACAATGTTGAAATCATCCAGCGGGCCCCGACCCTGCGTAATTAAAGCTCTGATTCAGAGTGTATAAGGAAAAAGGCAATATAAACTCCAACCATATAAGAAAATGAAATATGCTTCAATGATCTGCCTTTTAATCACAGTAATCTCTCTAGTGTCTCTTTAATCACAGATAAAAAAGACTTGCTTTTCGACACAGGTTACAACATGCAAGCGATGCAAACTTAGAGTTGCAACATGCAAGCAATGCAAACTTAGAATCTGATGAGGGAACATGTTCTTGATTCCTTACTATTAACACATTTTCTTCTGAAAAGAAATATGAAATGATTTTACAGAAAAAAATATCATTGAGCCCGTTTCATGATCATTATCAATTTCTGGTTTCAAACAGATTCTTTATCTTTATTTCGTGTCAAGATAGTCTTTTATGTTTAAAAACGTCGACAATGTTTTGACCAAACTTCATTTTTCATCTATATATGTCACCAACAACCTTACTTGACCATTCAAAAAGGTAAATTACATCTTTAATTCATCAAGATAACATAATTATATCAACGACTGCTACAATATCTAATCCATCAAAATTAACATGATATTTTTTAGTTTTTATCTAAGATTGTGCCCTCATTGTTGCCAATGAGAATCTAGTTGTGGTGCTGAGTGGTGAAGCATTCAATGATCATGTACTCAAATCAGTAAAAGAAGTGGACTAAGAATGAAAGTTGATTCTACAGTATAAACATTTTTAAAGATAAAGGACTGATTTGACAATAAAATAAATAAAGGACCTGTTTGAAACTTTAAATTGACTTAAAAGACCTCTGGTGTAGTTTTGCCTTTATCATTGACAAAGACAATACAATCTTATTTTCCAACGATTTTTACTTATGACACATATAATGTAAACATGATATATGAACAATTTGAAGTAGGAGTGAAAATATAGGAGCCAAGATGAACCAGCCAAAGTTCTTACACACACACATAGAGATACTAATCCAAAAGGCCTGTATACTTTTGCTTGTTTTCTTTTTCATTTAAAAGCCTTCTATTTAACCAAGATAAAAGTTGACCTATGAATGCTAATCATAGTTTACCACACACGCACACAAACACACACATACAGAGGCTTCTTTCTTCACCATGAAGAAAAACGACTTAACAATATAACTAGATTCAGAACGAACCTGGTGAGCTATGTTATGAATCACGAGAACAGATCTTGTATAATTCATCAAACCATGGTCACGATAATATGCTTTTAGATACACTGGCAGCAATGCAGTATGCCAATCATTTGCTATGAAGACCAGATTTCCATCTCCATAGCAAACACCACCACATGGAACGTGCCAAGGAACCTGAGCAATCATCAACTTCATTATTAATAACTTCTTTGATTAAGCCATATATAAGGATTTCATAAAATCATTTAGTTCATGTACCTCAACTGCTGCCTTGCAAAACAACACCATGCGCCTTAAAATATCCTGTTCCATTAAAGGAAAACAAGAGTCATAAGGCTAGGAAATAATAAGAATAGAAAACTAATTATATGCTATGAAGCACTGACACCAGACACCAACACGTAAACATCAGTAATAATTTGAGAAAATAGAAGTGATTCTATGCAATCACAAGTGTCAGTGTCGAACACCGACGTGTAGGATACTCGGACAAGCCTTCAATTTGAAGTGTCGGTGCTACGTAGGTTACAAGTAACCGATACTAATGCAAGATGGGTTACAAAATACCTTGAACCAAAACCGCACGGTATTTTGGCCATTCCTTTCATAATCATTTTCTAATGGAGAAAAAGAGAAATTCACATAATAAGACAGTTCTGTTTTCTTTTTTTTCCCTCTGTTTTTCCCCTTGAAAAGGAGTTTGGTAATTTTACAATTAATGATAACTGAAGTACTTAAGCTGATTCTCAACTAAACATAAATAGAAAATTACCACTCGGTTTCCGCCGTATATGTTACTCTCTAGATGGCGCAATATTGGACTGTCAATAAAAACGAAGTCGACGCCATCAATATAAGTCTGGAAATATGTCACTTCCATGTCCTATAAAGTGAAAATGTTGAAGCATTACTACACCAAGGTGGTAGAAAATAATTGTTTCAAGGAATCATAAGTTATTAGGAATAGAGTAGCCGCTCGCTGCACACCTGACCAGCTACTTTGTATCTCTTTCGTACTCCTATGTCTTGTGCTTCAGCGTAATTACCATAGTGAGGTGCAACAACCTAAGAAGAAAATGAAAATAAAGAAATAAAAAATGTAAATAGTTCGTAAAAAGGGAAATTGAAAATGTATTGATAAAGTTCTCTTCCAACATATGTGATACTTCAGCAGTTCATGAAGGGAATAGAATTTTACCATAACTCTATGTCCACGACGAGCTAAAGCCTTCGGTAATGCTCCAGCAACATCTCCAAGGCCACCTATAAGTTCACATTAAACGTTAAATTATATAAAAACTATGCAGCATACATGGAAGGACATAAAAGATTGAAGACTTCGTCTGCCAAAAAAAAGAAGAGTTGCATCACATTAATGCATGAATGCGAAAATTTTATCATGTTCTCTCACGGATGGATATCTTGGTTTGTTATAGGGGAGCTCAGCAACATGCATTCATCCAGGAAAATCTTCCATAAAATAATGTTAAATTACCTGTTTTCGACCAAGGAGCACATTCTGCCGCAACCAATATAATGTTCATAACATTGGGCCCAGCCAACGGTGCGGGGTTTTCACCTCCACTCTCAATATTTTCAGGTTCATTAGTCACCTCCTTTGAACTTGATTCACTCTCACGTTTCAGATTTTCAAACTTTTGGCTATAAGTTTTGATGTTACTTGAAAGGTCTTTCGGCTCAGTATCAGGTCTAATTGTCTTCTTTTCCTCATACCTCTTGTTTTTAAATTGTTCATCGAAACGTTGCCTAGACGAAGCCATTTCAGCATCATTTCTCTTTTTTTGTTCAACAAAACCTTGATTAATGCCTACAGATGAAACCTCACGTGTCTCCTTTTCTCTAGAATGAACAGAGCTTCTTAAAACAGTGCCACCATTTTGGTTTTCAACAGCACTGTCACTGTCACTGCCACTGCTGGAAGAACCTTTTTGTGGATTTGAGTCACTTGACAGAGATTTTTCATTGATTTCATAAGAAGTACTGTTTCCTTCCAATCCAAGAATGCTATCACTATCTATAGAGGAAACTAGTTTCTTTCTTTCAGCAATCTACAATTAAAAAAAAAGAAAAAAGATAAATTACTTCACTGCATGAATGGTTATAATAACAGTTAGGGAGGGTTGAGAAAGCATGTAGTAAGAATAAGCGACTAAATGATGTATACTGACACGGATGTTCATAAACAGCCCATTTTATGATAACTGTATTTTGATATACCCATTGCAAGGTTGAGTTTTCAGGAATATGTTTGTCTTGCTCCGCAGGACATTACAATAGCAACAAACTAGAAAATGTAAAGGTGCTACTGTTGTTACACTACCTAAGTCATTTGTCCGTTTCCTAATTGTTTACTAAACCGATTTAGTACCGCAAAAGTCTTTGGTATTTTTGACAAGATACTCAATTGAATGAAGAACCAGCTTATTCAATTCAAATAAAAAAGTCCATAAAGACCCACTATTATTTGGTATCCATATGAAACTATGCTAAATTGCTAATTCAATTTTAGAAGTGAGACTCTGATACTAAGTAGTCATTACTCATTAGTAATATCATCCTACTTCGAAATGGTACAGCAACAAAATACAGGAATAATAATTATAGAAGATTCTGATCCATTGAGTTACAACAACATACATGAATTTGTTCGAATAGAAAATCCGTTTTTCTGAAGTAAGAAAATAAATATAAAAGAACACAACAATTAATCAGAGTTCGGTTAGAGCCTAGCCTTGTAGCCACAATTGACTATTGTATTTTTCTATTATGCAATGAATGAGGTTTACAGTCTACAACACTTGAGGTGCTAGCTCAGTGGTTAGAGCCTAGCCTTGTAGCCTCAAGTGTTGAGTTCAAATCCCCTCGGGGACAGTTGTAAAATGGACATAAGTGCCACTTTTCCCCCCTTCCCCAATTATTATTTTTTTTTTTAAAAAAGGGTTACAGTCTACAGAGTACACAATTTTGTCTAAATATTACGGTCCAGTTTACAAGTTTAAACCGACAGACGAAAGGGCCAACCCAAAGGGCAGGCACTCTCACTCCTACACTATGCTTGAGCACCTGCCCACTTATTAGTGAATATGAACCATATTCAACAGAGTTTTAGTTTGGACTTCAAAAAAATGAGCTTTAACATTCTATTTCATCATTCAGTTGATATTGATCGGTCTTCTCTGCTAGTGCAATCGATAATTTGGTTATCACTTTTACCTAGTCATAATTAATTCCCTAGCACTTCAATGTAAAAATGATAGCCACAGGACCTCACAACTAGGCTCTGAAATAGCAATTCTAAATGGCAGATATTCCAAACAGGATCTTATAGACCAAAAATCTGAAATATAGTTTTGCATTCAGCTCTAAAAGCTTGAATAAGTCAAGAAATAGCCAATAAGATTAGCAATCTGCCGCTTTAGTCCACTCAGCCATCTCTCCCTATTTCAAAAAATAGAATTATTATGCTTATGATACATCGCATAAACAAAAAGAACAAAAAGTAGGGCTCGAAAAAAAGCCTTCTTTATATCTTATTTGATATTGATTGATAGTCATTTGATATATCTTCTCTGTCTTTTTTTTTTTTTCTATTTATTTATACTATTCATAATTATCTATTAACTCATAATTATATATATATATATATATATATATATAGATATAATTATTGATTTTATATTTTAGTTTGTTTTTTTATGCAACCAGAGTCCAGGTAGGTACTGGCATGGCTCTTTTTCCCATGAATCCATTTTAATGTAATTAGATTTGAAAGAAACTTGTAATTTGTAATTAATTTAAACATGATCAAACAAAAATAAAAATGACTTTTTGTTTGATCCTATATCATAGGAATCAGTCCGGTACATTATGTAGAAAAAGCAAGAAAAAAAATGAATGTGTAAAAAGCATTGTTGTCAATCACAGATTACGGATAATAATGGTTTGTTCAAAGGTGGATGCTACCGTGGGAGAGAGAATTAGGTCTCCTATGGTACATTAGTCATTTTTTTTTTTAAAGTAAGTTAATATAGGCCATGTGATTTAATCAACGGTTATCAAGTGTGGAAAAATATAATGGACTGTCTACACCAAATTTTTTTCTTTTCTCTTTTACACTCTTATATTTTTGTTTAGATCTGGAATACACGATTTTTATCATAAACTGCCTACACCATATTTTTTTCTTTTCTCTTTTACACTCTTATATTTTTGTTTAGATCTGAAATTTTTTTCTTTTCTTGATCTGGAAACAATTGGTCGGATTTTCTCGCTCGCATCCGCGTGCGCGCGCGCGACCGTATTATAAGAGTGACTTAGAAGTTGAATTTTTTTCACGATTTTTTGCAGGCATGTTTAGGACATAAAAACAACATCGCCCACAAAAAACGAGAATTTTCTGACAAAGGATGGATTAAATATGAATTTTTTACGCGCCAAAAACTCAAGAACGCGAAACAACAAAACATGCACCTAGAAAACGAATTTTGAGCTGGTTTTTTTGCATATAGAGGTGGCTGCAAAAAACCAGCTCAAAATTCGTTTTCTAGGTGCATGTTTTGTTGTTTCGCGTTCTTGAGTTTTTGGCGCGTAAAAAATTCATATTTAATCCGTCCCTTGTCGGAAAATTCTCGTTTTTTGTGGGCGATGTTGTTTTTATGTCCTAAACATGCCTGCAAAAAATCGTGAAAAAATTCAACTTCTAAGTCACTCTTATAATACGGTCGCGCTCGCGCACGCGGATGCGCGCGAGCGAGAAAATCTGACCAATTGTTTCCAGATCAAGAAAAGAAAAAAATTTCAGATCTAAACAAAAATATAAGAGTGTAAAAGAGAAAAGAAAAAAATATGGTGTAGGCAGTCTATGATAAAAATCGTGTATTTCAGATCTAAACAAAAATATAAGAGTGTAAAAGAGAAAAGAAAAAAATTTGGTGTAGACAATCCATTATATTTTTCCACACATGATAACCGTTGATTAAATCTCATGGCCTATATTAACTTGCTTTAAGAAAAAAATGACTAATCTACCATAGGAGACCTAATTCTCTCTCCCACGGTAGCATCCGCCTTGTTCAAATGCTGCTACACTATAGTGTTATAGCCGCTTTTTGACAACACTTTTTACTAAATACCGTGTCGCAGAACAACAAGTTTTGTTCAAATTCTGATAAGCTATAACGCTATAGCACCACTATTTGACAACATTGGTATAAAATTGTCATCGCTACAGCATAAGCATAAAATTGCCATTGCTACATTGGGAACTTTAGCACAATCAATTAAAGGAGGAGTATACATATAAGACATTGCTTTACTCTACTTATACTTCCCTTTCCAAGAGGAAAAACAATTATGGCTCTGTTTGGCAAAAAATAGTGGATAGCTATAAGCTAGCTTATAGGGATAAACTTATAGCTTATAACAAATAAGCTAGTTGATTGAATTTCAAGTGTTTGGTAAAATTAGCGGTTGAACTAGCTTATAAATATGAAATGACTTAAAATAAATATGTTTAATTAATATTTAACTTTTTCAAGTAAGATGACGAATAAAATTGTGAGAAAAATGATAAGTTATAAGCTAATTGAATTAGCTTATCAAAATAACCTATAAGTTGGTAAAAATAAATTATAACTCGTACGAAAAAATGTTAACAAACGAGTCTTTTTTCTCATATGAGCATATAAGCTATAAGCTCAAAATCTACATTGCCAAACAGAGCCTATCTTTCTCTTTCTCTCTAATCTCTAATAAAGTCCTAATTTTCCAATTCCAACAAATGACCAAAAAGTAAAAAATTATCAAAAAAGAGAAATAATAGCTTAAAGGGTCTCAACCTAAACTTTATAATACAAAATTCACCACCCTATTGCAAAATCCAAATTTCACAATACCTGTTGAATAAGCTCCTTTTGCAAAGCAAGAACCTTTTTACTCTTTTTAATTGTAGCATTCAAAACATCATCTTCATCCTCATCCTCATCCTCATTCTCATCATTCCCAATACTCTTACCAACAGCTCTTATATGCTTATACTTCAATTCAACACTACCATAGTTCAATCTACCCCTACTAAAAGCTGAATCAGCATTCAAAGTGTTTAACTTTGGTGTGAATTTGAGATTCTTAGTGTGAAAAAGTAACACAGTAGTGTCAGGACCAAGTGATAACATCATCAATGAATTGATGAAAAATGGTGATGACCCAGATGGTGAAATTGAGTTATGAACAAGAATTGAGTGGAAATCTGCAACTGGGTTGGACCTAATTGGAGAAAATGGATCAAAGGGTAGGTTTTTATTTCTTCTTCTTTGAAAGTGAAAAAAAAAAGAGTTTTATGATGTTTTTTTTGTGAGAAATTAAGGTAACCACAAATTTTGTTGTGACAGAGAAAGGTTTGTCTAATAAGTGGTGTGAAAAGACATTAATGTTATTATCCAATCAATAATTTTAAAAGGTTGAAATTTTACACAAGACTACAAGAGTCTATTTCATCATTTTTTGAGGTGTCTATAACTAGCATGTGAAAGGCATGCTTGCTAATATTATAATTGAATAAAATTCAACTATATCAAGTTGCTTTGAAAATAGTTTTTTATTTGGGATAATTGTCCGCTAGTTCTTAGGACAAAGATCTTAATAATTCAGAAGTTGATTGAGAGTAAATAAAATTTAATAAAAATTGTTTTATGTAGTAGACAAACTCGAGTTCTTTTAAATGATTTGTTGTTTAATGTCATTAAGTGAAAATAGATTATAACATATATTGTGAGTCTTTTAAATATGTGGTCATAGTAGTTGAAAAAACTCAAGCCCTTTGAATGAATCTTTATATCTTGAGAGATTATTATGTCGCTTTTTGCTAAGGGAGAAATCTTACTTAGAATATCTTTAACAGTGTGTTTTTACTTAGAAAAAATAAATACATGAGAACGATTCTCAAACTTTTGAAGTATTTGGGGGCCTTGACGCAGTGGCGGAGCCAGACAGAAAAGTTTAGGATGGCCGTCATAAGATGGAGGCTTTGATACAGAGAGAGGAGATGGATGCTTTGAGTTCAACAGAGAGTTCGTCGGCCGGTCGCGGCCTGATTGCTGATGGGTGAGGGTGATTGGTTTGCAGTTTGCGAGGGAGAAAGGGAGAAGAAGCGCTTCTGCTAGTTCTGAAAAGAAAAAAAAAACAGTGCAATGAGAGTGGGGATTGGAAAAGTGGGATAATGGCATGTGTGTAATATTAATATTAACCCAAGGGTATTATAGTAGTTTCACAAAATTAATGGGTAGGCCATGGCGATACCCTGTCTACACGTGGCTCCGCCACTGCCTTGACGTAGCAACCAAAATGGAGGATAGTTCTTAAGTAAGAATTTATGAGGCCTAGAATTCGAAAATCAAGGATGTATTTATGTCGGATACTATCAATATCAATATTTTGTGGATATGTATGCTAGAAGTATTAGAATTAGATATTTTATTTTTTAAAAAATATGTTATTGAATATATGTGATAAATTAGTGGATATGTACGCTAATGACGGTAATGAGATATGAGAGACTAAATCAATTAGCATTAGACAAAACATGTTTTGAGTTATTTTAAAAACGTTTGTGTTGATATTCTAACATAAAGATTAATATATAATATGTTTCAGACTAAAATTCTATAATGTGTTTTTATTGTAAAATATTTTTAATAAATTGTGATCATTATAATTATATATTAATGAAGAATAAACAATGTATCTTTTTTTTAAAAGGAATGAACAATGTATCTTCTTTACAAATATTTTACATGTAAATAATTTTTATTATGAAATTTTTGTTAAGTGTTTAAACTGTACCGTAACTTCAAGTTTAAAAATTTCATGTATCAATATATTTGTATCATATCACACTCACATAAGTACCCGCACCACGTATCTTGACTTCACATATAAGATCATATTCTAAATAATTGTAGGTGAACCGTTTAGACCCAAATTAAAATAAGCTAAAGACTTTGACAAAAAAAAAAGGCCAAGAACTTTCATTGAAATGAAAAGATGCGAGAGTTAATTTTATGTGGTAGTTTTGGACCCTCAAAGAGTTGGTTGAGAACACTTTTTTTTATTCCCAGAGCAGCTCTAATGCAAGAGCTTGAATTCGACTTGTTTGTATTATTAACCATTTAAAATATGCTACATGGATTAACATGGATTATAATGATCGATTCATATTCGATGCTTAATTTATATTAAGTTGGAAAATTAAGAGCCGAGCGTAGTCAGATTCAGTTTAGTTCAGTTCAACTCGATATGAATTGATTTAAAAGTTTGACTTAAGTTTGTCGCAACATTTTTTTAATTGAAACTCAACTCGATTTAAGCTCACAAACAACTTGATTCAGCTTAAATCAAATGAACTAAAAAAGAAAAAGAAAACACTTAAAAACCATACGTTCTTCAACTTTATTCTCAATTATCTTAAAAAAAAAAATTAACTAACCGTCAATGATAAGTCATAATTTTTAGGTTTTTAAGGGTTTCTTTTTATGCAAGTTTAGTCGTTTTTCCTTATTTTCTTGAGCTATTTATTTCAGTACCTTTGTTTTTCTTTCTAGGCATAAATAATGATGAGCAAGCACTTTGGAGCAAAATCACAAAGAGCCGGGCAAGAAAAGTCAAGTTTCAAGGCAAAAGTGAGATGGCACGGTCGTGCCATCACTTACACTGATCGTGCGTCCCAGATAAGGCTAATCGTGCCATTCAAGGCAAAGGGATCACGCACGGCCGTGCGTTCAGAGAGCACGGTTGTGCGCCTATTCAGTTGTTCAGATTCTGGCGTTTTGGAATTTGGCACGACCGTGCGCCCATATGGCACGGTCATGCGCGTTATGCAGTCAGAATTTATGATCCACATAGCAATAATTGGCAAATTCCAAGAGTTTTCAATCATAAAATATGACTGCATAACGCGCACGACCGTGCCATATGGGCGCACGATCGTGCCAAGTTTCAAAACTGCAGAATATGAAAAACTGGAAAGGCGCACGACCGTTGCATATGGACGCACGGTCGTGCGTGATCACTGGCTTGGCACGGTCTGCTCAGGATGGGCGTACGACCAGTGTAAAAGGTGGCACGACCGTGCCATCAAAAATTTGCCTTGAAACTTGACTTTTCTTGCTTGCCTCTTTATGATTTTGCTCCAAAGTGCTTGCTCTTCATTATTTTTACCTAGAAAGAAAAACAAATGCTTTGAAGTAAAATAGTTCAAGAAAATAAAGAAAAACGATTAAACTTGCATAAAAAGAAACCCTTTAAAAACCTATAAATTACTACTTATCAATTATCAATTGAAATACACACTACTTGTTATTCTAATTCCACAAGTTGTAACCTGTTACAAGTAGGTTCTTCTAATTTTAAAATTTTTATAGGTTCTACTATTATCAATTGAAATACATACTTGAAACAATCAGAAGAACAATAGTTACAACTTTTTAGAAAAATAGAAACAATCAGAAGGTTTTGAGAAAACCCTACATGAAGGTTTCTAGAAAAATAGAAACAATCAGAAGGTTTTGAGAAAACCCTACATGAAGGTTTTGAGAGAGAGAGAGAGAGAGAGAGAGAGAGAGAGAGAGAGAGAGAGAGAGAGAGAGAGAGAGAGAGAGAGAGAGAGAGAGAGAGAGAGAGAGAGAGAGAGAGAGAGAGAGAGAGAGAGAGAGAGAGAGAGAGAGAGAGAGAGAGAGAGAGAGAGAGAGAGTGGCTAGCGTGAAATGATATGCGTGTAGGTTTGTAACCCACCAAAAATTAAGGATTAAAAATAACAAAAGAGGAGTGAGATAGGATTAGAAATAAGTTAAACTTATCCTTTCATGTTGACGCATCAAACAACGGATTGAGTCAGGATAATATATTATAATCATATCATATCTTTTTATCATGCGCACCAAACGGACTCTAACAATCTAAAAGATGAAATTTTACAAACTAGTATATTCATCATTTTGAAAGGTTGTCTCACGGTGCAATTTGACAATGCTAACTACCATGTGGAAGGCATGCTAATATTATAATTTAGAATTAATTATTTTTAATAAACATTCATCTAGATCAAGTTTCTTTAGGACCAAAGATTTTAAAATCAACATAATGTGACACGTTTAGCACATGTTGGAATCCTTTAAATATGTGGCCAGTAATTATATGCATAATTGGTATGTGTGGGAGAGTTCTTGAACTATTATGTGGCATTTTGGACCCCTCGAAGAGCTGATTGAGAACAAATTTTTTATTTTTAAAGAGTCTATCGTACAAGAAAATAAATTATATTTGTTTGTATTATTTTTTTGAATAAATATATTTGTTTGTATTATTAACTTTATTATTTGACCACAATTATTTTATTTATTTTTTGATAAAATCTAACCACAAAAAAAAATTGAAGGGAAAAAAAATTTGTGGTTAGATTTTTAGAAGGTAAAATTTGTGGTTAGATTTTTAGAAGGCAACTTTGAAAATAAATTAAAAACATAACCTTTATTTTTGCCTCCTCTTTTCATTGAAAGGTGGTTTCTTTTGAAATCAAAATGTTTGTTGCATTAAAAAGTTGAAAAAACGTAGAAAATCATAGAGATAATTAATCTCAGAATGTTTATTAGTGTACTTTTATTTCTTCATTATCCTAGTCCTCATATAAAACTTTAAAAATACTTGATTTCATTCTCAAAAACATCACAATTGAAACAGCTTTTCGGTAGGCCACAACAACCAGTGGCGGAGCCAGACAAAAAAGTTTGGGGTGACTGTCATCAAAATAAACTAAAATATATAATTCATATTGCATACAACACATTTAAGTTGTAATAAACCAAAAATCGATCATTCAAAAATTTAAATTACATAATACATAAAGTCGATCATTAAATACTTACGATAGAAATCCTAACATTCTTGTCATCAGACTAATGATTATGTTGCATTACAGAAAGCAACTGTCCGAGAAATATATAGAATTCAAAAGAGAGAGACTAATCAAGGACAAGGAAGCATATGATCAAAATTTGACAAGTAGGCAATCTACTGATTT
This sequence comes from Medicago ruthenica, assembly GCA_018208015.1. Lineage (NCBI taxonomy): Eukaryota > Viridiplantae > Streptophyta > Magnoliopsida > Fabales > Fabaceae > Medicago > Medicago ruthenica. The sequence continues at coordinate 81,585,852 of CM031376.1, forward strand.
GATCTGTTTAGTATTATTACATTATTCTTAGATAATTCTGCAAGCAACTACATCTCAATATGTAGATTCACAAAAGCATATCAAAATAACACACATCTAATGCAATAGCAATGATATCTAACCACTAAATATTTCAATTTATCTTAATAATACATCACAGTATGCTCAAATTAATTTTCAATTCAGTCTAGAACCATTAAGTTCCTGATTTGTTGATCTAACTACAGCCTAGAAAAGCGAGAATCATTAAGACCCTGATTTGTCAATCTAACTACAGCCTAAAAAAGTGAGAATCAGCATCAACATACGTTGAATTAGTTAAAAAAAGAGTTTTATGATGTTTTTTTTATGAGAAATTAAGGTAACCACAAATTTTGTTGTGACAGAGAAAGGTTTGTCTAATAAGTGGTGTGAAAAGACATTAATGTTATTATCCAATCAATAATTTTAAAAGGTTGAAATTTTACACAAGACTACAAGAGTCTATTTCATCATTTTTTGAGGTGTCTATAACTAGCATGTGAAAGGCATGCTTGCTAATATTATAATTGAATAAAATTCAACTATATCAAGTTGCTTTGAAAATAGTTTTTTATTTGGGATAATTGTCCGCTAGTTCTTAGGACAAAGATCTTAATAATTCAGAAGTTGATTGAGAGTAAATAAAATTTAATAAAAATTGTTTTATGTAGTAGACAAACTCGAGTTCTTTTAAACGATTTATTGTTTAATGTCATTAAGTGAAAATAGATTATAACATATATTGTGAGTCTTTTAAATATGTGGTTATAATAGTTGAAAAAACTCAAGCCCTTTGAATGAATCTTTATATCTTGAGAGATTATTATGTCGCTTTTTGTTAAGGGAGAAATCTTACTTAGAATATCTTTAACGGTGTGTTTTTACTTAGAAAAAATAAATACATGAGAACGATTCTCAAACTTTTGAAGTATTTGGGGGCCTTGACGTAGCAACCAAAATGGAGGATAGTTCTTAAGTAAGAATTTATGAGGACTAGAATTCGAAAATCAAGGATGTATTTATGTCGGATACTATCAATATCAATATTTTGTGGATATGTATGCTAGAAGTATTAGAATTAGATATTTTATTTTTAAAAAAATATGTTATTGAATATATGTGATAAATTAGTGGATATGTACGCTAATGACGGTAATGAGATATGAGAGACTAAATCAATTAGCATTAGACAAAACATGTTTTGAGTTATTTTAAAAACGTTTGTGTTGATATTCTAACATAAAGATTAATATATAATATGTTTCAGACTAAAATTCTATAATGTGTTTTTTTATTGTAGAATATTTTTAATAAATTGTGATCATTATAATTATATATTAATGAAGAATAAACAATGTATCTTTTTTTTTTTAAAAAGGAATGAACAATGTATCTTCTTTACAAATATTTTACATATAAATAATTTTTATTATGAAATTTTTGTTAAGTATTTAAACTGTAACGTAACTTCAATTTTAAAAATTTCATGTATCGATATATTTGTATCATATCACACTCACATAAGTACCCGCACCACGTATCTTGACTTCGCATATAAGATCATATTCTAAATAATTGTAGGTGAACCGTTTAGACCCAAATTAAAATAAGGTAAAGACTTTGACAAAAAAAAAAGGCCAAGAACTTTCATTGAAATGAAAAGATGCGAGAGTTAATTTTATGTGGTAGTTTTGGACCCTCAAAAAGTTGGTTGAGAACACTTTTTTTTTAATTCCCAGAGCATCTCTAATGCAAGAGCTTGAATTCGACTTGTTTGTATTAACCATTTAAAATATGCTACATGGATTAACATGGATTATAATGATCGATTCATATTCGATGCTTAATTTATATTAAGTTGGAAAATTGAGAGCCGAGCGTAGTCAGATTCAGTTTAGTTCAGTTCAACTCCATATAAATTGATTTAAAAGTTTGACTTAAGTTTGTCGCAACATTTTTTAAATTAAAACTCAACTCGATTTAAGCTTACGAACAACTTGATTTAGCTTAAATCAAATGAACTAAAAAAGAAAACACTTAAAAACCATACGTTCTTGAACTTTATTCTCAATTATCTTTAAAAAAAAGTGAACTAACCAGGGTCATAAAATTTCACTAGGCTTAATAACCAATTTTCATAGGTCACACATTCTTTGCCATTACTCTTAGATGTGTCTTATGTTTGGTTATGCATTTATTAGATAGGAGAAGAGGAGAGTGTAAGGAGTAAATTCATTAATATCACTACTAGAAAATCTTGCTTTTCCTGCGGGATTACCTGCGGATTTTAGGAACATTTCCGCAGGTAAACCATTTACTGCGGAATTTGTCAAGGATTCAGGTTCCCAGCTAATACCTTTGTGGGTAATGGTTTCCTGAGGATTTTAGAAACCGCAAGAAACTTACCTTCGTCTTCGTGTTCATCATGCCTCGCCAAGCTCAACCTGATACTGAATCCATTTTAGGCTAGGACATGTTTCTCACAAAAGACTCTCTCATATGTCTCAATTATACCCTACTTTCACCTTTGATAACCATGCTACTTGTGATATTTGTCATTTTGCCAAACAAAAGAAATTACCATTCAATTCTAGTACTTCTATTGCTTCTAGTCAATTTGAACTATTGCACTTTGATATTCGGGGTCCCTTGTCCATTACTTCTGTTCACAACCATAAATATTTTCTTACCATTTTAGATGATTACAGTAGGTTTGTTTGGATTGTGCTTCTTAAATCCAAATCGGAGGTTTCTCAACATGTTCATAACTTCATTTCCCTCATAGAAAATCAGTTTCACATAACTCCCAAAGCCATCAGAACGGACAATGGCGCTGAATTCTTACTTAGCTCTTTCTATGCTTCCGAAGGTATTTTGCATCATAGTAAGTTTCAAGAAAATCATTTTTTATAGTTACAAAGAAAAAATCATTTTTAGGAATACCTACGGATTTTGCTGCGGCTTTTCCCTACGGATGTACTTTCCATGTAATACCCCAGCAAATGTAAAATTTTCCTTAGGATTTACTTGCCAATTATGGAACCGCAGGAACTCTCATTTTATGACAATTTCCGTTCTTGCGGATATTTTTCTACATGAAAACCCGCAGGTAAATCGCAGATTTCTAGTTGTGATATGGACTTCAATAGTAAAACTGAAGAGAATTTCTTAGGTGTGATTTTTCTAAGTGTTGAGTATAGTTATAGGAGAAAAAAAAAAGGAAAAACATGGAAGAGAAAGATGATGGTTTCATGAAGTCTTTTTGGATTGAGAAATTAAGGTAACCACAAATTCCACAAATTTTATAACACAAAAGGGTCCCATAAGTGATGTGCAAGTAGCAATTTAAAAGACAAAATTTTACAAACTAGTCTATCCATCATTTTGAAAGATTGTCAATGCTAACGGTGCAATTTGACAATGCTAACTACCATGTGGAAGGCATGTTAATATTATAATTTATAATTATTTTTTAATAAACTTCACCTAGATCAAATTTCTTTAGGTCTAAAGATTTTAAAATCAAAGTAATGTGACACATTTAGCACATGTTGGAGTCTTTTGAATATGCAGCCAGTAATTATATGCATAATTGGTATGTATGTGTGGGAGAGTTCTTGAACTTGTATGTGGCATTTTGGACCCTGGAAGAGTTTGTTGAGAACAAATTATTTTTATTTGACCACATGTTGGAGTCTTTTAGATATGTAGTCATGGCTTTATGCATACATAATTGGTATGTGTGGAAGGAGTAATAGTTGAAAAACCTCAAGCCTTTTAATGAATCTTTATACCTCAGATATTATTATGTAGCTTTTTGCTAAGGGATACCATGGATAACTAAATAGAAACTTGTATTTAGTAGAAAATGACTCGATCATGATTTAGTGAAGTGATAAGCAGTATTTTATTAGGTTTTTAAGGTTTATTTTAATTCAATTTTAGTTGTTTTACTTTATTTTCAAGAACTATTTTACTTCAAAGCACTTGTTTTTCCTTTCTAGGTAAAATAAATGAAGAGCAAACATCTTGAATCAAAAACATGGATGAAAAGCCAAGCAAGAGGAGAAAAATCAAGTTCCAAGGCATTGTTAGGTGGCACGGTCGTGCCACATTTTGTACTGGTCGTGCGCCCTTAAAGCCAGACCGTGCCAAGGCTGACAGAAATACCACGCAAGGCCGTGCACCCAAGTGGCACGGTCGTGCGCCCCTCCAGTTCTTCAGAATCAGTAGTTTTGAAACATGTCACGGTCGTGCGCCCCTTTGGCACGACCATGCGTGTTATGCTGTCATTTTTAATGATTGAAAACTCTTGGATATGCCCATTATTGCTATGTAATCCGAGTTTAATACCTTGTATGAGGTTTTGAGCTATAAATAGGGCTACAATCAGACTTGTAAATAATCTTAGATTTTTTGTATTGTTACTATAGTTAAATCCAAGCTCTACATTGTTCTAAGTTCATTTCTTTATATTTTTCTGCACTTTTACATTCTTGCAATTTATATTTTCTGCTCTTTACTTTTCTGCACTTTTACATTCTTGCAACTTATATTTTATGTTTTTACAATTCATGTCATTTACAATTTGTCAAGCGTCTACGATGAACATTCGTGAGTAGACTTGTCTAGTCTTGCGATTGTTGGAAAAGTCTAATGACTAGATCCTAATCAAACCAAGTCTAGACTCTATTTTATTCAATTCTATTTTTCTATATAATCTCATCGTTTGTAACCCACCAAAAATTAAGGATTAAAATAACAAAGGGGGAGTGGGATAAGATTAGAAATAGGTTAAACTTATCATTTTCTGTTGACGCACCAAACAACGGATTGAGTCAGGATAAGATATTCTAATCATATCATGTCTCCTTATCTTGTGCACCAAACGGACTCTAACAATCTAAATGACGAAATTTTACAAACTAGTCTATTCATCATTTTGAAAGGTTGTCTCACGGTGCAATTTGACAATGCTAACTACCATGTGGAAGGCATGCTAATATTATAATTTAGAATTACTTATTTTTAATAAACATTCATCTAGATCAAGTTTCTTTAGGACCAAAGATTTTAAAATCAACATAATGTGACACGTTTAGCACATGTTGGAATCCTTTAAATATGTGGCCAGTAATTATATGCATTATTGGTATGTGTGGGAGAGTTCTTGAACTTTTATGTGGCATTTTGGACCCCTCGAAGAGTTGATTGAGAACAAATTTTTTATTTTTAAAGAGTCTCTCGTACAAGAAAATAAATTATATTTGTTTGTATTATTTTTTTGAATAAATATATTTGTTTGTATTATTAACTTTATTATTTGACCACAATTATTTTATTTATTTTTTGATAAAATCTAACCACAAAAAAAAAATTGAAGGGAAATAAAATTTGTGGTTAGATTTTTAGAAGGCAACTTTGAAAATAAATTAAAAACATAACCTTTATTTTTCCATCCTCTTTTCATTGAAAGGTGGTTTCTTTTGAAATCAAAATGTTTGTTGCATTAAAACTCAGAATGTTTATTAGTGTACTTTTATTTCTTCATTATCCTAGTCCTCATATAAAACTTTAAAAATACTTGATTTCATTCTCAAAAACATCACAATTGAAACAGCTTTTTGTTAGGCCACAACAACCCGTGACGGAGCCAGACAAAAAAGTTTGGGGTGGCCGCCATCAAAATAAACTAAAATATATAATTCATATTGCATACAACACATTTAAGTTGTAATAAACAAAAAATCGATCATTCAAAAATTTAAATTACATAATACATAAAGTCGATCATTAAATACTTAAAGTGACACTTTACGTTTTTCGAGTGATTTGAAATCATCAATAATTGACTCGGAACATATAAATTTACAATATGTGAGTTGAACATATAAATTTACGATAGAAACCCCAACATTCTTGTCATCGGACTAATGATTATGTTGCATTACAGAAAGCAACTGTGCGAGAAATATATAGAATTCAAAAGAGAGAGAGACTAATCAAGGACAAGGAAGCATATGATCAAAACTTGACAAGTAGGCAATCTACTGATTTGATCTGTTTAGTATTATTACATTATTCTTAGATAATTCTGCAAGCAACTACATCTCAATATGTAGATTCACAAAAGCATATCAAAATAACACACATATAATGCAATAGCAATGATATCTAACCACTAAATATTTCAATTCAGTCTAGAACCATTAAGTTCCTGATTTGTTGATCTAACTACAGCCTAAAAAAGCGAGAATCATTAAGACCCTGATTTGTCAATCTAACTACAACCTAAAAAAGTGAGAATCAGCATCAACATACGTTGAATTAGTTAAAAGAACATAATATACAAAGTTTAATTAGGTGAAGTTTTTCTACAAATTCAAGTATTTAACAAAGTATAACATGGAAATCAAATTAGAATCATAATAGAAGGAAATTACATTCAATTTTACACACTAATTTCAGTTTCTATTTCCCTTTTGTTTTGATTAGGGTTATGTAAAAATTGAAGGTGAAAGCAAATTAAAAAACCAAATTCCTTAACAAATGGAAGGAAATCAAATCAGAATCAGTATCAAACAAAAGGAAATTGAATGAATCAGTACTTACAACAGTTAGGGTTTGTGGAGAGAGGTGAAGATAACTCTCTGAATGAAGAATCAATACAGAAGGAGGGACTATGGCAGCAGTGAAGGATGGAGGAGGATGTGACAGTGATGGATGGAGGAGAAGGAGGAGTGATCTCGCCGTCACGGTGGTGTGGTGGTGGATGGAATTGGAGGAATGTTACAAAGAAAAAGGGATTGCGCTGCAGTTTTTTTCAAAAAGAGGAAGAGGAAATGAAAATGGTATTGGTAATTTTCATATAACTGAAGAGTAATATGGTAATTTCTAGTGTATAAATTTTTTTATTTTTTTAAATGGGGTTGTCATGGCTCCCCCTTGCAACCCCCTGGTTCCGCCATTGACAACAGTAAAAAAATAAAAAAGCAACTGAATTATTAACATGTTGAATGCTTTAGAGTCATACACAAGACATGTTATTAATCACATAAAAATCTGTGTGTAAGTATACCTTAGTTGGTAGGGATTATGTGCAAGGACCGGTGTTTGAATTCCAAACACTTTATTTATTTTATTTATTCAACTTTAGGTTGAATTTCTAACCAATAAGCTCCTTTGACAAAAAAATTACATAAACCATCTTTTATATAATAACATCACATTAGCATCTAGCTCGTATAAGAGATCGAGTGTGATGTTGTATTGAGGTTGAGGTTTTAATTGTCCAAAACTCTAGACAATTTGGACGTATAAGATATACCTTTAATTCTTTATTTCAAGTAACGTGAGACTTATTTTTTGGTGCACACAGCAATGGCAAAACCAAGAATTTTTTTACAATGTTACAAAAAATAATAACCATGGTTCGATACTTGCATTTTACAATGTTTTCATTGCATTTTTTGTTTTAAAAATTACAAAAAATACGAGTCAAAACTAAAAATGAACAAAGAAAGAATCGAACATAAGACCAATTGTTGGAAGGAGAGACGCTTAACCGTTTTGCTAGAGTGTAAATTAAGACATGATTTGTAATGCAAACATTAATATATATATATATATATATATATATATATATATAACATGACATTTAGTTAAAAATGTGTATTTATACCTATTAAAAAAGAATTTTTTTAAACTTTGGGGAGGCCATGACACCCCCTTGCACCCCCTGGATCCGCCTTTGACAACAACATTTTAATTTTGAAGAATACTAGCAACACTCTCTTTTCAACACTCTCACAACCACTCACTTTTTTATTGGGTGAAATCAATGTATGTCCCACCATTTTATGTGGGTTTTATTTTCAAAATGTAGGACACACATTGATTTAACTCAATCAGAGAGTGGGTATTAGAGAGAGTGTTCAAAAGAGACTGTTGTTAGCGCTACTCTTTAATTTTTTATAACTCAAATGTCCCTTCAATATGTTAATTAGGAGTAACAAGCTAAAACACATTGATGTCATTCAAGTAAAATTGGAATTTGGAAACATGCTAATAATTTGTAAAGAAAATAACATTATTACCATTTTTCATTCAAGACAAAACAAAAAAGATTGTAGCAAGAAATTAGAGAGGTTCCATATATCATACATGGAAGCAATAAAGAGTATAACAGTCATCTCTTTTAAAACCATATAAGCCTAAAGTTAAAAGGCATCCTCAATTCAACAAGATAGTATTACATATAGAACTAAAAAGAGCATGTAATTTAGTTAAGAAAAAAAAAACAAGTGAGAGACATATTATAAGAAAGACATGTAGTTTAGTTATAGTATTTGTTAATTTAATTTGATGAAGAACAAGCTTAAGGGCATTTTGGTCCTCCTTGTTGAGTCTTCCAATTGTTGTAGCAAGGGCATACAGCTTTGTTCCCATAATACCCCGGGGGCACACACAAGCATTTGTTACAACACTTTTGACAAAAGAACATGCATGGCTTGTGATATTGAGTATTTTTGCACCTCCTTGAGCATTGAGATGGGCATTCTGGTATATCACACATAAAATAAAAGGGAGATTAAAGTCAAACACACATAAAGGTGCAGCTTTATTTCCAAGAATAAATCTGACTATCGTTAAAGCAAGAGGAGTAATAATTAATGTGGAAATGGATCCAATGCAACTAGGAGACCATGCTCATAATGTCGAGAGAAATGTTGGGTGGACACACTTGAGAATGAGATAAATAAAAAGATGTAATAGATGTGATAAAATCGTTATTTGATTGGAAAATAAAGATAAAAATAAAATAAGGTGTTAATTGAGTCGAAAATAAAACATATACAAATATAATGGTGATGTGAAAGCCAACACATGTTCATTGGATAAAACATGTTTTAGGGGAAAAACTATTTTAAAAATATATAATATGATTTTTGAAATTTTTTCAGGGATTTAAATTCTATCATGTATACAAAATCAACGATTAATCGTTGAATTCATGTAACGACCGAGAGGATATCTCAAGATTGTTAGATGAATCAAATGGTAACTTTAAGATGTAGATTCTGCCATACATATGAAGTCAAAGGTTGACCATTGAATTGATCTGACGGTTGAAAGTACTGTTATCTTTCAATCGTGTTAAGTCAATTCAAAAGCTAAACTCTAAGAGCATCCACAATGGAGACTTCCCATATTTTTGGGTACTTAAATGAGTCCAGTGTACACATCACTCATTTATAATTTTTTTATAGTATTACCTAATAAGCACTCAATCCCTCCAACCTAGCATCTCACACAAATTTTTTAAATGGGACCCACAAATCAACTATCAATAACTTTATATCATTACATATCAAATTTTCAATATTAAAAAGGTGTGGGTTTCAATTAAGATTGAGAGTCTTAGGCGAGACCTTGGGTCCTATGAGACCCCCAAAAAATTTCTCCCCAGTGGAGATATCTATTAGGTGTCGAATCTTAAATGGTTAAGACGTCATCATTGGGGATGGTCTAACAACATAAATGAGAGAATCTAGTATCGAATTTGAGATGTAGGGGGTAAATTTTTTTAAAATCTCAAACTAATTGAATTTTATCGTTAAATAAGAACTATGCTGAATAATTATTAAACAAAATATCACATAAAAATAAATCATTTCCTGCAAAATTTTGATCTTAAACAAACACAACTTTGATATGTGAAATTGAACTGTTCCTTATTTGTTTCTTTGTTTTAGTTGGTACCATTTATTCATGTTGTTTCGTATAAAATTCAAGAAGAAAAACAACCAAAATAATGAATGGTATATATTAGGAACTTCACTTACGGTAACTCTTAAGACTTCCAGGTCCATATTTTTTCTGAAACACATAAACATCAACCATAAGTCAGCAATTAATTCAGCATTCATAACAACAACAAAAATCAAAACCTTTTTTTTTTTTTCATTCATCTTTTGGTTGCGCTAATCATGAGACTATACAATGTCGATGCATACACATGATAAGTTAAATACATCAACCACACAAAAACAATGCTACCAAACAATCTAATAGAGTAGAGGAGTGTTATTTGAACAACCATTTTTGTTGACAACTTGTGGGACAACCTAAATATACAAAGAAATATGAGTGTTGGCACCAAAACCAAATCAATAGAGAGAGAAAGTAAAACACAATGTGAGTATGAGAAAGAAAATTATCACAAAAGTTGTCACAAAATAATTGTTCAAATAACATTTCTCAATAGAGTATGTCTAAAAGATTATCTTCTAGAATAAACTAGAAAATAAGGGCGTATATATCTGAGATCCACTTAGACAACCACACACTAAATAAGTGAAGCATCTGATCCACCATTTTGGATGCCCTTATTAAATAATGACATTACAATCATACAACGAGTGATGTATACACGTGAGATCCACTTGAAAACCAAATATAAGAGTGTTATATTATGGATGCTTTTAGTTGAGAATTATCCTTTCTAAAAAAAAAATCCAAATCTCAGAGAGAATGGGAAAATAAACCACATACCTTGTCATTGTAGTGATGGCCTCCATGTCCATGAGAAGCCATGACCTACAAAATCAAGCCAAAAGTATGCTAGAACCTTTCAAAACCTCAAAACAAGGAACATATTAAAAGAATGTGTCTTATTTGTACGTTATGTGTGTGTATGTATTTCTACTTACACAATTGGATAACTTACCAACGTTTGAAGCACGGAAATTGCTATGAGGACCAAGATCAAAACAACAACTAATCTAGCCATGGCCAATGTGACTGTTTCAAGAAGAGTAAAATGTGTGTAGCACAAAAATGGACCACGAGAGAATTAAAGAGAGGGGAGTAAAGTGATAATGGAACAATACATAAAGATAAAGTGGGAGCATTTATAGAATTTTGATGAGGGTGGGAGAACTGTCACATTTATCATCAAATATTTATTATTGGATTTGATATGTGAAAACTTGCATAGAGTTTTGTGAGATGCCACAACAAGTGTAGTATGATGCATGTGCTAGCATTAATATTATCATGATAGATTGACGGTGGTCAAAATAAAATATTGGTTAAATCATTTTTGGTCCTCTATTTTATCTTAGTTAAGAGTTCTTTTTACATAGACACATGACTTGGACACATATATTATAAAATTTAAAAGAAAAATAATTTAGACAAATGACTTGGATACATGTACATGTGTTTAAGTAAAATTTATTTAGGGTTGTGACTATGTAAGAGTTGGTATCGTTAATTAAAATTTGTTTGTATTTTGTTGTGGAGAGAGTATAATTTGTTCAAAGTATCCTTAAAAAAAATTGTTCAAAGTAAGAAGAAATCTCGATAACATGTCGTTTCCAATATTTTAGGTCATTTTAAGATTTTATTGAAGTGTTAATTGTTTTGTTTTAACCTTAATTATAACTATGATCCATCTAATTGAACGAATGAGATTTGATGTAAGTCTTTTAATTTATATTTGATGTCAACTAGTTTTTAATCCAACAAAAATAAGTTACGAATAGAGTAGGTTGGTGAAAAAATAAAAAAAATGAGGACTATATTTAGATGAATAAATAGTCAATTTGATAACAAACAATATTTCTTCTAATTGGTCTCTGAACTATTATTAGTGGCTCTTCAGTGTGCAATATCATTCGTGGAGACTGGAAAATGAGAGGAACAACTTCAAGAGCCAATAACAAACCATAAACAATTCAAAAAGCAAATTAACCAAATGTTTTATGAAAACAAATAATCTCTTGAATAACTTATGCCCCTTTAAGTTTATTAATATATACCAAATCATATAATTAAATACGATACCAAATCATAGAATTAAATACGTTAATATGAAATATGTCCTAATATTGGACTTTTAAGAAGGTGTTCGAGCTTAAATTAAGTCTATCACAAAATATGTGTCAAATTTAGGCTGTAAGTTTTTTTACTTGCAATAAGTTTAAAGAAAGTCCTCCATGGAGAGTGTACAATTTTTTTACTAGGAGACTTTCTTGTAAATTTATTGTTCTTGACAACAATCATCTCCTAAATACAAATTACAACTAGAATTGGTCTTTCTTTAAATATAGAATACTAAGTCAAAAGAGTTCATTTGAAAAAGACAAGTAATTGAACAGCAAGTTGACACCCTTATAGAGTAAGGGACACAACAACTTTATCTTTCTCTTCTCCCTTTTCCATTAATTTCCATGCATGTGATACAACCCTGCCACCACGCATAACACAATTTGGCATTTTTTTCTCATACATTAACCTAATTTTTTAGTATAAATAAGAACAAAGAGATAAGAGCAAATACATTCAAAGGGGAGAAACGTAAAAAAACATAAGAAAAAATGTAGAAGAAAAATAGAGGGATATAACTTTAATTTTTCAAACAATACTACACTACCATGTTAATAAAAATATAAAAAACCCATCATTCATCTTCTTCCTTGAATCATACCACAACACTCTTGTAACCATAAAGAAAAAAAGAGAGAAAAAGGAGAAAAGTGGACAAACATCAAATGTAAGGAAACATGGGAATGCATTTTTCTATCCCTCAACTTATCTTCTTTCTATTTCCTTCTCTCATTTGTTATTTATTTTACTCTCTTATATTTCTACATAAGGGAATCGAACCAACACCTCCCTTTTCTTTTATTTTTTCTTCTTTCTTTGTTTTTTCTTCTTCTTGAGTTGTTATGTGAATCATTAATCTCACAGTTAATCACTTCGTCTTCAGTTCATATGGCTGATGGTTAAATAAAAATCATGCAACTCCTTTTGGGTTGGATATGTACTACATAAACTTGTTCTTGTTTGATCAATTTTTTTAACTATTTGAATATTGTTTTCGGTTCGTATTGTCTCCCGTACTTGCTAAACGTTGGCGGAGGTTTCTATTGTTTCTTGTACTCACTGATTGATTTTCTTTGAATAAATGGCTTACATCTATTTGTGTTTTGCTATTTCTATTCGTATATGGATAGTTCATACAGTGTGGTCTGGATATTGATGTAAGTTGGAATTCTCTTACTAGTTAAATTTCACTTGTATTTTATTCCAACTGACTCATTTAACCGTGTTTAAAAATTTTGTATCAATACATTGCACAAATCAAAACAACGAGGCATACAATATTGATAGTTATGTCGTTATTGATAGTTCATGCGTCGATTTTCACGTGAACAAAGCCTATAAAGAATTTCCCATTTCGTTTATCAAAGGAAGGCTTAGAGGCTACTGAGAGGATAACAAACCCCATTGCATATGTGGCAGTTGGTCATGCTGCAATTGGTGTTGCACTTCTCGCTAAACACAATGTGAAGAAGAAAAGGTAAATGAATATCTAGTTCGTTTTTAGTTTAATATTCGAAACATTGTTCTTTTGAGTTTAGAATTTGTCAGTGAAGTATTAATTTATATAAACCAAATAATATGCAGAAAGAGTACAAGTATGCTTATATATATATGATATTAGGCGACCATATTAGATATTATTTGATTCGATTACATGTCATTGGATTTAAATTAATGACATCCAGCATATGCTGAATAGAAGTGATGTTATAACTAAAGAGAGTACCAAGTTGAGTTTGGTGCAGGAACTACACAGGAATATGACAAATTTGAATGATAAAAAAGATAAGCAAACAGAGAAGAGTTTGTTGTTGTTTCTCTCAAGGCCAACAACCCCGGATGAAAATCGACGCATAAGCAGGAAATCAAATGGAGCGCGGCATGCCTCTTCAATTTTCATGATTAATATTCTCACAATCCAGGTGGTCTTGTTACAATTTGATATACTGGAATGCTATATACACCTATACCTAAGCATCATTATTTTACTAAACAGTGAATCCAAATTTATGAGAAGTAATAGAATTGAATATAAGAAAGAGAAGGAGTATAGCATAAGAGAAGGAGTATAGCATAGGAGAATGAAGTGGGCGAGTTGGTTCAAATTCAGTAGGAGAGGAGTAGAAAATAAGATAACAAGCAAATTAATTTCAAGTTAGCATGGGAAAGAGAAGGGGTATAAAACAAAATAATGAAGTGGGTGAGTTAGTTCAAATTTAATTAGAGGAGTAGCAAATTCCGATTCCAGAGAAATAGTAGGATGAAACATAAAACTTAGTTCCAATCTAATAGAAAAGGACTAAAAGCACAAGATAATTAAGTAAGAAAGTTATTCCCGATTTATTAAGAGAATGAAGAGGAATAAGAAGAAGAGTAGAAAACATGGTCGAGTTAATAGGAGAAGGACAAAGATTAGTTAGTTCCCATTGAAAATGATTGAATACGATTAAAACTCTTTTATTTTTACTGGTTACTTTGAAGTTTGGAAAAGTATTGTTATGTTTCAGATAAATCATGTCCATGATGCAAACAAGCTCGTCAAGGGCGAGATTAAACTAAAGCTCACCAACCAGCACACCAGAATTAAAATGTGAAAAAAGAAATGCATATGGAAGCAACAGTCCCGCCATTAAGAACATGAAGATGAAAAGCTAAGTTATTCTAACCTTTTTCGATCTTTGAGATTTGTTTTGCAGATTTTTAATGAGGCATCCTACTTTCTAAAATTAGTCAAGCTACGGTTTAAATCAAATAAATCTTCAACAAAAGACAATCATTCAGCAAAAAGCAAGGCAAAAAACTTCTCACAGAGGAGTCCTCCCTAAGTGGGTTGGCAAAACTTCTCATAGAGAAGTCCTCCTTAAATGGGTTGGCAAAAATTCTTGTAAAAGGAGTCCTCCCTAAATGGGTTGGCAAAACTTCTTGTAAAAGGAGTCCTCCCTAAGTGGGTTGGCAAAACTTCTCATAGAAGAGTCCTCCCTAAGTGGGTTGGCAAAACTTCTTGTAAAAGGATTCCTCCCTAAGTGGGTTGGCAAAACTTCTCATAGAGGAGTCCTCCCTAAATGGGTTGGCAAAACTTCATATAGAGGAGTCCTCCCTAAAAGGGTTGGCAAAACTTCTTGTAATAGGAGTCCTCCCTAAATAGGTTGGCAAAACTTCTCATAGAGGAGTTCTCCCTAAGTGGGTTGGCAAAACTTCTCATAGAGGAGTCGTCCCTAAATGGGCTGGAAAAACTTCTCAGAAAGGCGTCCTCCCCAAGTAGGGTCAAAACAAAAAGAAAGATCTCTCCTAGACGAAGGGGCGCCAAAACAGTAAGGGAAACCTTCCTTAAAAAAGGAAGCGTGGAACAACGCCAAAACAAAAAATTAAAAAGAAGGGAGAAAAGGCAATAACATTCGGATAAGACCCCAAGCTAAGATGAATCAAACAAAGTCAAGTTACGAATAAAAGAGTATTAGGGCGCCATCAAAGGGACGCCCAATTAATATTACAACTTAAAAAGCCAGGTACTAAGGCACCATGAAAGGATCGCCATAAATATTCTATCAAAATTACACAATTAAGGCACCATCAAAGGATTCGCCTACCAAAACAACGAAGAAAAGCCACTTCACCAAAGCACTATCTTGGACAAATCTTAAGGAATCTAACTCGCCAAGATCAAGTGCCGGAAACAAAAAAGTAACCTGCGACTTTGCACGATCAACCCCTATCGAAACTCTCTGCCGCTTCAATCTTAAACGAATAAAGAAGAAATGAAAAAGACGCGACCTTTTAAAGGACATGTCATAAATGTCGCCTAGGGAATCCCAACAACCTCGTCGTTAAGTGGAAACATGTGGCGAAAAACCCCCACGATTGGAACACGTCAATAGAAATGAAAAATCTCTGAATTTTAACTGTTAGATCTTATCAGGCACAACATAAACCTCGCCCATGTCACACACCAATGAACTCACCGGATGACATGTAAAATCCAGATATCGCCCATACTCCAATATCCAAAAACAACTTTATAACTAACCACTTCGCCTTGACCCAAGACTCGTGCTTGGGGGTTGTGGACTATCAAATTCATAATTAATCACTTTGCCGTGTCCCAAGACTCGTGCTTGTTGGGCTGTGAACCATCAATCTCACAGTTAATCACTTCGCTTTGTCATAAGACTCATGCTTGTTGAGATGTGAACCATCAATCTCACAGTTAATCACTTCGCCTTGTCCCAAAACTCGTGCTTGTTGGGTTGTGAACCATCAATCTCACAGATAATCAATTCGCCTTGTCCCAAGACTCGAGCTTGTTGGGCTATGAACCATCAATCTCATAATTAAGGGCACAACGCCCTCTAGAAAGGGCCAAAAGAGTCATAGGAGAGCCCCTCTAAGGGCGCCGCCTCCAGGAGCCTCTAGAACGCTCTAAATGTGACTTTGGGCCCAAGTTACTTGGGGCCTAAGTCATAGAAAACCAAGCCCAAGAAAGGCTATAAATAACCCCCTTGAGAGCATTCTCAAGGTATGACCTGAACAGTTCTAAACCCTAGTTTTAGATATGTACTCACTGCAAGTACATTATGAAACAAGTTATTAAATCTGGGTGGTTTAAAAAACTCGTTTTATATAAGAAAAATAAGGTTTTTGGTCCCTACAAATATAGTCAATTTTGTTTTTAGTACATGTTTGGTTACCTGGTGAGAAAGCAAAAATGCGCGTCAATAGCTGTCCTTGAAGCAAAATAAACACATTCTGTTTATAAAAAGATTTATGATTTTTCAAAATCATAAATCTTTTTTCATATCTTTTGGAAAGCATAAACAATAAACACATTCTCTCTGAATTCATGAATAAGTGAAGTGTGCGTCAATAGCTGTCCTGAGAACAGATAAACTCTGCAGGTTGAACATGGTCAATTTCTTAAAAAAAAGAAAAAGAAAAGAGCTCGGTAAGTCGAAAACCTGAAAGGACGACTTAGGCAAAAATGAGCGTCCCGGTGGATCGAAAACCTGAAAGGGCGGTCCAGGCAAAAATTAGGGGCATACAAAAATAATATATTCCCGGTGGGCTGAAAATCTGAAAAGGCGGTCCTGGCAAAAGTTAGGGATTCGAAAAAGAGAAAAATAAACGATAAGCATGACCACAGAAGCACCAGTTCTTCTACCAGGTTTTTGGATTAGCACGCTCTCCCCAGGAAGTGTTTACTCCCCATCAGTTGCTGCATATGTCAGGCTATACCCCGTCAATGATTTGATATGTCCCCAATGGCATCATTCCCAATGAAGTTTACCGAGTGTTTGTAATGCAACGTCGGTCCACTTTCCATCTTACCTGTCCAATCTTGTCTCATCAAATTCATCAGTTATACAATCACACAAGTCAATCCTTCATACAGTCATACCGTCGTACTATCATACATACAATCATACATTCATGCATATACACATTCATGCATATACAATATACAGACAATATCATTCATACATGGTTGCATTAACCACCCTGAGTCTTGCTTTAACTATCTTTTCATATTAATCAATCATGAACAATTTGTAACCTTCTTTTCCCCCCAAGTGTCATCCCCAGTGTGTCTGGTCCAGAGATGTCACCTTCCTTATGCCAAGTGGCAATTCGTTAACGAACCGCCTGTGCGTCTTTTGTCTTGTCTTTATGCCAAGTGGCAGTTCTTTAACAAACAGCTTGTGCACCTTTTATCTTGTCTTGTCGCCAAGTGGCAGTTCTTTAACGAACAGCTTGTGCATATCTTTTATCTTGTCTTTTGTCGTCAGTGGCAGTTCGGCAATAACCCGAACAGCTGACATTTATCTTTGTTTCTTGTCGTCAGTGGCAGTTCGGCAATAACCCGAACAACTGACATTTATCTTTGTTTCTTGTCGTCAGTGGCCGTTTGGCAATAACCCGAACAGCTGACATTTACCTTTGTTTCTTGTCATCAGTTGGCTAGTTCGGCAGTAACCCAAACAACTGACATTTATCTTTGTTTCTTGTGGCTAGTTCGGCAGTAACCCGAACAGCTGACATTTATCTTTGTTTCTTGTGGCTAGTTCGGCAATAACCCGAACAGCTGACATTTATCTTTGTTTCTTGTGGCTAGTTCGGCAGTAACCCGAACAGCTGACATTTATCTTTGTTTCTTGTGGCTAGTTCAGCAGTAACCCGAACAGCTGACATTTATCTTTGTTTCTTGTGGCTAGTTCGACAGTAACCCGAACAGCTGACATTTATCTTTGTTTCTTGTGGCTAGTTCGACAGTAACCCGAACAGCTGCCATTTATCTTTGTTTCTTGTCGTCAGTGGCTAGTTCGGCAATAACCCGAACCGTTGACATTTATTTTTGTTTCTTGTCGTCAGTGGCAGTTTGGCAATAACCCGAACAGCTGACATTTATCTTTGTTTCTTGTCGTCAGTGGCTAGTTCGGCAATAACCCGAACAGCTGACATTTATCTTTGTTTCTTGTCGTCAGTGGTAGTTCGGCAATAACCCGAACAGCTGACATTTACCTTTGTTTCTTGTCGTCAGTGGCAGTTCGGCACTATCCCGAACAGCTGACATTTACATTTTACCTTCATTAAGCTACCCTCACAACGGTAGTAGGTAAAACTTTTTATCGGTCTTCATTAAGCTATCCATACAACGATAGTAGACCATGTCTTTTCCTTTATATTTTACCTTCATTAAGCTACCCCACAATGGTACGTAGTAGGTAAAATATGTTGTCGGTCTTCATTAAGTTATCCATACAACGATAGTAGACCATGTCTTTCCTTGTATATTTTACCTTCATTAAGCTACCCCACAACGGTAGTAGGTAAAATGTTTTTTCTGTCTTCTTTAAGCTATCCGCACACCGATAGTAGGCAGGGTCTTTTCTTTTTATATTACCTTTTTTTTAAGCTATCAATACACGATAATAGGTAATACGTGTCATCTGTCTCCTTTAAGCTATCATCTTTGTTGATAGTAGACAGTGTCTCTTTCTTTTACCTTATTTAAGCTATCATTTACACGATAGTACGTAACATCGGTCTTTGTCTTTGTTAGGCTATCGGTCTGAATCAGTGCGATAGTAGACAATCCCGTCCCCAGTGAAACCTTGTTATCCCAGTGGAGTCTGATCCCGTTCTTTGACGAATACGACATCCTTTTGTTTTGTTTTATCCACAGTCAGGTCATCTTCGCCGTCTTGCATTCATACCTGCATCGCGAACATTCACAACATTGCATTCATAGCATTTTGCAATCGAAATTGGTCAAAAATGGTGTACTCTGTATTTAAGTCTCTTCGACCCGTCGAATTTAAAATTTCACTTTTAAATCCTTGTAACGAAGAAACTTAAATATGGGCATCTGTCATAGCCCATTTTCATTTTGTTTTTCTCGTCTTTTTAAGCCGGAAATCTCCGTCGCTTCAAACGAAATTTCGGCAGAGAGGTATTTTAAAATACCTCATTTTTGTTTTTCCAAAGGGGACTTCCGAAGGGGACCGTTTTTTTTTTATTAATTTTTCTTTCTTTTACTTTTATTATTTTGTTTTTATTTTATTTTTAAGTCTTATTATTAGTCTTTTATTTTTTATTTTTAATTATTTTCGTTTTTATTTTTATTATTGTTTTTAGTTTTTGTTTTTTAATTTAGTCATTTGTAGTCCAATTTTCAGTCCAGACCCCAGGGGGGGCATTTTTGTTCAATTGCATTTAACCCTAATTTGGCCTATAAATAGTACCATTAATAGTACTGTTCAGGGAGCCCAATCAGTCAGAAAAGGTACCAATAATCAGTCAGTGTCAGAGTGAACCACCAACAAGCCATCGACCACGACCAATCAAACCAAAAAACCCTAATCTTCCTTTTTCTCAAAAATTCCACAAAAAAATCATAATCACAAAACCAAAAGCCAGCACCACCAATTCGGCCAAACTACTTTAATCACAACCAGAATCCAAATCAAAACCAAACACAAATCACAAAACACCACACCAACAACCACATCAAAACCGAATCCACTCAAAACCAAAACAAATCTACTAAAAATGAACGCAACACATAAACCAACCACAAAATCCGAACAAAGCCAAAAAGCCAAAGCCAAGACCGAGTCAAAAGAGCTCAAAAGGTAGTTACCCCAAGTTTTTTTTTCAAACTTAGATCTCTTCTTTTTTAGAAAGATTTTGAAAAAACAACTTCGGATTTGAAAAGAGGGAAGGAAAGGATCCTTAAAAAGGTTAAAAAGTTTTTTTTAAAAAAAAGAGTTTATTTTGTTCCGGCACGGTGGCGCCGCCGGCGGCCGCCGCACCGGAGAGATTACCGGTTGATTGAGATGAAAGAAGGAGAGAAGAGAGAGAAAGAATGGGAGCAAATGAAATAAAACCTGCTGACTTGTTTTATATAGACACCGAACCAGTTCAGTTTTCTTAGACCGAACCGATCCGGTTTACTTCTTCTTCAGCCCATCGGACTCACACAGCCCAGCTTCTTCTTCCTGCCTCTCTTCTGTTTTCCTTTCTCTGCACTCCCTTTTACTCCTTACACCCCCTCTTTCTATCTCTTCATTTTCTTTTTCTTTCTTTATTTCTTTTTATTTATTTATCTTTTCATTTCCTTTATTTACTTTTATGCATCTTTATTTTATTGTCTTTAATTTTCAGCACATTATGCATTTTTATTTTCTTTATTTATTTTTATGCCACATATTTATTTTTTTGTCTTGCATTTCATACATTTTTATTTTCTTTATTTATTTTATGCAACATATTTACTTTTTTTTTGTCTTGCATTTCATACATTTTTATTTTCTTTATTTATTTTATGCAACATATTTACTTTTTTTTTTGTCTTGCATTTCATACATTTTTATTTTCTTTATTTATTTTTATGCAACATATTTATTTATTGTCTTGCATTTCATACATTTTTATTTTTCTTATTTACTTTTATGCAACATATTTATTTTTTGCCTTGCCTTTCATGCATTTTTATTTTCTTTATTTACTTTTATGCAACATATTTATTTTTTGTCTTGCATTTCATGCATTTTTATTTTCTTTATTTATTTTATGCAACATATTTATTTTCTGTCTTCCATTTCATGCATTTTTATTTTCTTTATTTATTTTATGCAACATATTTATTTTATGTCTTGCATTACATGCATTTTATTTTCTTTATTTACTTTATGCAACATATTTATTTTATGTCTTGCATTTCATGCATTTTTATTTTCCTTATTTACTTTTATGCATTTTGCAATTTTATTTTTATTTATTATTTTTGTCATTTTTGTTTTATTAGAATGTATTTAGGAACAATGTAAATATAAATTAGAATATGCACCAACACTCACATTTATTTATTCTGCTTTATGTCTAAAACGATAAATATGAGCTAGCTCAATTGGTAGTGGGAATGCAAAGAACTTGTACTTAGGCCCCAGGTACACGGTTCGATTCCCACGGAAGGCATGAAACTCCACCTGGGGGCGGGGAGAAGTCCATGAGTAACATTGCGGGGCAAACCTGGGCAAGCCAGTTGAAAGACAAATCCCGGATGTTACATAATCGGTGGAAAAGGCTAGAAGAGAAGCCGCCAACAACAGCTGCAATACAATGATTTGGGTCTCAAAACGTACTCTGAACATTTCAAATTCTCAAGAGAAAAAGAAGGGAGAAGTGGAGGATGAATTGAAAAGGTACAGAAAATCAGAATTGGAATTGAAACTTAGAAGTGGAAGAGGAATTGTACCTTTGATTAATGAATGAGGTTGACTTACGATTAGGAAACCCGATTATTAAACAAATACTAATAATAGTAATTATTATCTAAAAAAAATTATTATTATTATTATTGTTATTATTATTATTTGTGTCCTTTGAGGCAGTGGATTAAATTTTTTATCTCAATGAATATAATATGTTTACCGGTCTTATGTATGCCCCAAGAATACATATTAAATAATATATTAAATTTTTTATATGTTAAATTCCAAAGTCATTTAAATTAATGTTGTTAATATATACGTACCATAATTAAATACACAAAATTTATTTATCATAGTTGACATCTTTACGTAACAAATTCCTTCAAAAAAAAATTACGTAACAAATGTGTATTAATTTGTTAATTTTTTGTGTGAGACGACAATAAATATTTACAGTATTATATATTTTAGGTTTAATTGTACTTTTGTCCCTCAAATTATTGTAATTTATTGCTCAAGTTTTGAATAAGAATATAAAATATCACATTGCTAGCCAAATTTTTGGGTTGGTGCTTAAATTACAAAAATAAAGTTGCTACTTTTTTCTTTATTGTAATTTAATGTCTCCATATTTTCTACAACATAAAAAGGAAACTACTGTGACAAAATAAAAAAAAAACTAAATATGCGATCAATATTATATTTTTTAAATTGATTGGTTTTATAATATATTGTAATACACAAAATTCATTAAAAAATTTAAAGTCAATATAGCTTGTGCTTAGCACGGGTCATTACACTAGTATGGTACAAAAGGATGATATAACACTGGGTTTTTTTGAACATTTAAGATTTAACACTAGTAAGATGTCTTTTTCTACCAATGTTACAACAACTTGTATTTTAAATATGAAGTAACTAAAAAAATATATGACATTTAAATATGGTTTTATAATCAGTATAGTAAATCGATTTAACACAGTGTTAAATGTGTATGGGCAGATGTAAACGCACTACACAACAATATTTAACACCATCAGTAAAAGTCGATGTTGAATGGTGAAATTCAACAAATTTAGACAGGTGTTACATGCCCACATTTAACACCAATTCTACAAACTTCATATTAAATGTCAACATTTAACACTCTTTTTAGGTTTTTTTTTATTCCAAGATCAATTATTGACATTTTATAATACTCCGTCCCAAAATATAAGCAAAAATGAGTCAACATAAGTTGATGTATTTGGTATAAATTTAGAACCAAATACATTAACTTTTGTTGACCAATTTTTGCTTATATTTTGGGACGGAGGGAGTATTTCGAGATAAAATTCCTTCAAAAAATATTTCAAGCTGATAAATTAGTATTTCCTTCGTCTAAAAATAAGTGATCTTGTTTGGCTAAGTGCATTATTCACTTGAAATACTTTGACCATATATTTTTTACTATTATGTAAAGATAAATGGTAGCATATATTTTTTTACTATTATATAAAGATAAATGATAACATATAAAATGTTATTGGATTTTGTCTCGGCGAATATTTTCAGAAGGGATATCTATAATACATAATTGGATATTTACAAGGTCAATTGTTTTAGGACGGAGTGAGTAATATTAATTATGATTAAGTTTTGGAAAAAATATACATGTAGCTGTTTAAAAGGTGACTTGTAATTATAGTATAGAAATGTGACATACTACATCCGGTCCTATATATAAGCAAAAAGTCAAATGTATAGTTCAACTTTGAATCAAATACATTTGATTTTTTTTCTCTTGTATATATGCGGGAGGGAACAAGAAATACATGTATTGACCTTTCAAAAAAGAAAAGTAAATTCCTCAAAAAAAAAAAAGGAAATACATGTATTGATATAACTTCAATTAATGATTATTTTCTCACAATATTAAGCAATTAATGTAAGGATGAAACCCAATAATATTAGACTATCCACGATGCAGCACCCCATTTGGGTGCTTAAACGTCACTTGTTTTATAATTAATATATAATAATTTATTAAATGGGTCCCAGAAATAACTATATATCATTAAATTTTAACAATAATTTATCTATTCGTTTATTTTTTTTGAGAGAATTATATATTCATTCATAATTATGTAATTTTGAAATATTGAATTAATTTAATTATAAATTATAAAAAGGTGAAATATTTATTTTAATTTTATTAATAATTAAAAAACTGAAAAAAATTCAAATGATCATAAATTACATATGTTTGATTTCTTTTTTTACTTTCAGATGAATAAATTATTTGTTGTTGTAAAAATAGTCTTTCATTGAAAATTCAACACTGATCGATTAAATATAACAATTGAATAAAGAAAAAAATTACAACTAATTGTGTATGTGGGACCCACATATAATAGGCGAGAGAGGGTGCCTATAAAAGAACACATCTCTATAGGCACTCAATTGATTGATGTCACGATGGGGGTGTGATGCTAAATAGGGGGAAGAACCCCAATTGTAGATGGCCTTAGATGTGAATAGATTTTCAATGAAAGAATATTCTGAATTAAAAAATTACTTTAAGAGATTTACATAACTATGGTAAAATAAAACCGATCAATGTAAATCTTTCGATCATTTCTACATTTGATTTTTTTTTCTAATATATAATACAAGCAATATATGTATTAATATACCTTTAATTGTTTCGGTAACATAACTTAGTTGGCAGAGACATTACATTATTTATACAAGGGTCAAGGTTCGAACTCGGATTCTCCGTTTATTCACCTTAAAATGATGGAATTATATTCACCTTAATTAATGATTATTTTCTCACAATATTAAGCAATTAATTAATGTAAGGATGAAACCCAATAATATTAAATAATGTGAATAGATTTTCAATGAAAGAATATTCTAGAATTGAGAAGTTAATTTCAGAGATTTACATAACTCTAGTAAAATAAAACCAATCATGGTAAACCTTTCAGAGTATCTAGTTGTCCATTGCAAATATGGCTCCTTAATTCAATTTTGTTCCTGTTGATTTCTATAAGTACACACATTTAATCTGTTTTTAATCATTTCTACTATTTCACCACTTTTTTTAATTTTTCCCACAAATTTTCTCTTTTTTATTTTATTATTACAACTTTATTATTAAAATGTCGGAGCATGTTGTTGTGAATAATGATTCTATCGTTACAACCGTGATGTATTAAAAACTCTCACTACAGCCACTTTTCAAAACTTCTTGATTTTGGGGTATTTATGGGTCTCATAACCCAAGTACCGTTCCAACATTTCTTGAACAACATGCATGTTCTTGTTTTTCTTCGTTACTTAATTTTAGTGTTTGAGTTCTACTTTATTTACATGTTTTTTTTTCAATACTTTGGAAAGTCCAATAAACCAAAGCATTTTAATAACGTTCAATTTAATTTGTTTTAATGTATTGGTGCTAGACTTCCTCATAGCCACAATATCCCTTAAGTTTGCCTTGGTAACCATGGCCGTATGACTTATAACGTAACTTGTTTATTGAAGCATCAAAACCACAAGTAAAGTTATAATCCTTGCGACAATGATTATCAAAGGAGACTTGAGTTATATTGTTGCTATGAGTAAGACTGACATCAAGTCATTAAAACAAATTAAAATAAGTGTGTTAAAATGTTTTGTTTTATTAGAATTTCTAAAGTATTGAAAGTATAACTATAACACCACAATCAAATAGCAGAGAAATTAAAAACAATGATGAGTAGTTTATTTCAGAAATGCTGAAAAAATTATTGAGTTTATAGACTTGAGTTTCCTCGAATCAAGTAGTTTAAAATCGTGAGTGTGATGAGACTTTTTAATCCATCACGTATGTTAATGGTGCGCCACTCATGGGATGACTCGCTAATCTGAACAACATGCACTAAAACATTTTGATATTAGGTATGTAAGTATAATAAGAAAAAGGAGAAAACGTGAGAAAAGCATAGAAAAGTGGCGAAATTTTAGAAATAGTTGAAAGTAGATAAAAAAAAAAAAAAGGTGTGTATTATAGTTGACATCTGGTACGAACAAAATAAAATAAGTGTGCCATATTGGCAATTGCCAATTGAAAACCCTAAGGGTATGTTTGGTGCACATGATAGAAAAACATGATATGATAAAACTATCATATTCTGGTTTAATTTGTTGTTGGGTGCGTCAATAGGAAATGATAACTTAAACTTATTTCTAATCATATCATACTCACCCTTTGTTATTTTTATCCTTAGTTTTTAGTGGGTTAGAATTATCCTATCATGATTAGCACTAAAATGTTTATTTTTTCCTCTCACTCAATTCATCGCCCATATTATCTATGATCTCCTTTCACCGACCTCTACATCTTTCCAAAACTCTTCAACTTCATTTCTTCTATTTGTTACATCCATCGACCTCTACCTCTTCTTTCATAACTCTTCAACTTCATCTCTTCTATTTGTTACAAGTCTGACCCCAATTCCACCCTACAATCACTTTTTCCTCAATCTGATTAATTGTTTGTTTGTTTCTTGATTGTCTATTTTGTATTCAAGTCAAATTGAAAAAGAGATGAAATAGAGAGTTTTGGAATTTCGTATTATTTTCAACAGAGACAACAATTAGTTTGGTTAAGAGCTTGAATTGTAATTGTAAATTTTTTATATGTTGTTGTTGGTGTATGGATTTTTACAGGTTGAAGTTACACAAAGGAGTTTTGATAGAACTTTGTAATTGAAGAAGGAAGAAGACAGTGAACAATTTTTTTAATTGAAGAAGCCATGATTTTTTTTAATTGAACTTTAAGAATGAAGATTATGGCACCCTAAAAAAAGGAAGAAGACGATTGACAATTTTTTTTTATAACTTTGTATAATTAATAATAGCTTAATTATATTTAATTAAATTAATTACAAGGTTAATTGTGTCATTTAATCGTGATATATATGATATTATGTTTGTTATCATGTATGCAACAAACATGTGATAGGATAAATGTTTATCATGTACATATTCTTTCCTATCATTATCCAGTTTCAAATCCTATCATATCTTTATCATATCATGTGCACCAAACGGCTCTAAAAAAGTTTAATATGTTTTGTTTTATTTTACTATATAGTTAGGTAAATTTTTAATAGTAACTTCTCAATTATATATTATTCTTTCATCGAATATCTTTTCACATAAAATATTATTGTTTCACATCCTTACATTAATTTTTTAATATTGTGAGGAAATTATCATAAAGAGAGGTAAATTATCTTAGAGGAATGTATTTGTTGTTTTTGTACTCTATGTATGTCTAATTATAAACACACTTTGAGAAAAACAATTGTCTCTAGATATTACTCAACTATCAAAATAATGATTGCCAATTTTAGTATTTTGTAAGAACGATAATGTGACTCAACATTTGAGAGAGTGTTCAATTCAAGACCGATTATAGTATTATTATTTTTCTGAAAGTTTGGTGTCCAGCCCAAAGACTAATTAATCTGAGACCAATATTGATTGTCCTTATAGTAATTCCCATGAAGATTGGCATGTTTGCATTTCTCTCACCCTCCGAGAAGGAAATAGTTATGCAGACTTCCTAACTAAGCTAGGGGCTTCTTCTAGCATTGATCTCTTGGTCCACCACTCCCCTCCAGATGGGATCATGGATCTTATCTCTGCACACTCTATGGGAACCTAGTTCCCTAAAGCTTAGTTTTTTCCTCCTTTTTGTTTTGTTTTCCTTTCTATGTAGAGCTTCCAACCAAAAAAAAAGTCTATCCTAGTTGAACAAACAAGAGCCACACACACATAATGCATCATCTAATTAAACATCCAACAACAAAAACAAAAGAGAATTTCTTTTCCACACTACTCATTTTCCTTGCACCCTCCGACTTGATCGATTTACCCTCATTCAGATTTTATAATCTGAAGCATATTTGATGTTTTCCGCATTATAAAATTTGAATTGTGTTTACCTAATTTTGTTCAGGTTCAACTCAAATTATTAAAATGACAATAAAATTTACGAACTCATCACATTTTATGAATTGAAAATGATTTCATAATACATTTACATTAACATAGCATTTTGTAGTAAAAAAGGTTGGCAACTAAAATTAAATATGTAGAACAAGAAGATGGATGGAGAAGGCTTGTAATCCCTCTCACGCACCCTTCGAAGAATTCGGAAACAAAAGATGATGGAGAATAAGAAGGTGGAAACTTCTATGAACAATCATAAATCCAAGAAAAACTTGACATATAAGTTGATGTTAGGCAACCCATTTTGACCATTCATACTAACCCCACATGATGACACGAATGTCTCTGTTGACCCTTCGTATGAAAGACCAACAATAGACATTCACATCATAACCACCCCAAAAGAAAAGTAAGGAAGAAAATGAGAGAATGTGAGTTGGACTGAAAAGTTGTGAAGAATGAAGGGCTAAATATATGAGTGATCCTTCAAGTTTGGTCAAACAGCAGAAAAACATGGTCAAATAGTAAAAAAAAATGTATGAAACTGACCAACCTTGCTGACCAAACAACCGTCCACAATCTGATACATTTCGAATTATATAATCTGAAATCATTCACAAATTGTTTTGGATTATATATTCTGAAATTTACTCAGACTAGATAAAAACTTGTGTTTTTTGGGAGTTTGACACGTTTCAGAGTATATAAATCGAACCAGTTAAATACATGATTTTTATAATTTGGTGTGTTTGGTTCATTTGCAAACGAAACCACAAAACCATGAACATTAAGCTAGTTGCAATTTACTACAATGAGGAGAAAACTAATTTGTTTAGGGTCCAAGTTGATGTCACATTGTCTGGCTTGAAGGATTAGCTGGACCAAATAAATGGTCGTTTCAACCACAAGGACACAAGAACTATGTACATTGTTGAGTATTGTATTTCGTCAATTAACGCAAATGGGCACACTCAATTCACCTTGATGAAGCCCTAGAACGACGACAACGTGAGAACTGTGTTTTTTATATTTGGTCAGTATAGTTCAAAGGATTCAAATTATATAATCTAAAATATCACCAATACGTTTCAGATTTATAATCTGAATAGGGACAATTAATGAATTTTAAAGTGCTCGTGAAAAATGAGTAGGGTGGAAAAAGAAATTCTCAAAACAAAATCGAACATTGTTTTAAGGAATCTGGCTAATAGGATACATAAGACGAATATTTTACCCTATACCCCTACCTTTATACATTCACCCTACAAAACATAGCAAAATTCCAATTTTACCCTCTTTGATCTTATGTCTTCACCCCCCACAAAGCAAGAGTTTTCTTTTTTGTTTGAAAAAAACAAAGTAAGGGTTTACTGAAAAGCTTAAATTAAAGTCATAAACACATCAAGAATTCATCAATAAAGGGATCTAATTATAAAAATCAATTGAATATGACCAAGATGACCCCTTGATTGCTCATTCCCATAGACCCCTTCTTGATCATTTTCTTTTTCTGAATTCACTCTTCTATAGGTTTATTGATATTTTTTTTTTATTTCATTTTTTCTTCTATTTCTTCATTCTTCCCATCATGTTTTTTTTTCTTCTTGTTTTTATTGTATGTTCTGGGTATCTATTTTTCTCCAACATCTTGATTTAGAGATGGGTTTTGGACATGAAAAGAATTAAAGAGAGAAGATTAAAAGGGTTTTTGAGATGGGTTTTGTGTTGTTCTTGTTCAATGTTTGGAATTTGAGGTTGTTGTTGTAACAGCCCGATTTTTAGTAATAGATTTATTATTATTATTATTATTATTTAAGTGATTGAGGGTATTTTAGTCATTTTAGCATGAGCAGCATTTTTGTTAAATGTTTATTTGATGTGTGATTGGTGGGTTAGAGGAATTTTAAGTGATTGAGGGTATTTTAGTCATTTTAGCATGAGTGTCATTTTTGTAATTATGTTAGAACTAGAAATTTGAATTTTAGAGAATAGTGGTGTATAAGTAAAATGGGAGGTTTAAATGAAGTAAAAGTGTAGAGAAATAATTGTGAGAGTTAGATGTGACTAAGTTCATTAGTGTGAGTGACCCTAACCCATATTATATAAAGAATAGTAGTGAGTGTTGGTGATTAGGTTAACAACATTTCACAAAAATTTTGGGAAGAGTCAAGAGGGAGAGAATAGAAGAGAAGAAGAATTTGGAGAGAAGGAAGAGGGGAAAGCACTAGAAGTAGAGAATCAAGCTATGAAGCTATCTTTTGTGAAGAATTGAGGTAAGGGGGAAGATTATTTTCACCAATTGGGTTTAATAAGCAAATGGGTAGTTTGAGTGTTTTAGCTTATGATTAATTTCGTGATGTTTGTTGTTAATTATGTGAAATTTGTGCTCTATTTTGATGGTTAATTGGGTTATGTTAAAACTTGGTGAATTCATGTTTTGTTCATGTCAAAAATCATGTTTTGTTAATGTGAAATGATAACTTGGTGAATTTTGATGATTTTGATGAATAGCATGACAATTGAATGATGCTTGTTGTTTAATAAATTGATTTTGAGCATAGGTATGTGTTTTGTTTGAGAAGTCATGAAGTTATGTTGAATAAAGTTGTGGTTTAAGTGATTATTGCTTTGTTCATGAGAAATTGCTTAATTAAGTGAATTTTGAATAAGTTGTTGTTGTTGAACTAAGTTGTTATCATGATATATGAAAAGAATGAATGAGATTGTGTTGATTATGTGTTTTGTGATGAATTGAGTTGTTGTTGTGGTGTTTTGATGAAATAGCTTAATTAAATGAAAATGATTAAGTTGATGTTGGATTAAATAAGTTGTTGTCAATATGATTGAGTTAAGTGATTATGTACATATGGAACATGAAAGAAATACTGTTGCTGATGATAATCCATGTTTGTTGTTGAATTGTTGGTGAAAATGTGATTTTGAGACAATGCTTGAAAATAAGTGGAAACATGGTGATTGATAAAAGGTGATTATTGATTAAGTTGTTAAAGCTGATTTTCGAAGTATAACTGAGTGAGTAATGTTGGATAAATGTTATTGATCGAATATGGTGCATTTAGGATTGAAAGGTGTCGTTAAAACGAGATTTTCCGCGTGAAAACGCGAAAAATCACTTTTGCTGTCCTGGGAGGGACACAAGACCATGCGCCCTAACCGCACGGACCGTGCGTGACTCTCGACATTAGTCAGCACGACCGTGCGTGTTAGGAGCACGACCGTGCGCCCCCTGTTTTGGCCCAAAACCTCATTTTTCGTATTTTTAAAGATTCCTAAGGCATGTGTCGGGTCCCAAACCCCTAAACTTGATCAATGGGTGTTTAATTATGATATATAGAGTTGATTAACATGATGTATGATTAAGGATGAGTTAGAATTGGAAAATTGTGATTTTAACTTGAGAATTATCTTTGATTTAAGCCGTGAAATGTTTGTGAACATGTTAATTGATTATGAGAGTGTGAATAATATTTGTAGCATGATTATAAAGTGAATTAATGATGGATTAATGTAACTTGTTTGAATTAATCATGAAAGGCGATATATGTGAATGTTGAAGGATGTAAACATGTTGCTTATGATATGATGATGATTAAACTTGTTGAAATGCATTAATATGATGTGATGATGAATGATGTGGCTTAATGCATTAAAGCTGTGATTAAATGATGATGTGGTGATAACATGAATGATGTGGATGTATTGGTTTGATAATGCAATTGATAGCCGCATGATTTAAGATCCTAATTTATAGTTGTGTGCATTGTGAGGTCCATACGTGAACATCCATGCATTCATGGTCAGTAGATCGGTGCTTGATTTAAGACCAAGATTTATAGGTGCTTGATTTAAGATCAAGATTCATGGGTGCTTGATTTAAGATCAAGATTTATAGGTGGGTGATTTAAGATCACTATTTATGGAGGCGTGATTCTAAGATCACGATGGTACCATATGCATGTAGAGTCGTGTTAGGCGCATTGCATGCACATGAGTCGCGTTTGTCAATGTTTTGGTGTGAACTTGTGCATTTATGTGGTAAATGTCTAATTGTTGATGTGTGGAAATTATGAATGACTCATAATTGTGTTGATGATGAATTATAGTTGAGATAATGATTAATTGTTGATGATGTATATTTAAGTTGACAATTATACAATGATGAGTATATACTATGATTTATGAATTATGTATGAATTAAGTATGTGTTGATAACCAGGCGTATTATGTTTATTGTGATATAATTGTTGTTGATCGTAACCAGGCCTTATGTATGTTGAATACTTAAATTTTGTTGATGTTTTTGCCTGAATTTACATGTGTTTATTATATCCTTTTGTTGAACGTATATCTTACCCTCCAATGGCTTTGTTGTCGCCCCACCCTCGTGGTGTAGACTTGCATGTTGATGAGTAGTTTTGCTTGGTGAGTTATGCTGAGGATGACATTACGCCTACTCCTTTTATTGTTTTTCGAGATGTCTAGATTAGGTGCTCTGATCTAAGAGTTTTGGGGATTCTGTTATCTTGCTTGGTGAATATTTCATGATGATGTAATTATTTGAGATTTTGGTGATGAGAGCCGAGATGATAGTATATTGAGATGGTTATTTTCCGTTGTGTTGTGATTATTGATGAGATTTTTATTATGAGAAATTTGTATGAGTGAAATGATGATTGGTAATATCCCGATTATGTGTAATTGTATGATTTATCGTTTAATTAGTAGTCTCGGGAATCATAGTCTTATAGTTGTTGTTCTTGTTGTGTGGGATGATTAGTTTAGAAGAAGGGGTATGGGGTAAATTTTCCACATAAGACAAACATAAAAAACTTTCGGCCCAACCACTTGGACCAATACCGAGCACACATAAAACAACAACATGAAAACAAATAACCAGATATTACCCACACCCCCACAAAGTGTCTTTGAAATGTGGTGTTGGAAATATGCTCTAGTGCTTGATATATTTGGGACCAAATACATCAATTTAGTATTAACCAGTTTATAGTCAATTTCTTTTTCATTCTCTTTTATATAAAGTTTAGAATACCTATGTATTATTTTAATAAATATACTTGTCTTAAAAATATATAATCAAAGTAAAAGATTAATTTTCAAACTATGCTATATGTATGAAATATATACAGCCATCTATCTAGTAGCAACTAATCTGAATCGAAAATTTGTCGGGCACACAAAATAAATTCTTCACTTTTAAGTAGGTTTATCTATACACTAGAATCAAAGTTTTAACACTTCGTCGCTTATTCAAAGTTGTCCAAATCTCTTATCCTCATTTGTACGCATGTCTAACCCACAAGCTTCAGTTCGTTCGCCCGACTATGAGACTAATCATTGGTTCAACCAATGGAGTGTGAGTATTAACCCTACTTAGCCTCCCAAGATGATCACTCCTAAAACTCCAACATGTTCTTCTCACTAAGGATCTAGGCTACTTACCATATAAACCAACCCAATGCTGGTTAACCCTAGTTAGTTATTCCTTCTAAAATAGAATAATGAGATAATATATCTATCTATAATTGAATAATGCCCTTAAAAACAGTAAATGATAGCTAATCAGAACAGTCAGTAATAAATTAAAAATCTTTAATCTTTAAATAAAACTAAAACAGTAGTAGATAGTATGCACTAGCTTTGTTGATTGATACACTTTTGATATAGACTTTGAACCCGGACCATTCATTTCCAATATTATATATCTGTGAATTTTGGAGAACAATGTTCATTTTGGGAGGATCTTAAATTCAACATTCTAAAACTTATATAATTGAATGGTACTAGTAGGTGTATATGTCAGATCCCATAAATATAATAAGGATATTTACTATTGACAATGTTCTAGAGCCCAATCTACCTGTTTATGGACCACTTATTTGAACTAATGGGCCACCAAATCTAGGACTACTCATACCTTTCAATTACCCCTCACTTTACTCACCCTTGATTCAAATTGTAATTTTTCATTTATTGAAATGGAAATTGTTTCCTTTAGAATTTTTGTAAGATCCTAAATCAGTGATAATGTCATAAGATAATTTCATAAGTTTCCCTAAACAATCTTACAAATCTTGTACAATAGATACACTTAAATATGTCAATTCAAACATGTTCATAGTCGTGAAAATCATATTAAAATGTTAACGCATATTTGAACCCTAACATCATTTTTAACTGTTATAACGGGACGCGAGAATAAGGACTATAAAGGTAAAAGACAGAATGAAAAAACGACACAAGATTTAACATGGTATCCAGCAATGTGCTAACTAATCCACGAGCACGAGCAGAGCCACTGAAAAGAATTCCACTATAATCGATAATTACAGATACTGAATAGTAGAGGTAATATCAGCTATAGCAAAATCCACTAACTATTGGTACAAGAAATACTAACACACAAGACTTTTATTTATATGGCCGAGTCTTTGCATATTTCTTCCGATTCTCCGATGTGGGACATTTTTCCAACACTAATTCAAGGCATATTTCAACATTAACAATCAAATTATCGATCAACCGTTTCATACTTCGTCAATGAGTTACGATTAACATAGTGAAATTGAACCAGTACTAATCCAAACCATGCCACAAATAACTTCAACTTTTAATTATGACTGTGTACTTATTAGTACGT